>CM055281.1:36931134-37107539 GCA_029237695.1 Conchocele bisecta
TTAAAAAGTTAACGTTGAAAATGGCTAAGTCAATTACGTAGAAATAAATAATATAGGTGAAGGTAAAAAAATGGTCACATGTTGGATAGTTTTATGTGGTAGGCACCCCTTGGTTATGAAGCTGTGAAAGTTTGGTGGTCCTAGGTGGTACAGTACCAAAGAAATGGACTTAAACACGAAAACTTAACATTGTAAACGCGAAAACTTAACATTCACAAGAATTCCGCCACGGAAGCGGTGTCGCGCCTGCCGAGGCATTTGACCGTGAACATTACAAGTAAATAAATTACCTTGACCTTCAGAATTTGGATGTGGGGGTGTGCGTAATGAAGCATCATCCCTAGACAAACATTGATGTGAAATATTATCAATGTCTGGCAAGGGGTTAAAGAGATATTGTGAAAAAACAATAACTTTAACGCATTTGCCTTACAAAAAAAGCAGACGACGCGGACGACGACGACGGAAATAGTCGCACCTCTGCTAACGCAGGCGCGACAAAAATGGCAGGCGCGACAAAAATGGCTAAGTCGACTGCGCGGAAAAAATGGGTCAAGTTAAAAAAAAAGTAACATGTTGGATAGTAATATGTGATGGGCACCCAGGCGCGGATCTAGGTTTCTGAGAACGGGGGGGTTGTCGAGGTGCACGCAGTGGACCGAGTTTGCTAGGGGGGTCCGGGTGCATGCCCCCCCCGGAAAAAATTGAAATACAGATGTCCTGAAATGCATTTTCCTGGGTTTTACGGGATTTAAAATCCGACTCGAGCTGATAATAAACTGTTATATTTAATACCGCTATGATGATATTCTTTTGTAAGTTAACTGATTATCAAAACCACATACCTGTAATCAGCTGAAAAATTATTTCTTGCTGGTCTGTCGCATCTTTTTCGCGACAGGCTCCATCGTGCAAATCTAGAGCAGTCAGGTTATTGTTGTTGTTGTTTCTGCTGCGTGCACATGTTTCCCGCGTTTACTTTTCATGGCACCGTAAATGATCAACTCTCTATGATCAATCATGAATCATGCGAATACAATGTAAAGTAGCTACAGTAACAAACACAATACATATACATATTCAATCGTTTAATTGTGTATGGTTCACGTTTTTAAATATATATCGAACATGTTTGTCCATCATGAATACCATCATGACAATTTAATATCAGTTCATATATGCGTAACCTCCGTGGTTGAACGGGGAGGTTGCAACCCCCACAACCCAGTGCTAGATCCGCGCCTGGCACCCCTTGATTATGAAGCTGTGAAAGTTTGGTGGTCCTAGGTTGTACAGTAACAAAGAAATGGACTCAAACTTAACAATGTAAACACGAAAACTTAACATTGAAAATGGCTAAGTCGACTGCGCGGACAAAATGGGTGAAGTTAAAAAAAAAGTAACAAGTTGGATAGTAATATGTGGTGGGCACCCCTTGATTATGAAGCTGTGAAAGTTTGGTGGTCCTAGGTGGTACAGTAACAAAGAAATGGACTCAAACACGAAAACTTAACATTGTAAACGCGAAAACTTAACATTGAAAATGGCTAAGTCGACTGCGCGGAAAAAATGGGTCAAGTTAAAAAAAAAAGTAACATGTTGGATAGTAATATGTGGTGGGCACCCCTTGATTATGAAGCTGTGAAAGTTTGGTGGTCCTAGGTAGTACAGTAACAAAGAAATGGACTCAAACACGAAAACTTAACATTGATTGTGGACGCCGCCCGCCCACCCGTCTTTCGCCAATCCACAGCCTGGATTTTTTTCTTCAAAAAAACCTGGCTAAAAATGGGAATTTAACGTGGGGGTAAACATTTATTTAACATAGGGGTAAAAAAAAAAAATAATTATAAATTATTTTTTATTTGTGGACCGATTTTCAAAATCTAACTTGTTTTCTTATAAATATACATCATTTCCAAGCTATATAGCTAGGTTTCAGTCAATTTCCAAAATAAACTCTTCCACCTCTATTCCCCCCATGTTAAAAATTCCCATAGGCAAATAATATTTTTCGCAATATCTGGTCAAAATACAACGGTATAACCTTCACCCGACTGTCCTAATGTGGCGGCTCATCTGGTCACAATACAGCAAAAAGTGTAGCCTCCATCAGACTGTCCTAATGTGGCGGCTCATCTGGTCACAATACAACAAACAGTGTAGCCTCCATCAGACTGTCCTAATGTGGCGGCTCATCTGGTCACAATACAACAAACAGTGTAGCCTCCATCAGACAGTCCTAATGTGGCGGCTCATCTGGTCACAATACAACAAACAGTGTAGCCTCCATCAGACTGTCCTAATGTGGCGGCTCATCTGATCACAATACAACAAACACTGTAGCCTCCATCAGACTGTCCTAATGTGGCGACTCATCTGGTCACAATACAACAAACAGTGTAGCCTCCATCAGACTGTCCTAATGTGGCGGCTCATCTGTCACAATACAACAAACAGTGTAGCCTCCATCAGACTGTCCTAATGTGGCGGCTCATCTGATCACAATACAACAAACAGTGTAGCCTCCATCAGACTGTCCTAATGTGGCGGCTCATCTGATCACAATACAACAAACAGTGTTAGCCTCCATCAGACTGTCCTAATGTGGCGGCTCATCTGGTCACAATACAACAAACAGTGTAGCCTCCATCAGACTGTCCTAATGTGGCGGCTCATCTGGTCACAATACAACAAACACTGTAGCCTCCATTAGACTGTCCTAATGTGGCGGCTCATCTGGTCACAATACAACAAACAGTGTAGCCTCCATCAGAGTGTCCTAATGTAGCGGCTCATCTGGTCACAATACAACAAACAGTGTAGCCTCCATCAGACTGTCCTAATGTGGCGGCTCATCTGGTCACAATACAACAAACAGTGTAGCCTCCATCAGACTGTCCTAATGTGGCGGCTCATCTGGTCACAATACAACAAACAGTGTAGCCTCCATCAGACTGTCCTAATGTGGCGGCTCATCTGTCACAATACAACAAACAGTGTAGCCTCCATCAGACTGTCCTAATGTGGCAGCTCATCTGATCACAATACAACAAACAGTGTAGCCTCCATCAGATTGTCCTAATGTGGCGGCTCATCTAGTCACAATACAACAAACACTGTAGCCTCCATTAGACTGTCCTAATGTGGCGGCTCATCTGGTCACAATACAACAAACAGTGTAGCCTCCATCAGACTGTCCTAATGTGGCGGCTCATCTGGTCACAATACAACAAACAGTGTAGCCTCCATCAGACTGTCCTAATGTGGCGGCTCATCTAGTCACAATACAACATACAGTGTAGCCTCCATCAGACTGTCCTAATGTGGCGGCTCATCTAGTTACAATACAACAAACACTGTAGCCTACATCAGACTGTCCTAATGTGGCGGCTCATCTGGTCACAATACAACAAACAGTGTAGCCTCCATCAGACTGTCCTAATGTGGCGGCTCATCTGATCACAATACAACAAACAGTGTAGCCTCCATCAGACTGTCCTAATGTGGCGGCTCATCTTGTCACAATACAACAGTGTAGCCTCCATCAGACTGTCCTAATGTGGCGGCTCATCTGGTCACAATACAACAAACAGTGTAGCCTCCATCAGACTGTCCTAATGTGTCGGCTCATCTGGTCACAATACAACAAACAGTGTAGCCTCCATCAGACTGTCCTAATGTGGTGGCTCATCTGGTCACAATACAACAAACAGTGTAGCCTCCATCAGACTGTCCTAATGTGGCGGCTCATCTGGTCACATGACTGCTACTCACAACAAGTGTCGTCTGCTGTTGCTTTTATATCTTGCCTTATTTCTCAATAAAAACATGGTTTGACAGCACTTCAGAATCATTTCCAATGGAAATGATTCTGAAGTGCTGTCAAAGCATGTTGTAAATGATTCTAAAGTTCTGTTAAAGCATGTTTTTGATGATAAAAATGGAAAATAGAAAATAAACAGCAGACGACAAAATAAAGAAGATAGTGGTGTATGGGTTAATGTGTTTAATAGCCAAAATTTTGTCGGCAGAAAAACGTGGCAGAAAAACGTGGAACAGACGGTAGTGTATGACGAGATATACCAAAGTTTGGATGTACGTCCAAATTATTGACACAAAGGTCAAGGTCACCAGTCAAGGTCAAAGTCACATGAATGACACTGGGTCGATAGCAATCAATGTCAGGAAGTTATTGATAACGTTTGGTAATGATCAGGGCCCGCTTGCTCAAAACCTCTGTTAGCTTAACAGACTGTTAAATCCTTAGCAATGCTAAGGATTTAACAGTCTGGTAAGCTAACAGAAGCTTTCAGCAACCGGGCCCAGACTAATGGACCAGGAGATGTGATATTTGGTTCCTCAATTGTTGACGACGGACGCCACCACTGGAATTGTGACAGCTATGTTTCACTTCCCACTATCGTGGGCGAGACAAATAACATGTTTCTACTGCAGTATGTTATCTACGTTTTAGACCATTGTAATTTGTATATATGAACACTGTTAGCAGGGCTCCAGATAAGGAATTAGTAATCAAGTATTGTTACTCCATCATTTCTGAAGCAATTGGGTATTTCACAATTTTAATTGGGTAAAATTAAATCACACTACTGTTTACACATCAACAGACAGTAATTATTGAATAGTTTGTTTCGCAATGAAAACATATCTTGGCATTTCATGCTTGGAGACAATTCTAATGAAATACCAAGATGTGCTTTCATGGAAAAATATACTACATGTATATTGGTGGTCTGTTTATTGTTTTCTGCAGCATGATAAAGGTACCACAATTGCTTTTTGATACTCACTACTTCTGATTTCAATTGGGTTTTTGGCAATTTTAATTGGGTATTTACGCAAATACGCAGCTTATCTGGAGATCTGCTGTTAGTGATAATGAATTGTATGTCAGGAGTTGACGTTCAACCACTTCAGACAGATAATTCGAATATCACCTCTAAGTGCTGGATTGGTTGTTTGATGATTTAATACAATACCGGTAGTTACTGAACTAGTTTACCGATTTCAAATGTTTTATTGCATAAGCACAATATCATACATACACTGAAGCTGAATTTATCACCCAACATGTAATGGTCTAATTGACATGTATTACACTAACATATTGTGATTTTACCGCAGGTACCAGAAAAAAATCACCTGGTTATCTAGTTTCTAATATAAATGAAAAGGTCAGCAACGCTGTGAAACACGCGCCGTTTTCAAACCCATTAAAATGATAGAAATAGTTACCGCATTTGATGTCAAATATTTGAAAAAAATACATCGTTTAGCGGATTAAAAAGTACTTGGTGTCTGTGATACAGCACTGTTTTGTTCACATAGTTTTCCTCACAAAAAGTCGTCGAAATCGATGGTCCCCTAGAACTACGAAACGCGTTCCGATTGTCTCTTTCTGTAAATGACATCACATCACACGAGTTTTGCTGTAACAATGACAAATTGATTTAGAAACTAATTGATAATTTGCGGATTTATTCATAATTATTAGGCACAACAAGGTTGGAATGGTGCACATTTCATTCTAGATAGATTAATCTACGTAGTTGATGTGGATATACGACAATGCTCTATGAGACGGACAATACCACGAAATACCCGGCTATCTGTATATATTATTAATATTTTCAGGGGCCGATTTTGACGACTTTTTGTGGGGCGGGTGGGGTGACAAAACTAGTGTTATACAGCATGCACAGTTTATTTTTTAACACGGTTAACGTGACTGTTCCGCTGAATGACATATGATTACACATGTTCAATGTGACTTGTTATAATAATGTTCCGATTTCTATCATTTTAACAGGTATTTAACTACGTTTCAGACATTACACTTACACGAGAAACGATACCAACATGCAGATTTTTTTCAATCACCTGATGATTTTACTACACTGTTATTAAACTGCGAAAGCTGTTTTATATACATACATTGTATTTATTTTACAAAGCTTGTTTTATATTTTCCATTTTTCTCAATAAAAACATGTTTGGTCAGCACATTAGAACAAATGATTCTCATGTCGTGATAAAACATGTTTTATTGAGAAACTAGAGCAAGTGAGCAGGAGGCTCACGGATACCTCCGGCGCAAATTCGGCTTCCGGCACCGACAGAGAATTCCCACAAACGGTTTAAGTCTTATTTAATGTGCGTTATAACGGTGCCGGTACCCAGCGTCGCTGGCACCAGCGCTGTGACCCAGCTCTGTTATCCGGCATTACGTGCCGGAAACCGATATTCGGGAACCAGTCACTGATCATATCTAAACAATTTCACGGCTGATTAACCCCGACCTGCTGTCATAAATCGCGGCAATTAACAACGTGTTGGTACCTTGTCACCTGCTGTGATGTACTATTTTGCAAACATCAATTAAGAAAAGAAATGAACAGTTAGCAACTAAATTTGCAAATAATTAAGGAACAGAGTATTAAGTAAATGAATCAATTAAATTACTAGGCCAATCATCGACACGTCTGTATTAATACGATGTGTGCTGGCCATTGAAAATAATTAACATTTCAAATCACTTGATTCAGATCATTCAGTTCATTAGTAAACATCGTGAATTCTGCTACCGGCGCTGAATATTTGGATGCTTTGTGGAAAGCAATGTGCACATTGGACAGTGTTGGTGTTGGCAAACAAAAACTAATATAGAACTTCTTTACACGAGTGTGAACATTGTAGTTTACAAACAAATCCAGCAAGGACAGACAGATTGTAAAGAAAAAAATATCATAATTGTGAACAATTTAAATAATTATTGTGTAACATTACCTCTGGGGCGAATTCAGATTAGGACGAATCGTCATGTAAATATTTAAAGGGAAACCACTCTATACATGTTTTTGTTTTGTATTTTTATAAATTTTAGCATGTAAATTAAAACAAACTGTTTATTAAAATCTGTGTTTCTTTCCTATATGCACATGTTTGCGAATTGCTAACAATAAAGAAACAATTTCACAGATAATCCGGTATTCACCACGCGCTCTACAATTAACAAGAGCTTGCGCCTGCAACCTTGACCTTGTCAAATACCGGATTAGCTTTGAATGTTGTTTGTTTCATTGATATAAATTTGTATAAATGTGCATTGTTTTTTCAATGTGGTGACAAATAAGTATATATCTCACCGATAATGAAGCATTATGCTAATGTAAAATGACAGCAAATAGCGTCGCTACAATGCGTGGTTACCAATTACCGACAGGTTCCAATTACCGGAATAGCGAGGAGAAAATCGCCGATTCTTTATACCGGCAGATTCGTTATAACGGCAGATTCATCTCTGACGAACTATGCTCTTGTAAGGAATTCTGACTGTAATGGGTACCGAAAACTTTAATGCAACTATTTTTAACGAAAAATGAACGCTGCAGAGATAATGGGTACCCGATAACTTTAACGCAAATCTTACGGACACAAATTTCTAAGCAATTTTGACCTTGACCATGGACATGAAGGCTACATGTGTGTGGTATGGAATGAAAATATGGATGATGATACACATGTATGTGAAGTTTCAAGTCTGTGGATCAAGTGGTTAGGAAATTATGGAGCACTGAAAACTTAATAACGCAAAAATATGGACGGACAAACAAAAACTATATACCCCTCGACATACTTCGTATGCCGGGGGTATAATAACTGTAGAGACAGTATTGACAAGTATCCGTACTCTGCCCTCACAGTTGAAACAATTTACCAGGTCCCAATTCAGCAATCATATACATATTAAAGCACACCAATAATAGCCATCAACAAGAGTGCCGAAGGTCACAATATACGCCCGTTGAGGCAAAGCCAGTCAAAAAAGGGAGATAACTCACTGAATAGGGTTCTTCATCTTGCCGTGATAAACATGTATACTGAATTTTGTTACAATCAGTCAAGTAGAACTCGAGTTATTGCGCGAACAATCTGTGCCCGCCCGTACAAGGTGAATACACAAAATGTCCCGTTTTTTCAAACGGGCGTATAAGTTATCGAAAAAATTTCAACATCAATAGGCTTCTTTGTCTTGCCGTGATAAACATGTATACCGAATTTGGTTACGATCGGTGAAGTAGAACTTGAGTGCGAAAATTAAAAATGGCCGCCAAGGGGAGATAAGTCATGGGAAATTTTTAAAAATGAATAGGCTTTTTCGTCTTGTCGTGATAAACATGTATCCCGAATCTGGTTACGATCGGTGAAGTAGAACTTGAGTTATTGCGTGGACAAGGATACAGAGTGCGAAAATTAAAAATGACTGCCAAGGGGAGATAAGTCATCGGAAATTTTTCAAAATCAATAGGCTACTTCGTCTTGCCGTGATAAACATGTATGCCGAATATGGTTACAATCCGTAAAGTAGTACTCTCTAGTTTTTGCGTGGACAAGCTATGCCCTCCTGCCCGCCGCCCGCCCGTACAAGGTGAATACATAATACGTCTCGTTTTTTCACAAACGGGCGTATAAAAATGCATGTTTGTAAGTAAGTATATAATGCCATAGACATTTGCCCCAATATTATATCTCTCTGTCAATCACACAAGTTATGATCTATATATTCAGTACAATTTGAATTGTGACAGCAAAATACTTTTTCTTAAATAATTCGGTATTATTATTTGAAATCTGTGTTAACGGTACATGCCCACTCAGAGGGTGCAAACAGTTCTTTATAGGAATTAAATAAGTGTATATTTGTGTCACTATTCAACCAGTTCTAAAAATTACGAGTGCCCGCTATACAGATATAATCATTTAGTAAATTAATATTTATTTTACTGATAGTGACGCGCGGTGGTATCAGGCCTTTTTCATATGCAAACGAGGCATGATATTTTTTAATTACTTGTACAAATTAAATGCCTCACCTGAAAAAATAGTACTTTCGACATATTATAAAGTATGATCATTGCACATCAAAATATAAATACAGTGAATACCCGATAATTAGTAATGTCCGTTAACATTTTAAGGAAACACGGTTATCGCCCCTGATATCAGTGTGGATATTTACCTCTGATATAAAATGTATAATAATGGCAATCATTACGTGGGGACATGGTGAATTTATGTATATATATTTTGCCAGGAAATGTGTCTGATGATGTCTCTGATATAAAGAACATTTTGTGCCTACTGAGTGGGCATGTACCTTTAACAATATTGATATACACATAGATCTGTCTTGAAATTTGATGAGCAGAAATGCTTTATTTTACGCATCAAATGCTAAATTCTGTCTGCGTTTTTATGTTATTTTCCGTTTTTCTTCATAAATATTAATTGACAACAAAGTGGAGTCTGCTCCATGGATTCTAAAATTATGTCAAAATATGTTTTGGTTGAGAAATAAGACTACCGGTAATTTAAAAAATAAAAATAAAATAGAAATGGGTTCATGGAACACGGATGCCCCACATATCGCTTTGATAGTGAACAAGGCACAATTCCAAGTCAAAAACGGGGAGATAATCAGGCTCAGTGTCAAAGAAAAAATAAAAATTCACTGTGCACCTATACACCATAAAGAAGCTATATACATACCAAGCATCACGGTTTAGAAGTTTTACAAGTTACAAGGCAAAATTGCCAAATTCTAACTCGAAAAGGGGGATCAAAATAAACTTTGTGCATCTACTCATCATAAGGAAGCTACAAACCAAGAGTTTCAGGTCTGTAACTAGTACGGTGTAAAAGTTTTACGAGTTACAAGGCAAAATTTGGGAATTCTAAGTCAAAAAGGGGGAGATAATCCATGACCCGGGGGTCAAATAAAAAATTGAAATAAATTTTGCACATCTAATCATCATAAGGAAGCTAAATACCAAGTTTCAGGTGTGTAGCTATTAGGTTTTAAAAGTTTTACGAGTTACAAGCCAAAATTAGAAACTTCTAAGTCTAAAAGGGGGAGATAATACATGACCCGGGGGTCGAATAAAAAATCAAAATAAACTTTGCGCATCTACTCATCATAAAGAAGCTACATACCAAGTTTCAGTCTGTAGTTAGTATGGTTTAAAAGTTTTACGAGTTACAAGGTTGGTGACGGACGGACGGGACAAGGGTAACACTAAATGCCTCTCCACTATTGTCACTATAATCAGACAACAATATTCCTGCATGCAAAGGAAAGATTTAACCATGGAAACTTGTTATGATGGCCAGTTTCTTTGCAACATCGTTGAATGACGTATACTGAGATCTGCATTTGGTAACTTCATAAACTGAACACGGAAACAAATTCAGGCATGATCTGAAATTGGCACCAATGCTGCATCTATATGCTGGCAGTATCTCTGTCATGAAGACTGTCAACACACAGAGACCTCTCTCTTCATTAACAACACAAGTTGTAACAAGCTAATGCTGAGTTTCCACGTGCCTCCGACTTCCGGCAGCTGGGTCAAGGTTGTCATTTACCATGCACATCGTAACATGCAAATTTTGAGCTTAGATGCTTGGACTCCAGGCATGTGTGTCAAACTCGTCGTTAAACAGACACGTTTGTAAAACAAACGAATGTTGGGCTGCAACGTGGCTCAGACTTCGGGCAGCTGGGTCAAGGTTGTGTTGGTGCTCTCTGGTGCCTCTGTGGGTACCGGGGTCATGTCATGTGACGACGACGACGGTGACAACTTGCTCTGCATCGACTCAATGTAGTTCTGTAATTGAATGATTGATTTGTTGGTTGGTTGACTGATTGATTTTGTGGTTGTATATCGATTGATTTGTTGGTTAATTGATTTGTTGGTTGGTTGACTGATTGATTTTGTGGTTGTATAACAATTGATTTGTTGGTTGGTTGATTGCCTTGTTGGTTAATTGATTTGTAGGTTGAATGATTGACTTGTTTGTTGGTTGATTGATTGTTTGATTGATTGCTTGATTTGTTGGTTGGTTCATTGATTGACTGATCGGTTGGTTCATTGATTAATTTGTTGATTGATTGAATGATTAACTAGTTGGTTGACAGATCGATTGATCGTGGGCCCAGGTGCCACTAAATATGTAAATAAAAATCCAAGTGTGTGGGCTTGTGACCTTGACTCTGGGCACGAACGTGAATTTGTCACACGGTGGTAGAGGTCCATTGGAGCAATGCGTGTGTGAAATGTGAAGCAGATCCGAGCATTGTAATAGAAGTTATAACCAATTTCTCTCATGTTAAGTTTTGTAAAGAGACTAAGTATGTGACCTTGACCTCGAGATCAGCGGTGATTTGTCACAGCATGATAGTACAACCTTAGAGGAATGCACGAGTGAAATATTAAGAATTTTCAATGAAGGAAATAGAAGTTATAACATATTTCTCTGATGTTAAGTTTTGTAAAGAGACCAAGTATTTGACCTTGGGATCAGCGGGCGTTGGTCGGTTGTGGATTTGGCACAGCATGGTAATAGAGCCTTACAGGAATGCATGTGTGAAATATTAAGCATTTTAGATGAAGGAAATAGAAGTTATAACAATATTTCTCTGATGTTAAGTTTTGTAAAGAGACTAAGTATTTGACTTTGACCTTGGGATCAGCGGGGGTTGGACGGTCGTGGATTTGGCACAGCATGGTAGTAGAGCCTTACAGGAATGCATGTGTGAAATATTAAGCATTTTAGATGAAGTTATAACAATATTTCTCTGATGTTAAGTTTACGGACGGACGGACGAACGGACAGAACGGACGCACGGACAACCTGACTCCAGTATACCCCCCACAACTCGTTGCGGGGGGTATAAAAAGCAAACAAAACATTTATCACACTGAAAAGGAGATCGAGCTAAGTTGTTAGAACTATGTTTTATGGTGTAAGACACGTGTTTTTAAAAAGTTCAATGCGCAAAATATGTGCTGCGACCGACATTGGCTAAAAAAATATAATTGCATAAAAGCTGGAAGACTTAAAATTTGGATGTTGGTTGTATAATTCTTTGCTAGCGTTCGAATAAACAGACAGTTCAACAGACCGGTCATGTACAGATGAAAATATACCTGTTTGAGGGAAGCACTACATTCACCATTGACATTACAAGAATGCCGCCAACGGCATGTAGCTTATCACTGTAGTCATATGCAAGTTTCAAGGCAAACATCGATACGGTAAAGAAAACAAGACGCCCAAATGGGCCTGAATCGCTCACCTGAAATTATTGCCCCCATTATAAAGTAAATAAACAATTTTATCCCGTGAACACAGTGCGTATGTGCCGTGAAACACGGTACCGTGAAACATTTTTGATATCCTGTCAATACGACATAATCACTGCGTATGAATATGCGCGGTGACTGGGGTTATGTTTTGGCATTTAAAAGCCATTTGTAGGTGTTGACGGGATAAATAGAATAGTAGGTTAGTGCCGTGAATGGGAAAAATATCTGGCGCGGCACGGAAACGGGATGTGCTCGGCAGAGCCTCGCCCATCCGTTTCCTAAGCCTTGCCAGATATTTTTTCCCATTCACGGCACTAACCTACTATTCTCTATATTCCGCCACGGAAATGGTGTTGCGCCTGCCGAGGCATTTAACCGTAACATGATCATGGGTATGTGCTATAGTAAGCATCACAAAAACCGTCAGAAAAGTGCATGCTTAAAACACGAAAAAGGTCAAGGTTGAAGAAACTTTTTGACATAAAAAATGGCTAAGTGTTTCCACAACCATGTGAAGGTAAAAAAGATCAAGATCATGTTAATGGCGGCATAAGTGAGTTCCAAATGCTTACATGTATCAAGTGTCCAAATATTGAAGCAATTCATCAAGTAATATTAATGTTATACGATGATCAAGAAAATTGTACAAACAGTGTAGCCTTCATCAGACTGTCTGAATGTGGCGGCTCATCTGGTCATAATACATGTACAACAGTGTAGCCTTCATCAACCTTGATCAGACTGTCCGAATGTGCCGGCTCATCTGGTCATAATACAACAGTGTAGCCTTCATCAACCTTGATCAGACTGTCCGAATGTGCCGGCTCATCTGGTTATAATACAACAGTGTAGCCGTCATCAACCTTGATCAGACAGCTAAAGCATAGCAGTTACGACCTTATATGTTACTAGACCATAGATATGGTCAGAAACTCAATAAGAACCATTGTAATGATGAATCACAAATGGCTGTGACTAGCACAATAGTGCATATGGCCAATGCAACCAGTGTAGTCCCAGATCAATCAAACTGATCAGGTCTGCACTGTTTGCCATTCAGACAGTGAAATATCATGCAGATATCAAAGAACATATATCATTACCGGACTGTATTTTTGAGCATGTACTTGAAGCTCGTTCTCAAAATCAAAAGTCTAAGGCTGAGGGGAGGGAGTGGCAAGGAGCACTGTTTAAAACTGTTATGATGTTATTGCCAGAATTATTCCCTATAATTGTACAACAAAACATACTTATTGTCATCTATTATATAAATCTACATGTATTGTTTACAATTGTTGTTCTGTTTTTTTCTGTTACATATATATAATAAGTGATATTGGCAAATTCAATTCTCTGAAAATGACAATGTAAAGAAGAAAATTATTAATTAATTCTCTGTTATCGAACCCATTACATTTTCCTGTTCCCTCAACCCTTTTCAGATCAACTTGTCAAGGGAAGTGATATCTTTGTCTATGCTGAATAATGCCAAACTCAATCTTATCCCATACCCTGTATTTTATCATAACATTGCTGCAAATTCACTCTATTAGTTGAAACGCGAGACTTAAATCATTCTACCATCTGGTTTATACATACATGTATAATGACTTTCTAAGCTCCAAAGGTCTAGCATATATGCCAGATCTGCGAAAATTGACTTTACCGCAGATGTAAACAATGTATAAAATAATCCAGTTTCCGTAAATGACACTGAAAGTTGTAGAAAATACGATTCCACATTTGCTCTGAAAAACTTACCCACTTTAAACATTTCAATGCAATAGTTCACTTGACTAAATACAAATATAATTATTCAAAATGTCGACAGGTGCATGAAGGTGGATTTTCCGAGAGTCAGGCACAATATTATTTGCATGCATTGCAAATTTGTTTGCATCGCTTGAACAAAGCAAGGGGGATTATTAATAAATGTTTGTCCTTGACTTACTGTGGGAAAAGAACCAAGGGAATGCCAAATGAATTGAAAAGCTTCATTAAACGGGTTTTAATGACTGATTAATTGGACGATTTGGGTTGAATACTGTGCAGAACCAGTACTGAATGACATACTAGCATCCGTGCAAGGGCATGATTCATGGCAGCAATCATTTGGATTGCCAACTCCAGGAATTAATATATCCCCATGAAACAGAATCATTTGAAAATATTGCATTTTTTTAATGGGGCATAATTATGATCTGTTGAACACAAATGTTGTATACATGTACAGATGAATGCACCTGCATATGGGGAACACTGTACATTCAGTACTGAAATTGCAATAAAAATGTTCAACACTGAAATACCGTTTCCTGATCTGGTGCTAGGCACCCTTATCACATCAGATCACTTGACCCCAGGTCATATCTGTCATAAAGTGAAAGATACATGGCTGGAAATTTACATAAATATAGCTCTAAAATCACAAGATTTTTCCTCAATACATTTTAATGGCACTTTTCATCAAATATTTAACAGATCCAGAATTGTCAATAATATACCACTGACAACTGTCTAATATACATGTATATCTATATATCTATATTAATATATCACTGACAATGAGAATTAGTACTGGGAATTAAAGAGAAGATAATTATGTAGAGGCTCATGGGGCTATCACATAAAGTTAATAGGCCGTCAGCCAGAAATGGACCGCCCCCACCCCCCCCCACCCCACCCCCCCCCCCACACCCCTGTGGGATTTTTGCAGACATATTTTTTCTGAAACTACATTCAATTACGAGTGCTATGCCGTATGTCTGCGCTCTGTAACCCGCTGGATGAATGTTTGGCGCCATTTTGAAGTATACCACCCTCAGACATTTCGCAATTGTGAAAAATGACATTTTTCATTGAAAATCAACTGATTTTTATCATTAGAAACAACTGATATGGCAGTTTTGTATGTTTTCTGATGTGTTCATAACTATACAATGGAATAATGTTCAATTAAATAATATATGCTAATTCAGATGAAGAATGTTGCATGTTTTGTTACCCCACCCACTGAATTTCAATGGCAAAACACCTACCTTTATAACTCCATAAAAGTATGGTACTTTTGTATTTTCTTTGTGTCAATAGTACCTAGTGGTGTTCATTAGACATGTTAGTTGCATATATGCCGATTATCTGATGTCTGCAGTCTATGATACAATGTTAAATATATTCCCCACCCACACATTTTACAATGGGAATTTCACATGTAATGATTTTCATTTATGGTATGCACTGTCACTTACTTATAAATTGTTTAAATGCATATGCAACTACTTAGGCACTACTGATAGCTATCCGTGCACACTTCAGATACAGTGTGTCCGAGTGTTCGTCCGTCCGTCCGTCCGCTTCGCATTTACGTAGTGATGGTAACAACTACGCTATATGTCTCATTATGCAAATCTGTCTCGGTATCTATTTATTGTATCAATGGTATTTGTACTTACTAGTGTTTACAATATACATGGAATGCCCATATTCTGATTACATAATGTCTACAGCAGGTGATGCAATGTTCAAGTAGTTTTAACTATATATTCCCCTCCCATCTACAATGACCATTTTACATGTAATAATTGTTCTTACTTTATCATGTTTATACGATGCCAGATACTTATGAAAGGTTCTCCATCATAAGGACGTGTAGCTACTAACACCTGTATATGTGTCTGTGACTGGAGAAATGGAGCTTATGGATTTTGTAACCAGTGTATAGATCCAGATCAGCATGTGTATCCTCACAGTCTGATCAGGATCTGCACTGTTCGCTATTCCATCAGTGAAACACCCATCATGCTTCTAACAAGCATACTACATGTATATCGTTATCAGGGTACAGTAGTGTGCTATTTGATCAGGACCCACACTGGTCGCAAATCCAATAAGCCCCATTTCTCCAGTCACAGCCACATATTAGTTATCCACACACATTTCAGAAACAAATGTCTGTTTGTCTCTCCATATGTCCACTTCATATTTATACAACCATGACAATTACCATGATTACTATGTTGTGTATTAATTGCAATATGAACGTCTCTGATACATATAAGTATTACTCTCAGTTGTTGACAGGCCTTTAAACATCATTAAGTAAAATAAATAAGTAAATATAATTATTACTGTCAATAGTATGTACCGGTATAGGTCGTAGGTACTAATTTGCAAATTGGATATAGAAAATATACCGTTTCTACCATGCTGAATGGATGATTTGTAGCACATATTACTCCATGTATGACACAGTAAATACTAAAATACAGAACATTGAGATAGCTGTAAATAATATAATAATAAGCTGGAGTAAAACGGGACAAATATATTGTTATACACTTTCAAGATGACAGCCACGCAAGTAAATGAGTTTGTGTGACATATACAGGTAAAATAAAATTAGGTAGTAGAATCGATGAAACTGTGATAAATATATCCCGGTTCGACATAATGTACACACTATGTATCGTGTATTCCAATAATATTCCCTCAACCCATTCTGAGTCATCAGCAGGAACAGGATTCAAATGTGTAGTTGGCACCTGTACTTATAAAATCATGTATATAGTAAAAACTGTATAACTTGTATAACATGTGTGTTCCAATGTGTGACCGTCATCCATTACCAGTGTAAGTGCACACCAGTGCATGCATCATGGCCATTGTATAATACATGCAGGTATATTGCTCCATTAGTCTCATTTGAGAGGCACCCATTACGATATTGTATTTTGTAAGTGAGGCATTGAAAGTAAATATTTACCATTTCATTTCATAATTTTCACATAAACAAAGACATTGAAGGTGCATGATCTTTCTAAAAGCATGCATATGCTCTTAAAACATATCCACTATACTCATATAGCTGCTATGTACGCATACATAAACTATTTTGTCCAATATATTTCAACATTCGGTGTTCTTAATTATAGTACACATGTTATTCTACACCTAGCTGTTATGTTAAATTAGCAAAAACCAAAAAGGATGTAGGTTCGTAATCAACTTGTAATAGTTCCGATTGGCATATACCTGCATAACATTCGGAAAACAGCATCATTACATATTTCACAAGAGGAATATTAAAGCATAAACTGAGAGTTAACTTTTCCAAACACGGAAATTTCTAATTCAGTGTCCTTGACCTTTGGGGTTAGCGGGCACCATGGGCTTTCTGTAGAATGATGCGCTTTCTGTCGAATGATGCAGGATGTTGTTACAAATGCATGTATGGAATATTAAAGCATAAACTGAGCGTTAATTTCTAAGTCAGTGACCTTGACCTTTGGGGTTAGCGGGCACCATGGGCTTTCTGTAGAATGATGCGGGATGTTGTTACAAATGCATATGGAATGGGAATTAAATTGCATAAACTGAGCGTTAACTTTTCCAAACACGGAAATTTCTAATTCAGTGACCTTGACCTTTGGGGTTAGCGGGCACCATGGGCTTTCTGTAGAATGATGCGGGATGTTGTTACAAATGCATGTATGGCATATTAAAGCATAAACTGAGCGCTAAAACTGAGCGTTAACTTTTCCAAACACGGAAATTTCTAAGTCAGCGACCTTGACCTTTGCGGTTTGCGGGCACCATGGGCTTTCTGTAGAATGATGCGGGATGTTGTTTAAAACAAATGCATGTATGGAATATTAAAGCATAAACTGAGCGTTAACTTTTCCAAACACGGAAATTTCTATGTCAGTGACCTTGAACTTTGGGCGGGCAACATGGGCTTTCTGTAGAATGATGCGGGATGTTGTTACAAATGCATGTATGGAATATCAAAGCATAAACTGAGCGTTAACTTTTCCAAACATTGAGGGAAACAGAAGTTACAATGAATTAACCTGAGCGTTAAGTTTTAGAAACAGAGCATAACGCAAAAACTTAACGTTGAATGCATGTGAAAAGTAGGTCAATGAACCATGAAAAGTAGGTGAAGGTCACATGGGCTCCCTCTGTGTGAGAGATGGTTACACCACAGTATTGATGTATACCAAGTATGGAGGTCGTAGGAGTTAAATGTAATCATACTATGCCGAAATAAATATTTGACAAATGTGGCGAAACGTATATATATGACTTCTGAAAAGATGTACATGTCCTCCAAGCTCATGTATATAACTAGAAATGGACGCTTGTCGACAAGCGCATGTGTATCCCCCTCCCCAGATACACAAGTAGTTTGAAAAAAGGGTGTTCGAGTTATGCTCCGGAGACAAAATCAGTGACGGAAAAACAAAGGGAGATAACTAAAGAATTAGTGATGCAAGAGTTGTCATTCTTGCGGGACACACCTTTAGGGTCGTGGTCTATGCATGTGTGAAGTTTCATGAAAATATTCCAAAGGGTGTTCGAGTTATGCTCCAGACACGAAATCAGTGCACGAAACAACAAAGGGAGATAACTAAGAAATTAACGACGCAAGAGTTGTCATTCTTACGTGCGACACACCTTTGGGTCGTCTTCTATGCATGTGTGAAGTTTAATAAACTAGAAAATGTGTTCATAGAACACGGATGTCCCACATATCGCTTTGATAATAATAAATGAGGCCAAATTGCAAGTCAAAATTTTCTTTTACCTGAGCGTTAAAGTTTTTGAAGCACCAAGTATGTGACCTTCACCCTGGGCTTGGCGGGGGCAGGACAAACGTGGATTTGGCACAGGGCGGTAGAGGACCATTAGAGCAATGCATATATGAAATATGAAGCTGATCCGTGAAAGAAAACAGAAATTATAAGATATTTACCTGAGCGTTAAAGTTTTTGAAGCACTAATATATGATGTTAACCCTGGGCTTGGGCGGGGGCGGGACGAACGTGGATTTGGCACAGGGCGGTAGAGGACCATTAGAGCAACGCATATATGAAATATGAAGTTGATCCGTGAATGGAAAGAAAAATTATAAGATATTTACCTGAGCATTAAAGTTTTTGAAGCACAAGTATGTGACCTTGACCCTGGGATTGGCGGGGGCAGGACGAACGTGGATTTGGCACAGGGCGGTGAGAGGACCATTTAGAGCAATGCGTATATAAAATATGAAGATGATCCATGAAAGTAAAAACAGAAAATTATAAGATATTTACCCGAGCGTTAAAGTTTTTGAAGCACTAAGTATGTGACCTTGACCCTGGGCTTGGCGGGGGCAGGACGAACGTGGATTTGGCACAGGGCGGTAGACGACCATTAGAGCAACGCGTATATGAAATATGAAGTTGATCCGTGAATGGAAATAAAAATTATAAGATATTTACCTGAGCGTTAAAGTTTTTGAAGCACCAAGTAAGTGACCACCTTGACCCTGGGATTGATGGGGCAGGACGAACGTGGATTTGGCACAGGGCGGTAGAGGGACCATTAGAGCAATGCGTATATGAAATATGAAGATGATCCATGATCCATGAAAGAAAACAGAAAGTATAAGATATTTACCCAAGCATTAATGTTTTTGAAGCACTAAGTATGTGACCTTGACCCTGGGCTTGACGGGGGGGGGGCAGAACGAACGTGGATTTGGCACAGGGCGGTAGAGGACCATTAGAGCAATGCGTATATGCGTGTTCGAGTTATGCTCTGGATACAAAATCAGAGCACGAAACAACAAAGGGAGATAAGTAAACAAGAATTCCGCGGAATCAGATGCCTCGCCTTGTCCCGCCTTGACCTCGAGCCTGGGCCCGAAAGCAATTTTCACTGGCCCGAACATATTATACAATTATTGACTAGTGAACCATAGAATATCAGATTATATTCTATGGCTCACTAGTCAATAATTGTTTTATTATATGATAATAGTCTGTATATAGCACTTACGACCTTATGCTACTAGACAAAAATTGAAAAAGAATTTGAAAAAAAAAATGAAAAAAAAAAATGGAAAAAAAGTTTAAAAATTAAAAATAATAATGCTTGCTACTGGAGCCCAGAATTTTTTTTAATAGTCCTATATTTATCTACTAGTCAGGAAGAAAAAGCTGTTTTTTTTGCCTAACCCTGCATCGCCTGTAAAAAAATTTTTTTCACTGGATTCTAGTTCATTGGGATCTCTACTAATAATATCAGGCGGATATCAAGCTGATATCCTTGGGCAATCCGAGAAATTCAAGATGGCGTCCAAGATGGCCGCCGCCAGCCGATGAAAATCAACTTTGTAACCAATATGCATACATTCATAAGTGATACCACTTTTCTAACTAAGTTTGATACGAGGAATCTATTTCTGACATCATTTCTGAAATCCGAGTTCTAGAACAAGGTCAAAGGTCAATTTCAAGGTCACATTTTTCAGGTTTTGTGACACTCAGTTCCTGCTATGTTTTTCTCGTAGTATCCAGAAACAAACTGCGGTTACTACACTATGTGAGGTGTGTATATATTATGGGATGCCATAAAGTCAGCGGCTGGTCATTTTTGTCAGCAACAACAACAACAACAACAAAAGTTCGCCTGCAAATGGAAAAAGAAGATTTTAATTATCGTTGTGTTTGCCGTCCAGTCTGGTGAGAAATGCATCTGTGTTTTACACATTGACTGTTGTTATGGTATATACTATAAGTAGGTGCATCTATTTCATTGTTTGTAATGTTTATGAAGATATTACACAGAATTGGGATTTTTACATGGTGGATACCTAATTCCGACACATACCAGTTTTCGTCATATTTTATTTTTGCCTGTAAAAAAGGTTAGCATTTGAATAATTGTTATGTCAAACATTTAACTACGAATTACAAATGTAGATGGATTATTAGCCAGAATAATAGGTTAATTGATTAAATGTGATGTATATGTATTGTATTGTACTACTGCGCGCTGGTACCACCCACAAAATCTGCAAATCTCACAAAATTTATGTAGTAATTACCCGAACTAAAACAAGTTACCTGATTACATGTTTCAGGTCAGAATATAGCCCTACTAACAATGGAGTTGAACTAACATTATGGTGATGGGATAGTTAGTATGCACTAATAAACAAATGTATTAGCTGGCAGTATTGCAGCAATGGAGGACAAATGCTTGTTCAGCGCATACTCAGGTTGTGCAGATGATAATACCCAACTTCAGACAAGCAGCATTGATAGTGACAGACTCGTCACTATCATTGAAGCCAGCAAATTACTTGGCGATAGTTTACATTTCGACCTTGAAGAAAAATTGAATAGCACCCCATGTTATCGAAGAAAATATCACAAAGCATGCGTGACCAAATACTTGACAAAGGCAAAACGCCAGAAAGGAAAACGAGCAGCATCAACACCATCCCCGCAGCCTGAGAAGAGGACCAGGTCGAATGCAGGTGCCCCATTCGATTGGCTACTGCAATGCTTATATTGTCATGAGTCGTGTGACGTGACGCAAAATCAAAAACACCCTAATCGATGGGTACCCTCCTATCTGGTGAGAGAAACTGACGCCAAATATAAAAATGGTAATGGTGCAGAGTCTATTGAGAACAGAATTAGAAAGAAATGTAGTGAACGGGGGCGGGGTGACAAGTGGGCAGGTAAAGTACTTGAGCGGCTAGACCATCTGGCTATCAGAGCAGCAGACCTTCATGCTGCTGATGCCCGATACCATAGAGATTGTTACGCGAGGATTTTTTAATGGGCGGTCGCTTCCAGGTGAAAAGAAAGACGTACCAACAACATCTGCCGATCAACCATTCGAACTGCTCGTCGATGAAATAAAGAGCAAGCGGTCACAGATGGGATTCAGTTGAGTTGATGGAGAGATATTTGGAGCTTGGTGGAAAGTCAATGAGACGATCTACATTGATGAACATCCTTTCAAAGACAGTGGAAGATATACTTGTTCTATCGGCACCCGGCTATCGGTCAATAATGTTCTTCCGTGACAATACTAATGCCACCATTAAAATGCTAGAAGATGATGATCAGGATGACAATATAGAAGCAGCCTTAGACGTGGTAGCAAGACATATAAGAAAAGAGAGCTCAGAGATTGAATTCCATCAAAATACATTCGATACTAAAATATCTAAAGATATCGTTGGAGAATTTGTGAGTGATACACTTCAACAGTTATTACGGAAGATAGCATTTGCAGACCAATCCCTTCCATCTATCCTTATATGGAACATAGTAACATGTGCCGTCAGAAAGCACCCTACCCCACTTCAAATTGCAATTGGTGTGTATCTTCACAAAAAGAAATTGGTCAAGCATATGCATGAATATCTCGTGAGTTGCTCATATGATGAGTTATTGTGCTTTAAGCCGCCTCATCAGCAATTTCGCAATACAATCACATATGCAATACACGAGTGCAGCCTGTTGCAGTGGATGGACTTGTGCAGGTAGTTGTAGACAATTTCGATGCAGATCTCAGCAGTCCCAACGGGAAAGTCTCAACACATGATCTCGCGACGATCGTGACATACTCGAAGCCACCAGCTCAAATAGGTCCAGACACTATACCCCGTGTTAGTAAAGCTAACATGCCCAATCACATTGGCATTGATGAGGACGAGGATGACATCATTCCTTACAACGGTACTCCAAAACCACTCCCGCCAAATCTACCTCCATGTGACCTGCCTGATGAGTTCTTCGAAGCCCAAAGGACATCATATGCGAGAGCTGACGATATGGACTTTGCTTTTCTTCAGGTACATGCATAGTAAATTGCAATGTCTGACATTTGGCTTGTTTCGTCATTATAAACAGCATGTTGATATACACCATGTTCCATTGCATATATACACTTTTCGTTAAGAGTTTCCTCAGTTATACCTTTCCGGATTAAAATTTCCAAATTGGTCATATAAATATCTGTTATACTGTGGTCTTATGAATAATAGTATCCATTTTATATAGTTTTCTTTCCAGATTTCGTATACATGCGTCATACACATAATACACATATAGTTCATGTACATGTATATTATACACTGTATAATAGTGTACATATTTCTATTACAGCTCGTTGTAGGTTCGGAAGATACATTCCAGAGTGGAGCGGTTGGAACACTAGTCAATGCAGAGCCCAAGGTCATGCACCTGCCACAAAAACCCATATCACCTACCAGCCTCTAATCATGATCCTGCAACTATCTATACTTCAATGATAAAAGCAAAACAGATCACCGCTGCCGCTGGCCAGAAGTACACAGTGTATACGGCAGACCAACAGCTATTCAAGGTTGCTGCTCACATCAAATGGGAAAATCCTCTAGAGTTCAAAGATTTCATTCCACGACTAGGGGGTATGCATTTTCTCACAAATGTAATCAGCTGTATTGGAAGTTTGGCTGCTGACAGTGGCTGTGCAGAGGTACACAGTGGTGCATTTGGCAGGTTGTAGCAAAAATGCTTTCTGGAAAGAGATATCCCCAAAATTTCCGTGCGCTTGTTATGCTCACTGAAGAGCTCCTTCGCCCAATAACCTTGCCTCAGGAACAGAAGTCTCACCAGATGATGACATCACGTCTATGGGCGAGCTACACGACGTTTGGAAACTCTCTGCATCCGGAGTAGAACAGCCAAGTTCTGAATCAGCATCATCATCCGACCAACCCTATTGTGTATGAAGTTTGTCAGGGCAGAGCGTGAAGGTGAGAGAGTGTTGGACATGGTGATATCAAACGCATGATTATGGTTGTTTATTTGAGTACACTGTGAAACATTAAATGTACTCAGAAATACAGAATAAGAAGACAAATGTCTAGTATACAAATACAATATATGTATATCATTTAGTAAGCGTTTTACTACCACATTTTGATCATCATTCATTCCTGTTGTTGCATACATTGCATCATAAATTATGGTCTTAATTATGTTCACACATTTGTCATTCAGGTGATTATGCCCTGCACATCAAGTGTGTCGAAGAGTGTCTGCCCCTATTCTTCGCAGCCAAACATCATCAGTACTTACGATACGGTGTCGTCTATCTCCGCCAGATGGAAAGACTGCCTGTTTCCGTGCGTGAACAGTTCATGAGAGGGGCTCACACAATTCATCTCCTACTAGAAGTGCTTAAATGTGGCTGCTGCAGTGAAAGACCGTGTAGCACAAAACGATGCAGCTGCAAAGGGAATGGATTTGTTTGCACATTGTTCTGTCAGTGCAAAGGGGATATTGAGTGTTACAACAAATAGTAACCCACCCCGAGTTTCAAAATGACAGCCATCATATTAGCAATGCATATGTGTTGTAATGAAGATATTTGAATATATTCGTTAGATACCAAATACAGATTGTCAAAATGCACGGTAGTTATCTCAAATTTGCTCCTTCAACCCTGTTTTCAAACTCAAGTTTATTGCTCAATATCAGAAATGAATTCATTGAACTAAACTAAGTTGGAAAAAGTGGTATAATTTATGATTTTTGGCATATTGGTTAAAAAGTAGTGTTTTTTTTTCGTAGACAGCGGCAGCCATCTTGTCCGCCATCTTGTCCGCCATCTTGAATTTCTCAAACTACTCCAAGTTATTATTTTGTTATGCACCTAATAGTATTAGTAGATGTCATGAGTAAGTAGAATCCAGCAATTAAGAATGTTTACAGTCGATGCATGGTATATTCACGCAAGCAGAAACACAGCGACACAAATATATGAAAATGTGACCTTGAACTTGACCTTTAACCTTTCCCGGAAACTTGGATTTCAGAAATAATATCAGAAATGGATTCCTCATACCAAACCAAGTTAGAAAAGTGGTATCACTTATGATTGTAAGCATATTAGTTGAAAAGTTGATTTTGGCTGGCTGGTGGCGGCCATCTTGGCCGCCATCTTGGATTTCTCAAAATGCCCAAGGTTATTCTCTTGATATCCGCCTGATATTATTAGTAGAGGTCATGAGTATGTAGAATCCAGTGAGAAAAAAACTTTTACAGCCGATGCACGGTATACCCCTATTTCTTCCTGACTATACATATATCTGCACAGGTCCACATAATGCCACAATATTTTCAACACAGTTTACGGAAATGTAATATAATCATTTACCTGTATAAATTACCTGTAAGTGGTCAGTGGTCAGTTGCACATGCTAGCACATGTACAGGTGAATAGTCTGTATATAGCACTTACGACCTTCTGCTACTGGACAAAAATTGAAAAATAATTTGAAAAAAAAAATGAAAAAAAAAAAATGGAAAAAAAAAGTTTAAAAATAATAATGCTTGCTATTGGAGCCCAGATTTTTTTTCCGGTCAAATTGAAAAATAATTTGAAAAAAAAAATGAAAAAAAATAATGAAAAAAAAAAAAAAAAAAAAAAAAAAAAAAAAAAATTACAAAAAAAAGTTTAAAAATAATAATGCTTGCTATTGGAGACCAGATTTTTTTTTAATAGTCCTATATTTATCTACATATATCTGCAGAGGTCCACATAATGCCACAATATTTTCAACACAGTACCCAATGTAGTGATTTACCTGTATAAATTACCTGGTCAGCATGTCAAAGCAGTGGTCAAGCAGTGGACATCTGCACATGCTAGCCCATGCTTAGCACATGGTTCTCCCAGTTTCTATTGTTCTCTCTACAGGTAAGGTGTACAGAGCACACGAGAAAAGGTATACAGAGCAAGACGAGAAAACAGGTCTTCATGCATTATTGTCCAGTTTGTAGTGCGCAAAACAAAAAAGGGAGATAACTGAAAAATTAGCTACGCAAGAGTTGTCATTCTTGTGCGCGACACACCTCCGGGTCGTGGTCTATGCATGTGTGAAGTTTCATGAAAATATTCCAAAGGGTGGTCGAGTTATGCTCCGGACAGGAAATCAGTGAGCGAAAACAAAAAATGGAGATAACTCAAAAATTAGCTATGCAATAGTTGTCATTCTTGTGCACGACACACCTTCGGTTCGTGGTCTAATTGAATGTGTTAAGTTTCATAAAACTATTCCAAAGGGTGGTCGAGTTTTGCGCGAAACAAAAAAGGGAGATAACTCAAAAATTAGCTATGCAAGAGTTGTCATTCTTGTGCGCGACACACCTTCGGGTCGTGGTCTATGCATGTGTGAAGTTTCATGAAAATATTCCAAAGGGTGTTCGAGTTATGCTCCGGACAAGAAGTGTCTGCGGCGGACGCGGACGCGGCGCGCTGTCAAATCCATAGTATCCCCCGACGGTAGTCTGGGGGATACAATTATATAACTATATATATACAAGCCAGTATTAGTATGTATGTAGCCTGAAAAAGCCATTCAATGGGTATTCAAGCAGCAATCTAGTTCAGTTTAAGAAATATGCACACTTCTACCACGTATAGTGACACACACTCATAGGACCATCAATATACATTTAAATCCCCATGAATGATGTTTGTAGCTAATAGACATGTCTTTGCCTCCATATACCCATATGTGGCATTGAATCTGCATAACAACTATGGTTGTCTGTCAAATTTACTACACCACTGATGGACAATCAGATTCCATTATACTACAGCAACCAGAGACATGTATTCGAGTATATCGATCATGGGCTAGCACATTTTGGTGTCATCGCAATATGCGGGACCTCTACGGGCTAAGGGTATTATCAACAATTTTAAGAAACTTAAGCTGTATTAAAAGTGTACATATATAGATCCGTAAATATCACATCTCCTAATTACAAAAGTGACCATGTTGATGGTCATCTTGAAACTGACAGACATGGTGACACTGTATATGATTAGGTTTTTGGTGTATTAGTTTCAATAATGTTTAATTAGAAAAATAAATACAGCACATGTAGTGGTTCATGTAGAGCTGATTACACCAGTGACTGCAAGGATTATATATATCGTTACCATGTATGTATTGTATTTATTTTCCAATGTTTGCAACTCACGACCAAGGGTTAATTTAAATTATTGTCACATGTGAAGACATATGCGGGATGCTTAATGTGGGAGAAAGCAATGCATGTTTACAATATGCATACCCATGCCATTCATCATACCATACTACATACTGCCTTGGCCAATGATCATCATGCTCGCTTAATTGAGGGAAGTGTGCTCATTACCAATAATAACTTTGTATTCCTTGTCAACAGTCAATACATTTTGTTAACACTTTGAAACAGTTCTTCAATACTCAAACTGATTGAAATACATCCGTATTTGTCGTTGAAAATAAGCAAAATATCTCACTCTCAGTTAATACTGTTAGTGTTGTTTAATTACTGAAAACTACAGCTTCATCGTCAATATTATTGAACATCTGATCATTTTGGCAGTTAAACAGTCAAACTTGATTAATTACAGTCAAACTTGCATTAAGCGACCACCCAAGGGAGACACCAAAAATGGTCGCTTAGAACAATGGTCTCTTAACACAAAATTAAAAAAAAATGGAAATCCGGGTACTGGTATGTCCGGTTATATGGTTTAACATTCGGGATCAGGAAATCGCAAATATTAAACATTAACATAGAAATAAATATATTAGAATACTACTGGTAATGTTTATTGTGCATTTTTCTGAATTATTCAGGCTTTATTTCATCAAAATAGATGAAAGAAATCGCCAAGCTGAAATCGAAAATAGGCAGTAGTGACTGCGATCACTTCGGACCGGTGATTTATACCAGTCGTTGACTGACAACCAAACCAGCTGATAGAAGAATGATTTATTAACGCAGTGTTCGGCATATACCAGTATCGTTACGTGTGAAGAAAATTGGGTGAAATAAAAATGCTTGCGTATTCTGTACACAACAAAAAAAGTATTTGTGAAATACGCAGCTGTTTTCCCATGCTCTAAGCGACCAGTCCTGTTGTTCCCGTGTGCTAAGCGACGATGAGTTAATTCCCTTTAGTAATCACTAAGGAAACGAGCGAATCAGAACGAGGTTTCAGGTCAATAATCATTCACATTTTGACAGTGACTGGGGATTTGTTTCCTTTGTCACACGCTCGAGGCTAATTTCACCTGGAGAAAGTGACATCCTGTCAATTAATGGTCGTTTAATACAAACCACCATTTCTGTCGGTTACAAAATATTTGGCCACTGGTCGCGTTAAGGAAAAGTCATTTAATACACTGTCATTATATAGGCCAAATGGTCTAGGGGAATGGAAAGTGGTCGCTTAATTAAGACAAAAGTCGCGTAATGTACGTGGTCGCTTGTGCAAGTTTGACTGTATAGCATTGTAGCATTGCATACCTGGATATGTATACCTTAAACTGGTATGTATACATGTAATAGGTGCATGAAATGCTGTTTATAACAACTCCATACAGTAAATAATAGAACAAAACAATAACATTTTGGCGGCCATTTTGACTTTTCTGACAATTGTGAAAGGAAATTTCATCACTATCTCCTGTATTTTCCATTTATTTGTGAGGGAAAGCAATGTATATGTGTTTCAACTTTATGAATGACTGTATTTGTTCGTAACAGAACACGACTCGCAGAAAAATGTTGTAAAACAGCCTATTTCGGCAGCCATTTGGAAATATATTGCCATTTACGGGTGTAATTAAAAGTAAGATGTATTATAAACCATTTTACATTCAAATTGTGACTTAATTATAGCAATTTACCGGGTTAATATTGATCAGACTGAACGTTAACAGTCCTTAATAAAAGAATGTTTGGTGGCCATCTTGAAAAATGGCCGTCATTTGTTCATCCAGCGGCTTTTTGAGCGCAGACAACCAGGATTGATAGACAATAGGCTACTGAATCCGAAAATCATACTCACCAAAAATCCCACGAGGGGGGGGTATTGGTGTCTCAATGTCTATAAACTAAATAAATTAAGGCAAACCCAATCTGAAAAGTGAAAAGTCTATTACCTAATACCGGTAGTATCAGGTTATAAATGACTAGAAATGTGGCCTGTCGGCACACGAATGCCCCCCGCTGGCAGCCAAAGAAAACGAGGCATATTTGATTATAAGCCATTTACCCAAGCGTTAAGGTTTGGAACGCACCAAGACTGTGACCTTTACCTTGGGCTTAGCGGGGGCGGGACAATGTTGATTTGTCACAGGGTGGTAGAGGACCATTGGAGCACTGTGTGTGTGAAATGTGAAGCAGATCTGAGCAAAGAAACAGAAATTATATGCCATTAACCCCGAGCGTTAAGGTTTCAAACGCACCAAGACTGTGACCTTGACCCTGTGCTTAGCAGGGGCAGGACGAATGTGGATTTGTCACAGGGTGGCAGAGGACCATTGGAGCAATGCGTGTGTGAAATGTGAAGCAGATCCGAGCAAGGAAACAGAAATTATAAGCCATTTACCCGAGCGTTAAGGTTTCAAACGCACCAAGTCTGTGACCTGCACCTTGGGCTTAGCGGGGGCGTGACAAATGTGGATTTGTCACAGGGCGGTAGAGGACCATTGGAGCACTGTGTGTGTGAACTGTGAAGCAGATCCGAGCAAAGAAACAGAAATTATATGCCATTAACCCTAGAGTTAAGGTTTCGAACGCACCAAGTCTGTGACCTTGACCCTGTGCTTAGCGGGGGCAGGATGAATGTAGATTTGTCACAGGGTGGCAGAGGACCATTGGAGCAATGCGTGTGTGAAATGTGAAGCAGATCCGAGCAAGGAAACAGAAATTATAAGCCATTTACCCGAGCGTTAAGGTTTCAAACGCACCAAGTCTGTGACCTTGACCCTGGGCTTAGCGGAGGCGGGACGAATGTGGATTTGTCACAGGGCGGCAGAGGACCATTGGAGCAATGCGTGTGTGAATTGTGAAGCAGATCCGAGCAAGGAAACAGAAATTATAAGCCATTTACATGAGCGTTAAGGTTTCGAATGCACCAAGTCTGTGACCTTGATCAGAGTAAAAAAAAAGGGGCATTACTGTGGATACATCGGTGGGACAGCAAAATTTGTTACATTACACACTCCTGCACTCCTGGTTGGGATGTATATGGAGAATGAAGATAATCGGCCAAAAACTGTAGAAGTAGTTCGCCGGACAATGAAAAAGACATTTTCAGAGTAAACTAGATTGGTCAGTAAGCGAGGCTTACGGAATACCCCTCGTGTGGGCCCAGGTACCCCTAAAATATGTAAAAATGTCCAAGTGTGTGGGCTTGTGACCTTGACTCTGTGCTTAGCGGGAGCAACATGAACGTGAATTTGTCACAGGATGGTAGAGGTCCATCGGAGCAATGCGTGTGTGAAATGTGAAGTAGATCCGAGCAAGGAAATAGAAGTTATAACTTATTTCTCTGATGTTAAATTTTCATCACATCATTACGCGATTCACTAAAATCATGCCTACCCGCTGTGACAATAAAAGTCACGAATCGATAGTTTCAATAATCCCCTAGCCAAACATGTTTTCTGGCTACTATAATTGTTAGTTCAAAACACGTGTTATTCTCGTGGCGAAGTTATTTATACAGTACAGCCAATCACTGGTAAGTAAAGGCAGCCCTTAGTGGCATGATTGACAGGTTACTGTGGCGAAAGACCTCGGCAATAGATCTATCAGCGATTGATCATGAACCCGGTATAGTTAACTCCCTCCGAATACTCTCAACCAGACAAACACATGCAAACACGCTTTTTAACGGGCGCCAGATCCGAGTCGTTTCTGGGTCGGGGCTAGTAAAAACTAGATTGGTCAGTAAGCGATGCTTACGGAATACCTCCCGCGTGGGCCCATGTACCCCTAAATATGTAAACAAAAATCCAAGTGTGTGGGCTTGTGACCTTCACTCTGGGCACAAACATGAATTTGTCACACGGTGGTAGAGGTCCATTGGAGCAATGCGTGTGTGAAATGTGAAGCAGATCCGAGCAAGGAAATAAAAGTTATAACCAATTTCTCTGATGGTGACCTTGACCTCGAGATCAGCGGAAATTTGTCACAGCATGATAGTAGAGCCTTAAATATTAAGAATTTTCGAAGCTATAACATATTTCTCTGATGTTAAGTTTTGTAAAGAGACTAAGTATGTCACCTTGACCTTGGGATCAGCGGGGGTTTGACGGTGGTAGATTTGTCACAGCATGATAGTACAACCTTAGAGGAATGCACGAGTGAAATATTAAGAATTTTCAATGAAGGAAATAGAAGTTATAACATATTTCTCTGATGTTAAGTTTTGTAAAGAGACCAAGTATTTGACCTTGACCTTGGGATCAGCGGGAATTGGACAGTCGTGGATTTGGCACAGCATGGTAGTAGAGCCTTACAGGAATGCATGTGTGAAATATTAAGCATTTTAGATGAAGGAAATAGAAGTTATAACAATATTTCTCTGATGTTAAGTTTTGTAAAGAGACCAAGTATTTGACCTTGACGTTGGGATTAGCGGGCGTTGGACGGTCGTAGATTTAGTACAGCATGGTAGTAGAGCCTTACAGGAATGCATGTATGAAATATTAAGCATTTTAGATAAAGGAAATAGAAGTTATAACAATATTTCTCTGATGTTAAGTTTTGTAAAGAGACTAAGTATTTGACCTTGACCTTCGGATCAGCGGGGGTTGGACGGTCGTGGATTTGGCACAGCATGGTAGTAGAGCCTTACAGGAATGCATGTGTGAAATATTAAGCATTTTAGATGAAGGAAATAGAAGTTATAACAATATTTCTCTGATGTTAAGTTTATGGACGCACAGACGGCCCACCAATAGTGAAGGGGCTATTTCCATTGTTCTAGATCAAAGAGATGGCCCCTTGTAATGAATAGAACAAGAGGCCCAAATGGGCCTGTATCGCTCACCTAAAAGCCTCCATAGTGGTCATCTTGATTTCACAAAGACTCTTCACTTACAACTTCAAATGTTCCACAGAATTTGTTGGTACCTTCTGATCTAACATATATTGCGAATGTGCATGTGATTTACTGCTATACCTTCGATTTGATATATAAAATGACCATATTCGGTCAAAAATAAAATTTGACCCCTATTTGGACCCCTCGGGCCATGACCATTTTTGACCCAGAGGCCACCAATATTGAACAAATCTGCAATTAGCGTTAACTATCGATCATTCATACAAAGTTTCGTCGAAATCGGCCTGGCGGTTTGTGAGAAGAAGATTTTTTGACAATTTGACCTACTTTTCAACGGCGGACATCTTGGATTTGGTGATGACCTCCATTTTGACAAAAATGAACAGGCTTCACCAACAAACCATTTCAGTTAAGTTTGGTCAATATCGGCCAAGCAGTTCACAAGAAGAAGTCCTTTGAAATCTCTAGTAAAAGAACAACCTTTTGACCTGTCGGTGGCCATCTTGGATGACGTAATCATCTGATTTTGGCAAAACATGCTCCAGAGTGATCGACTAGTCGATACCTTCGATTTTATATATTATATGACCATATTCGGGCAAAAATATAATTTGACCCCTAGTTGACCCCTCGGGCCACGCCCATTTTTGACCCAGGGGCCACCATATGAACAAATCTGAAACAGCGTTAACTATCAATCATTCACACCAAGTTTCGTCGAAATCGACCTGGAGGTTTGTGAGAAGATTTTTTGACAATTTGACCTACATTTTAACAAAAATGAACAGGCTTCACCCACAGACCATTACAGTTAAGTTTGGCCAATATCGGCCAAGCAGTTCACAAGAAAAAGATGTTTGAAATCTTTAGTAAAAGAATGACCTTTTGAACTATCAGTGGCCATCTTGGATGACGTAATCATCTGATTTAGACAAAAAATTCTCCAGACTGATCGTCTCGTCAATACCTTCGATTTGATATGACTATATTCGGTTAAAAATAAAATTTACCCCTATTTGACCCCTCGGGCGACGCCCATTTTTGACCCAGGGGCCACCATATGAACAAATCTGAAACAACGCTAACTATCGATCATTCATACCCAGTATCGTCGAAATCGGCCTGGCGGTTCGCGAGAAGAAGATTTTTTAAGAATTTGACCTACTTTTCCATGGCGGCCATCTTGGATTGTCGATGACCTCCATTTTAACAAATCTGAAATGGCATCACCCATATATCATCCCTGTGAAGTTTAACCAATATCGGCTCAGCAGTTCGGGAGAAGAAGATGATTGAAAATGTTCACGGACGGACGGACGGACAACGGACGACGGACACTTTGCCATAACAATAGCTCACATGAGCTTTGCTCAGGTGAGCTAATAAGGGGCCATACGGAATAAATCAAAGGATTCTTTTGTGTTAGGCTCTGCCCCATGGCCCCTTCTACACCCTTGGTAGCTCGGACGGACGGACGGACGGAGACGGACGGACGGACGTTCCTACAAATGGATACTTATGTGGCTAACCCTAACCTTTTCCTTTGTTCATCCCTATTGTTCTGTAGCCACATAAACCCATTTTTAGCCACATAAAATCACGGAACAATAGAATATTACATAACCTACTGTTCTCCTAGCCACATATGTATCCATTTGTAAGCTCGGACGGACGGACGGATGGACGGATGTTCTTACAAATGGATACTTATGTGGCTTATCACATGTTAAATATTAGCCACATAAAACGATTTTTAGCCACATAAAAGGATTTTTTAGGTGGCTAATTGTAACCAACCCTATCCTTTACTAAGTCCATAACCTTGTGGGGCTAGCCACATAAGTACCCTAATGTGTGCCTGGACAACCTGACTCCAGTATACACCCCCACAACTCGTTGCGGGGGGTATAAAAAAGAGGCATACCTGCGGATGGATCGGTGGGACAGCAAACATTTTTACGTTACGCACTCCTGCACTTGATGGTTGGGATGTAGAAGTAGTTCGCCGGACAAGGAAATTTGTATACCGACAGACAGACGGGTTAACACTATATGAGATCGACAACTATCGTTGCGAGGCATAATAAACTAGAAAATTGTTTGCTAAACAAAATGCCACCGCCTTTGAGAATTCATGAATACAACCGAAATCACTGAGTGAGTGATTGGAGAAAAACAATTATTTTCAGAGTAAACAAGAGTTCCGAAGGTTACAATATACGCCCGTCAAGGCAATGCCAGTCAACAAGGGGAGATATAATTGACATAAAAAAATCGATAGGCTTCTTCATCTTGAGGTGATAAACATGTATACCGAATTTGGTTATGATCGGTCAAGTAGAACTTGAGTTATTGCGTGGACAAGGATACAGAGTGCGAAAATTAAAAATGGCTGCCAAGGGGAGATAAGTATCGGAAATTTTTCAAAATCAATAGGCTTCTTTGTCTTGCCATGATAAACATGTATACTGAATTTGGTTTCAATCGGTGAAGTAGAACTCGACTTATTGCGTGGACAAGGATACAGAGTCAGAAAATTAAAAATGGCCGCCAAGGGGAGATAAGTTATGGGAAATTTTTCAAAATCAATAGGCTGCTTCGTCTTGCCGTGATAAACATGTATACCGAATTTGGTTATGATCGGTCAAGTAGAACTTTAGTTATTGCGTGGACAAGGATACAGAGTGCGAAAATTAACAAGAGCTGTAGGAGAACAGCATAGCTCGACTACGAGGGTGTCGATGTACACATAGCTTGACAAAGAAGGTGGCTGCGGCCTACATAAAAACCTTAACCAAGGTTGACTAAAAACATTAACCAAGGGAAACTAGAAATGTGGCCTGTCGGCACACGAATACTCCCACTGGCAGCCAAAGAAAACGAGGCATTTTTGATCATACGCCATTTAGCCGAGCGTTAAGGTTTCAAACGCATCAAGTCTGTGACCTTGACCCTGGGCATAGTGTGATAATCCATGCATCGGTGTAGAGATATAGAGCGGAAGGGAATTTCAATAGGTTTGACCTTTGACCTTCAACTATGACCTTGACCTTGGGCGTAGGTGCGTGGATATTGATCGAGACACACCTTCTCATCCTGAGAAACATTTGTGCCAAGGCATTTGATAATGCATGCATCGGTGTAGAAGATATGAGCGGAAGGGAATTTCAATAGGTTTGACCTTTGACCTTCAACTGTGACCTTGACCTTGGACGTAGGTGCGTGGTTATTGATTGCGACACACCTTCTCATCATGAGAAACATCTGTGCCAAGCCATTTGATAATCCATGCATCGGTGTAGAAGATATAGAGCGGAAGGGAATTTCAATAGGTTTGACCTTTGACCTTCAACTGTGACCTTGACCTTGGACATAGGTGCGTGGTTATTGATCGGGACACACCTTCTCATCACGAGAAACATTTGTGCCAAGCCATTTGATAATCCATGCATCGGTGTAGAAGACATAGAGAGGAAGGGAAGTCCAATAGGTTTGACCTTTGTCCTTCAACAGTGACCTTGACCTTGGACGTAGGTGCGTGGTTATTGATCGCGACACACCTTCTCATCGTGAGAAACATTTGTGCCAAGCCATTTGGGAATTTCAATATTTTTTACCTTTGAGCTTCAACTGTGACCTTGACCTTGGATGTAGGTGCGTGGTTATTGATCGCGACACACCTTCTCATCCTGAGAAACATTTGTGCCAAGGCATTTGATAATCCATGCATCGGTGTAGAAGATATAGAGCGGAAGGGAATTTCAATAGGTTTGACCTTTGACCTTCAACTGTGACCTTGACCTTGGACGTAGGTGCGTGGTTATTGATTGTGACACACCTTCTCAACATGAGAAACATCTGTGCCAAGCCATTTGATAATCCATGCATCGGTGTAGAAGATATAGAGCGGAAGGGAATTTCAATAGGTTTGACCTTCAACTGTGACCTTGAACATAGGTGCGTGGTTAGCAATTTGATAATCCATGCATCAGTGTAGAAGATATAGAGCGGAAGGGAATTTCAATAGGTTTGACCTTTGACCTTCAACTGTGACCTTGACCTTGGACGTAGGTGCGTGGTTATTGATGGCGACACACCTTCTCATCATGAGAAACATTTGTGCCAAGCCATTTGATAATCCATGCATCGGTGTAGAAGATATAGAGCGGAAGGGAATTTCAATAGGTTTGACCTTTGACCTTCAACAGTGACCTTGACCTTGGACGTAGATGCGTGGTTTTCCAAGTATGGTTGCTGTAGGCCCAGGAGTATTCCATATACAAGCTTGAGTAAAAAACGTAACCAAGGGGAGATAACTAAGTAATCCAAGGATAAAAGTAGGTCAAGGTGAAATATAGGTCAGGGATTATTGATGTACATCACTAGGAGATGAAGTTGTCCAAGTATGGTTGATGTAGGCCCAGAAGTATTCCATATACAAGCTTGACTATAAACATTAACCAAGTAATTGAAGGTTAAATGTAGGTGAAGGTAAAATAAAGGTCAGGGGTTATTGATGTACAATCCATATGAGAAAAAGTTATCCAGGTATGGTGTCTGTATGCACAATAGTATTCCATCTACAAGCTTGACAAAAAACCTTAACCAAGGTTGAGTAAAAACCGTAATCCAAGGGGAATTAAGTAAGTAATTTTAAGGAGGCCAAGGGGAATTAAGTAAGTAAGAAATGTAGGTCAAGGTCAAAATAAGTAGGTCAGGGGTTGTTGATTGTTACATCACTAGGAGATGAAGTTGTCCAAGTTATGGTTGTGTAGGGCCATAGTATTCCATCTACAAGCTTGACTAAAAACCTTAACCAAAGAGAATTAAGTAAGTAATTCAAGAGGAAATGTAGGTCAAGGTTAAATATAGATCAGGGGTTATTGATGTACATCACTATGAGAAAAGGTTGTCCAATTATGGTGTCTGTATGCACAATAGTATTCCATGTACAAGCTTGAGTAAAAAGCTTAACCAAGGTCGAGTAAAAACCTTAACCAAGGGGAATTAAGTAAGTAATTCAAGGTTAAATGTAGGTCAAGGTCAAATATAGGTCAGGGGTTGTTGATGTACATCACTAGGAGATGAAGTTGTCCAAGTATGGTTGGTGTAGGGCCAGGAGTATTCCATCTACAAGCTTGACTAAAAACGTTAACCAAGGGGAATTAAGCAATTCAAGAGGAAATGTAGGTCAAGGTCAAATATAGATCAGGGGTGTTGATGTACATCACTAGGAGATGAAGTTGTCCAAGTATGGTGGGTGTAGGGCCAGTAGTATTCCATATAGAAGGTTGACTAAAAACCTTAACCAAAAGGAATTAAGTAATAAGTAATTGAAGAGGAAATGTAGGTGAAGGTCAAATATAGATCAGGGGTTATTTTGATGTGCATACCTATGAGAAAAGGTTGTCGAAGTATGGAGTCTGGATGCACAATAGTATTCAATGTACAAGCTTGAAAAAAAACCTTAACCAAGGTTGACTAAAAACCTTAACCAAGGGGAATTAAGTAAGTAATTCAAGAGGAAATGTAGGTCAAGGTCAAATATAGATCAGGGGTTATTGATGTGCATCACTAGGAGATGAAGTTGTCCAAGTATGGTGGGTGTAGGGCCAGTAGTATTGCATATACAAACTTGACTAAAAACCTTAACCAAGGTTGACTAAAAACCTTAACCAAGGGGAATTAACCAAGTAATTCAAGAGGAAATGTAGGTCAAGGTCAAATATAGATCAGGGGTTATTGATGTACATCACTAGGAGATGAAGTTGTCCAAGTATGGTGGGTGTAGGGCCAGTAGTATTCCATATACAAGCTTGACTAAAAACCTTAACCAAGGCGTGACGTGACGGTGACGCCGACGCCGACGCCGGGGTGACAACATAAGCTCTACTTATTCTTCGAATAGTCGAGCTAAAAATGGCTGCCAAGGGGAGATAAGTATCCGAAATTTTTCAAAATCAATAGGCTTCTTCGTCTTGCCGTGATAAACATGTATACTGAATTTGGTTACGGGCGGTGAAGTAGAAATTGAGTTATTGCGTGGACAAGGATACAGAGTGCGAAAAATAATAATGGCCACCAAGGGGAGATAAGTTATCGGAATTTTTTGAAAATCAATAGACTTCTTCGGCTTTGATAAACATGTATACCAAATTTGGTTACAATCCATCAAGTAGTACTCTAGTTATTGCGTGGACAAGCTGCCCGCCGCCCGCCCGCCCAAGATGAATACATAATACGTCCCGTTTTTTCAAACGGGTGTATAAAAAGGGGCATAACTGTGGATGGATTGGTGGGACAGGGAAAAGTTTATGTTACGCACTCCTGCACTTGATGGTTGGAATGTACACCGAGTATGAAGAGAATTGGCCAATAACTGTAGAAGTAGTTCGGCGGATAAGGAAAAAATATATATTCATGTCGAAACAAGAGTGCCGAAGGTCACAATATACGCCCGTCGAGGCAAGGCCAGTTAACAAGGGGAGATAACTCACTGACAATTAATAGGGTTCTTGCAGTGATAAACATGTATATTGAATTTGGTCACGATCTGTCAAAATAAATAGGCTTCTTCATCTTGCTGTGATAAATATGTATACCAAATTTGTTTACGATCGGTGAAGTAGAACTTGAGTTATTGCGTGGACAAGGATACAAAGTGCGAAAATTGAAAGCGGGCTCTACAAAAACTTGGTGCAATATATCCCAGATATGTAGAACTACAACTAGCAACTACACACAACGCTAGATATCTGAGCTTTTCTACCATCACGCACAAAATATACAATGGAAATTTTTTGCATGTGTAAAATGTCCAACAGATGCACTGTCTATTATTAGAAGTACATCTGACACAGGTAAAAGCGGTATTTATTCGCATAGCAGGCAAGTAGACAGTAGTAAGAATACACTCAGATAACTGCTTACAAGTCACCGGACTCAATACAGTATGTATGGTAATACAGGGAAATATCTACAGCACTGAGTGTAGTGTTCTTACTGTTACACAGTCTTTACTGAATTCTGAAATATCTTAACAAAGGGTCAACAAACACACTTCATATATCAGACTTTGCATATCAATTTGATGAAAACAAGGCATAGCACGCTGTTGTCTTATAGTACACAAACAAAATCAAAGTAATTTGACCTTGACATTGGGCACAGGGGCCGCACGGTTGGGGGGTAGAATGAAAATATGGATGATGATAAACACCCATGTAAAGTTTCAAGGTAATGGGCGAAGCAGTTGCAGAGATATAGTATAACGAAAAACTTTAACCAACAAAATTTAACCAGACGTACGTTAAAAAGTTAACGTTGAAAATGGCGTTTAAAGTCAATTACGTAGAAATAATAGGTGAAGGTGAAAAAAATGGTCATATGTTGGATAGTTGTATGTGGTGGGCACCCCTTGGTTATGAAGCTGTGAAAGTTTGGTGGTCCTAGGTGGTACAGTACCAAAGAAATGGACTTAAACACGAAAACTTAACATTGTAAACGCGAAAAGTTAACATTGACTGCGCGGAAAAAATGGGTCAAGTTCAAAAAGGTAACATGTTTGATAGTGATATGTGGTGGCACCCCTTGGTTATGAAGCTGTGAAAGTTTGTTGGTCCTATGTGTTACAGTAACAAAGAAATGGACTGAAACACGAAAACTTAACATTGATTGTGGACGCCGCCCGCCAGCCTGCCTTTCGCCAATCCAATAGCACTAGATTTTTTTTCCAAAAAAAACTGGCTAAAAATGGAAAAAAAAGTTTAAATCTTTTTTTTTAAAATGATTTGTTTTCCAAAAATACCTGGCTAAAAATGGAAAAAAAGTTTAAAAAAAAAAAAGTTTAAAAATTAACAACAAAATAATGCTCGCTACTGGAGCCCAGAATTTTTATAATAGTCCTATATTTATCTACATATCATATCTGCACAGGTCCACATATTGCCACAATATTGTCAACACAGTTTACGGAAATGTAATACCCAGGTATAATAATTTACCTGTATAAATTACCTGTAATAATTTAGCTGGACATTTAATGGTCAAGCTGGAAATTTGCACATGCTTGCACATGCAGAAGTGTTCAACTGGAGAAGGCTATTGTTCACTCTACAGGTAAGGTGTACAGAACGCACGACAAAACGGGTCTTCATGCATTAAGTTCAGTTTGTAGCATAGAAAGAAATAGAGTTTGACCTTGACCCTGGAGCCCGGAATTTTTTTTAATAGTCCTATATTCATCTACATATCATAGTAAAGGTATGTATAAAGTTTGATGACTGTAGCTGCTAAGGTGTTCAAGTAATGATCGTAACACGAAAACTTAACATTGAATGATGACGCCGACACCGACACCGCCGACTCCGGAAAAGCAAAACCTATGTCTTGCTTTCCGCTTCGCGGGCGAGACAAAAATGGGTGAAAACGCTTGACGAATGAAACTTCTTGCTTATACATGTATTTCCAATAGTGTTAGTTATGAAAATCAGTAGAATGCATTAATAATTATATCAACAAAATAAGATCAATTATGGGGCCACAAATGGGGGAAATATATGATTTATTTTAATTGGACTGATGTGTTTAAAATAAATAAATAAAAATACAGGAGGAGTGAAATGCCTTGCTTATGTTCCAAATACTATTACAAAACTTCCAGATCTATAAACTAATAATTACATGTATGTAAAAATTAAATTAAATAAACTACACTAGTGGGGTCTCAAATGGGGAAATATTATGATCTATTTCACTTATAATATTATTAGAAAAAAAAAGTGAATACATTTCAAGTTTGAAGAGTAAAGGGTCTTATTTATTTTCCCAATGCTATTTGCTAATGATACTATACAAGTGGGTGCATAAACTAATAATTACGGACAAAAAATAAAATAAATTATCAGGGCCTCATATGGGGGAAATATATACACTTTTTGTGAAAATACATACACTCCAATAATGCTGTTTAAAAAATTTGAAGGGAAAATATATATAATAATAGTGGGTATAGTTTTGTTCTGAGTACATAACTCTAATTACATTTCATTACACTGCACTACATAAGAGTTATGACGTAGTTGTATTTGTAAATGTGCGTTTTAAGGCAAGTCAAAATAATGGTGTTTTTATACGTATGATGCTCAAATTACATATACATAGTGAAGTAGGTTATACTTTATAAACCATATATACATGTGACACAAGTAATAATTCATAAAAATAGTTCTACACGGCAATTTCATGGATAAATTGAGATGTTTACTCTGGATCGCCAGTTCTTCTTACATTGCCTGGTGTCAGTATAGTTTCCTTCCTGCTGATCTATATATAACTTTGAGGGCGTTTCGGACCGTAACAGATTCATTATTTATGTTTGATTGTTTTGTCCCAAGTTTAAACTTAATGATATATTAACAGTGAGCATGCGAAAGGTTCATATATCATATGTGATAAAGAACTTTTGCGTATATGTTGATTATACACATAGTAAAAAATAGCAAGGTTGTCCCGAAACGGTTTTGGTCCGAGCTTGCTAGCATCCGAATCGTTAAAATACTATAAATTACTGATTGAGGCCTCGGTATGTCGTAATGAAATTGAAACACTTTATATTTTCAATGCATTTTGAATCTTAATTACATACTTGTACAAATTTCCATTCTGTAGTCTAAAAGTTGAGCAAGAAAGGGGTTTAAAGCGAGATACGCTTATGTATTCATCATTTATATATCAAATAAAACAAATTTCACAGTTATCCGACCAGAATATGCCGTTCTTTTACGGATTTCATATTCCGGACAGCCAGTTTTTGCAGCCATCACTGCATGACAAACTACCCCTTATTTTGCTTACCACATTTATTTCCCTTTGCGGTCACGTGGGTATATGATGTATCAGTAGTACTTGCGAAATGTATGCATAATATGTACGATTATTACACGTAATAGTTCAACAGACTACATACATGTAGAACTCCTTTATTAGAGTGCTGATATACATATATGGGACCCTAGCTGTACTATAAAAATACAAAAACAAGAGTGCCGCAAGTCACAAAATACGCCCGTCGAATATGGGCCAGACAGCGAAGATGCAGAAATGTGAAGCTGTCACCAAGGCAAGAAACATTAATGAGAATTTGAAAGTCTATAGCTTATTTCTTCATCTCATTGTGCTAAACATGTATACTAATTTAGGCAGAGATAGAAAAGTAGAGTGTAAAGTAGAAATGATAGGGAATTGGATACAATAATGTAGAAAAAATGGCGCAGTTAAAAAGGTGATATTTTTGTTAAAAAATATTTTTTCGGCATAAAAACATCAAGGTGCACATGCACATCATCAATATGTTTAGAAGACGTGTGTATAGTTTCAGAACGATCGACTGAACGGTTTCGGAGGAGTTGTGTACACAAACTCTGTACCGTATATAGAATTGCATTGAAAAATGTAGAAAAAAAGCTAAGTTAAAAAGGCGATATTTTTGTCAAAAAATATTTTTTCGGCATAAAAACACCAAGGTGCACATCTTCAATATATGTAGAAGACGTGTGTATAGTTTCAGAACGATCGACTGAACGGTTTCGAAGGAGTTGTGTACACAAACTCTGTACCGTATATAGAATTGAATAGAAAAATGTAGAAAAAAAGCTAAGTTAAAAAGGCGATATTTTTGTTAAAAAATATTTTTTCGGCATAAAAACACCAAGGTGCACATCTTCAATATGTTTAGAAGACGTGTGTATAGTTTCAGAACGATTGACTGAACGGTTTCGAAGGAGTTGTGTACACAAACTCTGTACCGTATATAGAATTGTATAGAAAAATGTAGAAAAAATGGCTAAGTTAAAAAGGTGATATTTTTGTTAAAAAATATTTTTTCCGCATAAAAACACCAAGGTGCACATCTTCAATATGTGTAGAAGACGTGTGTATAGTTTCACGGAGGAGTTGTGTACACAAACTCTGTACCGTATATAGAATTGTATAGAAAAATGTAGAAAAAATGGCTAAGTTAAAAAGGTTATTTTTTTGTTAAAAAACATTTTTTCGACATAAAAACACCAAGGTGCACATCTTCAATATGTGTAGAAGATGTGTGTGTAATTTCAGAACGATCGACTGAACGGTTTCAGAGGATTTGCGTACACATACTCTGTACCGTATATAGAATTGTATAGAAAAATGTAGAAAAAATGGCTAAGTTAAACAATATTTTTTTGGCATAAAAACACCAAGGTGCACATCTTCAATATGTATAGAAGACGGGTGTATAGTTTCAGAACGATCTACTGAACGGTTTCGGAGGAGTTGTGTACACAAACTCTGTACCGTATATAGAATTGTATAGAAAAATGTAGAAAAAATGGCTAAGTTAAAAAGGTGATATTTTTGTTAAAAAATATTTTTTCGCCATAAAAACACCAATGTGCACATCTTCAATATGTGTAGAAGACGTGTGCATAGTTTCAGATCGATCGACTGAAAGGTTTCGGAGGAGTTGTGTACACAAACTCTGTACCGTATATAGAAATGTATAGAAAAATGAAGAAAAAATGGCTAAGTTAAAAAGGCGATATTTTTGTTAAAAAATATTTTTTCGCCATAAAAAAAATCCAATGTGCACATCTTCAATATGTGTAGAAGACGTGTGCATAGTTTCAGATCGATCGACTGAAACGTTTCGGAGGAGTTGTGTACACAAACTCTGTACCGTATATAGAAATGTATAGAAAAATGAAGAAAAAATGGCTAAGTTAAAAAGGCGATATTTTTGTTAAAAAATATTTTTTCGGCATAAAAACATCAAGGTGCACATCATCAATATGTGTAGACGACGTGTGTATATAAAGTTTCAGATCGATCGACTGAACGGTTTCGGAGGAGTTGTGTACACGAACTATGCGTTTTTTCTTCAGCCGCCCGCCCGCCGCCCGGCCGCCCACCCGCCCGCCCGCCCGCCGTGCAGTAAAACATAATACGTACCGTTTTTTAAAAACGGTCGTATAATGACCTAGTTACAAACAACATACTGAAATGCAACAGTGGGTGACAAAATGGACATACCGTGCAATTTTCAACAGCTGTATATAGGATACTAGTCTGTATATACATGTATTTATATTTACATTGTCAGGTTACACTATATATTTTCCCCGATAGTACTTATATATATATATATAATGCTAAATCAGACGTGCAACAGAGTAGACTTATAAATCAGATAGTCATCGCCGACGATTGCAATCAACGTAATTAAGTCCCATTTCTCTAGTCACAGTCATATATCACACACGACATGTGACTGTACCTTCGGACATCTGCGTAATTTCATGAAATATATTTACAGAAAATGTAATATAATTATTTTCCGTAAATGACGACATAAGTTGAAAAAATTGTCATTTTACTTTACTAAAGAAAACTATTGTAGATCTAGATTTAAATTTTCTACATGTATTTATTGAAATTACGCAGATGTCCGAAAGTACAAAATCCCATGGCGTTTCTCATTTGACGCACACCTGTGATTTGACGATGCGATCTCGATACAAAAATTCCGTATCACGTTACGCGCGAGCCGTCTCGGGCCTCAAAACTGTGATCCCGATAATTATAAATAGATGTCACGTGCTAGTCATGTGTGATCCATCTCCCGCCATATTGAAGATGCTCCGCTTACTTTCTGCTTTGTGTGATAGTGACCTTAGAATTTTGCTAATCAACACTTTATTAGGTGAGTTTGTGATAATATGTTCGTGTCATATTGGAGTATAGTCTATCAATAACAATATAGAGAAGTATGAATGTCAATGCTCTGCAGGTTTTTTCTATATTTTAGTGCGCGAATTGTAAATGCTATTACGCACATTTTTACTATGCAGCGTGGTGTAGCGAATAGGACAACCTGTTGCCTATAAAGCGGAATATGTGGAGTTAGGTATAGTTTAATGTATGCATCACATGTTTCACCAATTATATGTTTACATACACATGATTGTATTTAATAACCGTTAACTGATAGCTGATAGAATATATACCTTGTCTGAAACAGGAGTTAGCTATCATATACATGTACATGGTAGCACCTTCTTACTGTAATTTCCAAGCTGAATGTAAGTGTATTGCAAGAACTTGGCTTGCATGGTAAATCAGTATTTGAAATCCGACTGTTTAAAGATGTATTCACGAAGACACATTTAAGGAATGTTTGTATCACAGCCGATATATGAGTTTGTTTGTTTGTTTATTGGTGTTTAATGGCCTATCAACAGCTAAGGTCATGTAAGGCCGGGCAAACAGGTTCGATCCCGTTTTAACCTGCTGCATTGGGGGGAAAATCCCAAAATTAGAACGGAATATTTACATTGAGATACAACATATTCAGCCCTGAAATTACCGCACCAAAGTCACTTGGCCCCTTCCCCTATTTAAAAGTAATACCGGTAGGATTATTCTTATAAGGGGTATAACCAGATTCAACTGTCACATACAAAATGCCGATATATGAGATAATTTACACCTAAAAAACGGAACAATTATGAATGCAAACATTTGTTCAAATGCAACCTTGACAATTAAATGTGAAAAATGCAGCAGAAAATGTACTATGCTGTTGTTATAAAGGAACGTACTGCAATAAAGGTTGAACTGCATAAACTAGATTTGTCAGTAAGCGAGGCTTACGGATTCCGTAAGCCTCGCTTACTGACAAATCTAGTTTATGCAGTAATACGTGTGTGGGCCCATGTGCCCCTAAATATTGTAAGGAAATTGAAGTTATAACATATTTCTCTGATGTTAAGTTTTGTAAAGAGACTATAAGTATTTGACCTTGATCTTGGGATCAGCGGGGGTTGGACGGTCGTGGATTTGGCACAGCATGGTAGCACAGGTGATTCTAGCATGTCTTGGATGGTCAATTATTGTTTGTATACATGAAACACCTTTCTAAACAATGTACAATTCAAATGCGCCCGGTTCTGAAGATTATGTAATTACATAATCTTCAGAACCGGGCGCATTTGAATTGTTTTGTACATTGTTTAGAAATGTGTTTCATGTACATACCAGGGATTCCGCTGGGGAAAATAACAAAATCGCCACATCAAAAAAAAAAAAAGAAAAAAAAAGGAATAACCAATAGGATAAAAATAAACAATTGGCGATAAAAAATTACAATTTTCGGGGGGAAAAAAATGATTTTTTTATCGCCAATTGCGAAAGTGGCGATCGCCAGCGGAATCCCTGACATACAAACAATAATTGACCATCCAAGACACGCTAGAATCACCTGTGCATGGTATGAAATGGTGAAATGAGTAGACCTTAGGAATGAATGTGTGAAATATTAAGCATTTTAGATGAAGGAAATAGAAGTTATAACATATTTCTCTGACGAACGGACAGACGCACGGATGGACACACGGACGTCATTGTGATCACTATGTCTCGTTTTCAGCGAGTGGGCTCGACAACAAAAATGAACAAAAAATGGGCTAAGTTAAGAAAAAGGTGATAATTTAAACAAAAAAAAAAAAAAATAAAAAAAAGGTTTTCGACATAAAATGAACCTGGTTGGCATATCTTCATTATGTGTAGAAGATTCTGGAGGGTTGGCAATTTCCCGGGATAAATAAGAGTATTTTTCCCAGGAGGCGAGGAAATTCGGGAAATACCGGGAACAAATACTGGGAAATACCGGTTGGGAAATTTACCGGGAAATCTGGGAAAATACCGGGAAATTTACCGGGGAAAATACCGGGGAAATATTTTCATCCTTAAAATGGTCATTTTTCATTCCAAAATGTCAAGTGACTCTAATATTCCCCTATATTTACTATGGTTTGGTTTATTTCTGTGTAGACCTTGATAAGCCCTACAGGTAAAACAATTCTGCAATAAAAAAAGGAAATAATAAGTTTATTTAGAGAAAAAAAAACAAAAAAAAATCATTATTTTCTAAGACAATTTTGCTTTTTTCCCTATTTACAAGTTATGGTTAAGTATTTGCCAAACTGTATATTTTATTATTGATATGAGAAACACCCCTCATTACTATTAGTAACCTGCCACTAATAAAAGCTGCTTTTGGAAAAAAAAAAAAAAAAAAAAAAAAAAAATAAAAAAAAAAAAAAAAAAAAAAAATTTTTGAGAAAATCCCTGGTTGATAACGGATCAATCCATTGATACAGTGGAAGGTAGGTAATTGTTTTACAACAATTGACATGACCATATACAAAGACCACCTGGGTTCTTATTATTACAGTATGACACAAAAGGTGTGAGTAGAAGGCTTGGATCTTAACAAGCCTGTTGGTTTTCATAGTCTGGATTGGTTTATTAAAATGATATATTAAAGGTCTTCATCAATTGTACATGTCAAGAATTAAAAGGTAGGCTTTTGGCTAATTTTTAAACGATTTTTAGGGTAACTGTATCTCATTAAAAAAAACGTACCATTCGTGGCCCAGGGTCTTCACGTTATTAAAATAAATGTCGTAATAATTAATGCAAAATAATGTAATACAAATGCAAAGGCAATAAAAACAACAGTACTTGTCAGTCTATTAAGATTCTTGTAAGAGACTGTGTATGCAACATCTTGCATGCTAAGATCATTTATTATCATTTCTTGATATCCGAATAACATGTATTAGTGTGGAAGAAGCTTGACAATTAACAGCCTGTTGTCTAAACATAGTCTGATCATGATGACGTATCCTTGTGAATTTTATCTAGCAGACACTCGGATGCTTCCTAAAAAGTGAAGTAATTTACAAAAAAATAATATAACCAAAATATAAATGTCATGGTTGCCAAATATTCCACCTGATGAGTACCCCTAGTTGGGAATGAAACAGATCTATACATTGTAATTAACCCCTATATCTAATTATTAAGTTGTTGATTGTTTAATTAACTATTACTGAGCTTAAAACTTAATTTAAATAACTTTAATTATCAAATAATAACATCAAAATTCATATTTCCCGGTATTTCCCGGTATTTCCCACTTTGGGGAGTATTTCCCGGGACGGGAAATACCGGTATTTCCCGCCGGGAATTCCCGCCCCCGGTATTTCCCGGCCAACCCTGTAGAAGATGTGTGTATAGTCTCAGATCAATTGACAGAACGGTTTCAGAGGAGTTGTGTACACAAACTATGCACTTTTTCTGTCTGTCGTCTGCCCGACCCGCGGTAAAACATAATACGTACCATTTTTTTTAAAACGGTCATATAAAAATCAGCAATCACTTCACTTAGTCAAAGGCCATAACTCCGCCCATATTCTATGAATCCGCATCAAAACCCCCAGGTGCACTAAAAATCAGAATTTTCACTAACTCAAGGGCCATAACTCCGCCCATACTCTATGAATCCGCATCAAAATCACCAGATGCAAAACTCCACATGTTGATAAACATTCCCATAAGGTTTCATGACTGTAGCTCAAATAGTTATTTGCGAATACTGGATGAATCCGCATCTAAAACCCCAGGTGCGCAACTTCACATGATGACAAATATTCCTATACTGTTCCAGGACTGTAGCTCAAATAATTTTTCAGTAGCTCAAATCGTTTTTCAGTTATGTGCGATACAAGTTGAAAATCGCCACTTTTCACTAACTCAAGGGCCATAACTCTGTGAATACTGGATGAATCCACATTTAAAACCCCAGGTGCACAACTTCACATGATGACAAATATTTCTATCAGGTTTGTTTCATGACTGTAGCTCAAATAGTTTTTCAGTTATGTGCGACACAAGTTGAAAATCGCCACTTTTCACTTATGACTAAGTCAAGGGCCATAACTCTGCGAATACTGGATGAATCCTCATCTAAAATTCTAGATGCGCAACTTCACATCATGACAAATATTCCTGAAACATTTCGCGACTGTAACGCAAATACTTTTGGAGAAACATGCGACACAAATTTTGTGACAGACGGACAGACGGACAACCATGCCAAAAACATTACGTCTCCCGAATATATGGGGGAAACATAAATATGGGCAAACAAATGACACCTTGACACAATGGTAAGCTTAATTGCATACACACTAAATAACAACATTAAGCCAGTGTTCTGAAAACCAGACTTTATGCCAAATGTGTGAAAATGGCAATGAAACGTACTTAAATTGCTTTAAATTGCCTGACAAATGTCATAAAATTTTAAGAAAATCATGAGATAAAAATTTATGGCAGGAGAAATGGTGAACAAGCAGGGAGATTTGTCTCCTGTTGGGAAATGCGAGATGTATGCCCCAGGTGGTGAATCCCAATAAGATTCACCGTAAATAATCAATGCTTAAGGATAGTATCATCATTAACATACACCCTCACAACAGAATTTGAATTTTGTATTGTGTATTTGTTGCAAGTTAGGACAAACCTTTGATATGACGTCACCATTGAATCGCCGTATCTGGTATAAATGTCGGTACCGTGACTGGTGGGTGATGTCCTTGGATTTCTCCTTGGGCCGTGTTGGCTTCAGGTCCACGGCCGGTGTCCGGCGTCTGTTGTTGTGCAGCACTGGAGCACACATGGGCATACCCGTACATGCAAACTTCATAGCATAAATATACCTAATAAATATAATTCCAGGCTAGTGGCGTCTTTTGATGTGTGGCTGTAACTGAAGAAATGGAGCCTTTTGGGTTTTGTGACCAGTCTAGATCCAGACTAGATTTGTCAGTAAGTGAGGGCCCAGGTACCCCTAAATATTTTTTCCCCAAGTCTGTGGGCCTGTGACCTTGACTCCTGACCTTGGGCTTAGTGGGGGCAGCACGAATGAGGATTTTTCACAGGGCAGTAGAAGACCATTGGAGCAATGTGTGTTTGAAATGTGAAGCAGATCCGAGCAAGGAAAGGAAAGGAAGGCAAGGAAATTATAAGCCATTTACCCGAGCGGTGAAGTTTTGAAAGAACCAAGTACATGTATGTAACCCTGAGCTTATTGTGGGCGGCACGAACGTGGGTTTGTCACAGAGCGGTAAATAGTGGTGCAACGATATACCGGTATACCGGTATATTGCGATATGTTATCCTGACGATACGTATCGCGGTACGGTTTTCACGTATCGCGATATTCTCGGTCGCCATCTTGTGTTAAAATAATAGTATAAAATTATTTAAAATCATTAAAAACATAATTTTTAATATGACAGAAGTAAATATTTTGAATAAACACGCCACAATTAGATGACTAATACATGTAGCGAGTAATCTTGGATGTCCAATTTCTGTTGTGAACCATCATGTGTACACATTCGCGTTGACAGCATGACTTTGCATAAAAAAACATGTCACCGGTTTAACATTAGCCCTGCACAGATTGCTGTCTTATATACTGTGTCATTCCTATAACTTGTTTGATTTTGTCTTCCTCTGGTGCTACACACCAAACAAGAAGTTCGAAGTTATAAAAATTTGCACTAAAAACAAACTTTCTAGACCGAAATGTACGTACGTGACAGTAGTCTTGTTCTGACTGAGGGGAGATAACTCTTGTTTACTAATGGACTTCTTATAGTGGAACATAAATTTTTGAAAATAACTTTATCATAAACGGATAAAGAAGGAATAATACTATATAATCTTAATAATATGTTCATTACTACTCGTTTAAAAGCTGTAGTAATAATCATAATTGTTAACAAATTTAAATGAGTTTGTGTTTATATTAATACAACTTTTTAGGCACCATCTCGTTATTACATTCATACGCATGACTCCATTTTCTTGTCTAACATGAAAACGCCAGTAGCAAAATAATTTGAACAAATTGGTTTCCCAGTGAAGGAAAGTTTGTACTTTCATTGTTAAATATACAATGGAGCCCTCACCCACCCCACACATTTTGCTGTTGAACATACATGTAACATCATTGGCAATCCATCAGTCATTATTATGTTCTCATGCTTCATATTTTGAACAAGTATAATACCAATTTAAGGGACTGGTCATTATTTATCACCAAGGGGGTTGGGGTGTGAATGGGGCTGGATAAATTTTGTTAACTCACCTTAGAAAAGTACAAGACCCCACCCGTTCCCACAGCTTTTCATTAAATGTTCAAGCCCCACACACCCCCCCCCCCCCATTGAACAATTAATAATGTTCAAACGAGTGGTAACAACACCCCCATCCCATTGAACAATTAATAATGTTCAAGCCCAAAACGAGATGGCTCAAATGAGTGATATCATATTTTTTTAATAAACATATATTGCATCTACTGATTGCCTGGGTTAATCATGCCCCTATGCGATAGCCAGGGGAACATATTGCCTTGCTCTTGAGGTTCCGTAAGTCTGTCCGTCTGTGTACATTTACATCATTAAGTTTGTAAGAGTTTCTCCAGTTAGAGTCCAGTATTCCAGAGGGGCACATCCATGTTTTACAAACATAATGTCTAGTATTAATGTTGGTACAAAAGCTAATTTATTAAAGGTATTAATACATGTACATGTACTTACATTTTCCTAAAATGTTGGCCAAGTAGCTTTTTTGTCTGGGCGAGTATATTATAATTGAAAAAGTGGATATTTGTAAGCCCTGAATATCGCAATACGTATTGCAATATGGGTTTGTTGTATCGCAATATATCGCAATACGGGTTTGACCGTATCGTTGCACCTCTAGCGGTAAAGGACCATTGAAGCAATGTGTTTGTGAAATGTGAAGCAGATCTGAGCAAGGAAATAGAAGTTCAATCCAAACAGAAAGTTATTGGACACATTTGATTCTGGTTTGATTCAGTGTATGTGATCGACAGACTCGGACTAATTATGTGATCGGGGCAATGAGAATTCAAATTTGTTTCAAGATTATAGTTATGTAATATAAAGAATCTGCGGTATGACAACTACATTATTGTGATTCTTCACAGTCAACATAGTGTCATATTGCCCCTCCGAAGCTATATTCCCCCTTGGCTGTGCCTCGGGTGAATAAATATATTCAGACGGGCAATATCACAACATATAGATTGCGTAAAATCATACTAACTTATAACATTTCTTGTTAGAAGCATGATGTGTGTTTCATGGATGGAATCGTGAACAGTGCAGATCCTGATTGGGTGAGACCACCATATCCTGATTGGGTGAGACCACCATATCTTGATTGGGTAAGACCATCATATCCCGATTGGGCGAGACCACCATATCCTGATTGGGTGAGACCACCACATCCCAATTGGGTGAGACCACCATATCCTGATTAGGTGAGACCACCGTAACATGATTGGGTGAGTCCACCATATCCTGATTTGGTGAGACAACCATATCCCGATTGGGTGAGACCACCATATCCTGATTTGGCGAGACCACTGTAATGTGATTGGACAATTCCACCATATCCTGATTGGGCGAGACCAACATATCCTGATTGGGTGAGACCACCATAACATGATCGGGTGAGACCACCGTAACATGATCGGGTGAGTCCATCATCATGATGGGTGAGACCATCTATCTCCATTTGATTGGGTGAGACCACCACATCCCAATTGGGTGAGACCACCATATCCTGATTGGGTGAGACCACCGTAACATGATTGGGTGAGTCCACCATATCCTGCTTTGGTGAGACAACCATATCCCGATTGGGCGAGACCACTGTAACATGATTGGACAATTCCACCATATCTTGATTGGGCGAGACCAACATATCCCGATTGGGTGAGACCACATTAACATGATCGGGTGAGACCACCGTAACATGATTGGGTGAGACCACCATATCCTGATAGGGCGAGACCACTATATCACGATTGGGTGAGACCACCATATCATGATCGGGTGAGACCACCACATCCTGATTGGGTGAGTCCATCATGTCCTGCTAGGGTGAGACCACCACATCCCAATTGGGTGAGACCACCATATCCTGATTTGGTGAGACCATCACATCCGAATTGGGTGAGACCACCATATCCCGATTGGGTGAGACCACATTAACATGATCGGGTGAGACCACCGTAACATGATTGGGTGACACCACCATATCCTGATAGGGTGAGACCACCATATCATGATCGGGTGAGACCACCACATCCCAATTGGGTGAGACCACCATATCCCGATTGAGTGAGACCACCACATTTGAGTGAGACCACCACATCCCAATTGGGTGAGACCACCATATCCCGATTGAGTGAGACCACCACATCCCAATTGGGTGAGACCACCATATCCTGATTTGGTGAGACCATCGTAACATGATTGGGTGAGACCACCATATCCCGATTGGGTGAGACCACCATATCCTGATTGGGCGAGACCACCGTAACATGATTGGACAATTCCACCATATCATGCTTGGGTGAGACCACCATATGACGATTGGTTGAGACCACTATATCCCGATTGGGTGAGACCACCATATCCTGATAGGGTGCGACCACCATATCCCGATTGGGTGAGACCACCATATCCCGATTAGGCAAGTCCACCATATCCTGATTGGGTGAGACCACCATATCCCGATTGGGCGAGACCAACATATCCCGATTGGGTGAGACCACCACATCCTGATTGGGTGAGACCACCATATCCTGATTGGGTGAGACCACCGTAACATGATTGGGTGAGACCACCATATCCTGCTAGGGTGAGACCACCATATCCTGATTGGGTGAGACCACCATATCCTGCTAGGGTGAGACCACCATATCCTGCTAGGGTGAGACCACCATATCCTGATTGGGTGAGACCACCATATCCTGCTAGGGTGAGACCACCATATCCTGATTGGGTGAGACCACCATATCCTGCTAGGGTGAGACCACCATATCCTGATTGGGTGAGACCACCATATCCTGCTAGGGTGAGATCACCATATCCTGATTGGGTGAGACCACCATATCCTGCTAGGGTGAGACCACCATATCATGATTGGGTGAGACCACCATACCCAATTGGGTGAGACCACCATATCCTGATTGGGTGAGACCACCATATCCTGATTGGGCGAGACCACCACATCCTGATTGGGTGAGACCACCATATCCTGCTAGGGTGAGACCACCATATCATGATTGGGTGAGACCACCATACCCAATTGGGTGAGACCACCATATCCTGCTAGGGTGAGACCACCATATCCTGATTGGGCGAGACCACCACATCCTGATTGGGTGAGACCACCATATCCTGCTAGGGTGAGACCACCATATCATGATTGGGTGAGACCACCATACCCAATTGGGTGAGACCACCATATCCTGCTAGGGTGAGACCACCATACCCAATTGGGTGAGACCACCATATCCTGCTAGGGCGAGACCACCATATCCTGATTGGGTGAGACCACCACATCCTGATTGGCTGAGACCACCATATCATGATTGGGCGAGACCACCATATCCTGCTAGGGTGAGACCACCATATCACGAGTCCACCATATACTGATTTGGTGCCAGGTGTCCTCACCACACCACTTGACCCCACATGGTGAAACTTGTAGTGATACCTACCCTGTTTATGAGTAAATCCTTTACTTGTAATTTTCCACTGGGCGATAGTACCGACGACGACACAGAATGGCCACGTGCCAACAATAATCCATGAATACCAGCAGATCTGGGTTGAAATCTCTGCCTTATACCGCTCCAGAATGTACAGCAGAATTAAAAACTTTTCTATAAAATAGTCTATACACGCTATCATTAAAATGCCACCGAAAATACTTGTGCCGAATATCGTTCCAGCTTTTTGAAACTTCAGCGTTAACAGAGCAAACACAATTCCAATGCCGACTAGAACTCCGAGCGGTATCCATTTCGTGTTGAGATGTAGCAGGAACTGTTCTATCACTACGAGGACGATAGTTGCGATGGCAGCCCCGAGGTTAAAGCCTGTGAGGAAGAGGCCGACGTATTGCACCAGCATCGTAAGGAGGCCACACAGTAGGCCGGCTCCCAGGGAAATGCCGGCGTTGGCGGCCGGCGTCAGGGATTTCTCCTCGACACAGATCAGATAGACAAGCATGGACCCAAAGATAAACCCGGTCAGGAACATCACCACCCTGAACAGGCGGTAACCTGCAACACAGAAGGAATGCTTAAGCCTTGGAAGAATTAAAGGCCCTGGGTCTCAAATGTGAATGAAATGTCAGCAAAACAGTTGGTAAAAGAGCATTTAACAGTAGATTTGTATCAGTTTCCTGAACATACATATATATGACCCTATGTGTGACCTGAAAAAAAGAAAGTATTAAAAAATATTTAAAAAAATAGTTAGTATTGCAAAAATAACTAGCGCTTCAAACGCTGGATTTGCTAAATATAGCATTCATATTTCCTGCAGATACGCTCACATTTAGAAGCCACATGCCTTGCTTTCACTAGACACTACGTCATCGACTACGTCAGTGTTAACATTCAGTTCACTCATTTTTTAATTTGATTGTTTTTCATGATCATGCACGTACAGTCGCACCTGTACTAACGGCCACCTGTATTAAGCGTCTCCCTCCATTAAGCGGCCATTTTATTTCCCCCCAATGAAAATTACCCTAAAATGCACCTGTATTAAGCGTGAACCTTCTAACGCGGCCAACGGCCAGGCAAAATCGTCCATTTTGACTCGAAATCCTCGTTTTAGCGACCATTCTCGGCAAAATATCTGAAATTCTAAAAAAAAGCTGGAACCAAATTCGTTCAGGTAATCCCCATTTCCCACCCAGTGACCTAAATCTCGCTAATTGCAGGCCTGCCAAACTGTTTACAATACCATTTCAATTTATTTGTTTTATGACACCCGATTGTTTGACCAAATTTGCATCACATCATTACGCGATTCACTAAAATCATGCCTACCCGCTGTGACAATAAAAGTCACGGGTCGATAGTTTCAATACTCCCCTAGCCAAACATTGCTTCTGGCTACTATAATTGTCAGTTCAAAACACGTGTTATTCTCGTGGCCAAGTTATTTATACAGTACAGCCAATCGCTGGTAAGTAACGGCAGCCCTTAGTGGCATGATTGACAGGTTACTGTGGCGAAAGACGTCGGCAATATATCTATCAGCGATTGATCATGAACCCGGTATAGTTAACACCCTCCGAATAATCTCAACCAGACAAACAAACACATGCAAACACGCGTTTTAACGGGCACCAGATGTGAGTTGTTTCTGGCTAGTAAAAATAATAAGCTGGGTCGCCCGGTGGCGAATGAATTTCGTAGTTGTCTACATACATTTTTGTCAGCTTATGACGCTTTGTGGGATACCAATTCCGAAATAAAAATAGCATCCAATCGTTAGCTACGATTGTGGGTATACCCACTCGAGTCGCCACCTGACGAACCGAGTCGTGACAAACACAGCGGAAGCCCATGATTGCAACTTTCTTTTTCGCCGAAAAGTGTGAAAGAATTAAATACGAAATCAATATATTCTAATATAAATATTACAATACAATACAATACAAATATTGTTTATTACATTACTAACTGTTTATTTCAACCAAATATGGCTAACTGTATTGTCAGAAAACATGAAAAAGTCTGTAAATATCACGGACAATTTCGGCGATTTCGTACCTACGTAGTTTCGTCCTTTTGCAACTTTTTCCAATCGATGTTAACGTAACCCGATTTTTATGATAATTCAGTTTGGTATTAACTAAATATACAGAATTTATGCACATCCAAGTTCATAAATTATATTTTAAGTGAATTTAAACGGATTAATTTGCTATTCGTCTAAAGTATTTACATAAATTGTTCTGTTTTTATTTCTCCCTATACACTGTACTAGTTCCATTTATATTTATCTGTTCAAAAAATGTACATATGAACTTAAGACAAGTTTGACTGCACATTAATTGTACATATAAATCTATATGGAACAAGTTATAAGTCGGTCCAAGATGAACCTCCATTAAGCACCCACAAGTTTGACTGTACATCATGTTTTAAGGTATGACAATGTTTATGGTATTAAATAGAAGTGTGCAATGCTGACCATATCTTGTAATAAAGCTTTTGAAGAGTTTCAAACGAGATTGTCTTTGTGTCTTATCTGCAGCAAAGCGGTAGTCAGTGGTAACATAAATCGTTGAAACGAATTACATCACTCCTAGCGGGGTTTCTCCAAGTACAGCGATATTAAAATTAGTATGGAATTTCCAAGATTTGCTGTTTAGGACATCAAAAGCAGACATGCAAATGTGGTAATTAGCCGACGAACGTAATGTTTATGACCAATGACAAGTTGCGACTGTAATCATAGAATATTCATTGCTGTATCAGCTGTTTTTGCGAAATGTTGCTTCGGAGGTACCATCTGAGACACAGTCATTTTAAGACTAGAAAAAGTCGATGGCGCGCCATCGCAATATACCCACTTTCCCCAAATGCTAAGTCCGAAAGGGGGAGGTAATCCATGATGGAGGGTCGGATAAAAAATCCGAATTCACTTTGCGCATCAGCACATCAAAACGAAGCTACGAACCAAATATCAGACGCGTAGGTATTAAGGTGAAAAAGTTTTTCGACCTACGAGGAAAAATAGTGAAATTCTAAGTCCGAAAGGGGGAGATAATCCATGATGGAAGGTCCGATAAAAAATCGGAATTCACTTTGCACATCATAACGAAGCTACATATCAAATATCAGAAAATGTAGGTATTAAGGTGAGAAAGTTTTTCGACTTTACAATGAAAAATAGGGAAATTCTGAGTCCGAAAGAGGGAGATAATCCATGATGGAGGGTCGGATCAAAAATCCGAATTCACTTTGCGCATCTGCACATGATAACGAAGCTACATACCAAATATCAGAGCGTAGGTAGAAGGTGAAAAAGTTTTTCGAGTTACAGGAAAAAAGTGGGAAATTGTGAGTCCGAAAGGGGGAGATAATCCATGATGGAGGGTCGGATCAAAAAAAAATCCAAATTCACTTTGCGCATCTGCACATGATGACGAAGCTACATACCAAATATCAGGCGCGTAGGTATGAAGGTGAAAAAGTTTTTCGAGTTACGAGGAAAAAATGGAAATTCTGAGTCCGAAAGGGGGAGATAATCCATGATGGAGGGTCGGATCAAAAATCCAAATTCACTTTGCGCATCTGCCACATGATAACGAAGCTACATACCAAATATCAGGCGCGTAGGTATGAAGGTGAAAAAGTTTTTCGAGTACGAGGAAAAAAATGGGAAATTCTGAGTCGAAAGGGGGAGATAATCCATGATGGAGGGTCGGATCAAAAATCCAAATTCACTTTGCGCATCTGCACATGATAACGAAGCTACATACCAAATATCAGGCGCGTAGGTATGAAGGTGAAAAAGTTTTTCGAGTTACGAGGAAAAAATGGGAAATTCTGAGTCCGAAAGGGGGAGATAATCCATGATGGAGGGTCGGATCAAAAATCCAAATTCACTTTGCGCATCTGCACATGATAACGAAGCTACATACCAAAATATCAGGCGCGTAGGTATGAAGGTGAAAAAGTTTTTCGAGTTACGAGAAAAAAATGGGAAATTCTGAGTCCGAAAGGGGGAGATAATCCATGATGGAGGGTCGGATCAAAAATCCAAATTCACTTTGCGCATCTGCACATGATAACGAAGCTACATACCAAATATCAGGCGCGTAGGTATGAAGGTGAAAAAGTTTTTCGAAGTTACAAGAAACGTGACGGACGTACGGACGGACGTACGGACGTACGGACGGACGGACACCCGTGACGAAAACAATATACCCGTTTTTTTTTACAAAAAAAGTGGGTATAATAAACAAGAAATGCGTCTGTCGAACGCGGATGCCACCTGCAGCATATTTGAGAAACTGTGACAAAGTGGTTAACCGAAATTTGAGAAACTGTGACAAAGTGGTTAACCGAAAAGTGTGACGGACGGACGGAGGACGGACGGACGGACGTTCTTACAGTACTATACTTATGTGGCTTATCACATGTTAAATATTAGCCACATAAAACGATTTTTAGCCACATAAAAGGATTTTTTAGGTGGCTAATTGTAACCAACCCTATCCTTTACCAAGTCCATAACCCTGTGGGGCTAGCCACATAAGTACCCTAATGTGTGCCCGGACGGACAGACGGATGGACGGACAGACGGACGGTCCAAACACTATATGCCATCCGTTTCTTCGAAACCCGGTGGCATAAAAATTTGTTGTGTTATCTCTTTTATTTTATTTCCAATGTTTCTTACAGTTTCTTAAAATCATCAACATCTAATCGGACTCCAAAGCATCTGTAGACGCTTTTTTAGCCTCTGTGGACGCGTTTATAAATGTTTCTCAACAAAACATTGTTGTGAGAGCAAACAACTAATGCTGTCTCCCCTCTTGTATATCAGCGAGGGGATGATTATGTACTCACATAGACAGATACTAGTACAGAGGAAATCATTGCCAGGGTAATAATAAATTGATGTCAAATAAAGTTGCACCAGTAAACACAATTTGTGAATCGCAATAATTTGTGAATTGATCATACCGCATATAGCGACAAGTTTTCATTCTTGACATTATAATGCTATTTGTTTTCTCTTAACAAAAACAACAAAAACATGCTTTGCCCGTACATGTACATGAGAATCATCTCCATCATTCTAATGTTCTGGCAAAATGTTTTTTGGTGAAACAATATGTGTTTCCAACATATTTTAAGGAATACTTAGGTCTAGCAGAAACTCACCGAAAAATGTGTATACAATCCCGAAGAGGAAACACAGAGCACATATAACTGACGTCGGCACATCGTAGCTGTAGTCTATTGTGTCACATTTGTCCAGGGGTTGTGCCGTAGAAGTCGGCGGCGACGTCATATTCCCTGGCACGACTGCATAAACATGGCCAGGGGACGTGGACTGTCCCGGCTCTGTCTCCGCTAATCCTCCTCCACTCAATTCCTCCATTCTGTCATTCTGTATTTACCATAAATATTGCAGAAGTCGCATGATCCACTGTCATATCTGAAAATATAAGAATTTTTAGTGAAATATTATATTTAGTTTGACGTTGTCCAATTTCTCAAAAACAGACGGCGGCCAATTAAATTTTCTTTTCAAAGTCATTTCATGCTGATGATGTAAATATTTTATGATGTAAAAAATACAGATCTTTCTTTTTTACATATATTTAAAGCACTGGGTGTCAGATATGCCTAATAGTAGTGGGGCAAGCACCCATTAAACTGAATTCTGTTCAACCCGAGAGAGAAAAAGCAACGACTACTTTCAATGCATTATATCATCCTGAACACGCATCCGGTGTCGGTCAATCAAATCAGGTGGGACAATGTCATTTTTGGCGTCATTAAGTGCAAATGGGTCAAATGAGTGCAAACTCACCCATAGTATTTTGATAATACAATATGTACCTGCATAACCTTACAGAAAAATCTGAAAGTAGGTTTTATTGGTGATTATTGTTTTATGGAGCATATACAAAGCGATTCGATTTGCTAGGATGTCTCTATCGTTGAGAATATCAGCATATTCAAGATGGCCGCCAAGCATCAATATTTGGCCTGAAATGTGTACTTATTTGATGAATGAAAACAAAATTAATAGGCACTTGGATCTTGATCGGACGGATGCAAACAAACTTTTGGATAACATGTATTACGTTTAAACATAGATGGGGGCTATCAAATCCATATGAATCCAAGATGGCCGCCACATATATTTGTCTGGTTTTCATCTGAGATATGATATTAAAAATATAGATCAATATTCATACATATCTGACTCACAAATACCGAATCATTAAATCCTTCCCATTTACCTACCTGTATATGATTTCTTGATATAATAGGTCATAAGTGTTTTTTTCGGCAATAACATCATACAATGTATGTCGCATATAAACTGAGATTCGATGGTCAGGATAACACCATTGACTACATATATACGATCTGTATACACTGTATGTTATATCATTCCCTAATTTTCATGTAATTGATTTTGTCTCTTGCTACACCGACAAATACACTCGCACTGTCCATGTGTAGTGTTGCCAAGTTATTGGTATTCCATGTTCGTGTTATTGTCGTCGATATTACGACTTTGTTATAATAATAAAGGTGTCAATAAATACTTTTCAAGTACATTGTATAAATGGTGGGAATATAACTTATGCAAACGCAGTAGAATGCATATTCCCATATCAGTGTCTTCTATAGCGCACTATTCGGGGAATTAGCATAAAACATATATAGCTCAAGATGCAAAAGCATGTTAGTTGATAGGCAATCAAGTTCAGAATTTGTCAACTTCCCTTTATTATGTCAATCGCCGTGCCTACCAGTTCGTGTACCGCATTAATAAAATGATTACCGTTGTTCATATATAGATAATTATAATGGGACATGACATAATATCCGCATGAAATGTACCGTTATCTGATGGTTTCGATGTATGCAACAGGCCCGTAACCAGACTTTTTTGAAGCAGGGAGTCTTTTGGAGGACTTGAATGGCCTGCGGCAGCTAGTGGGGTCCGGGGCCATGCTCTTGCAGACAATTGTGAAATCCGGGTAGTCTGAAATGCCATTTCCTACATTCTCAGCAAAGACTGAGCACATAATACGACTCTCTTGCTGGCATCAATATTATAAAATGACAACGTATTGACAATACATGTAATTCATATTTTAGTGCATGAAAAAGTGGACCTCAATGCAGGACGAGGGAGGTGGGGGAGGGGGTCGTCCGACCGAGCGACCCCCTGGTTACGGACCTGTTGATTAATAAAATGCAACATTGATGTTCATGATCATGTTAAAGATACGAATGACAGACTTCCAAACGGTTTAATGTTTAATGGCTTGAAACGGACTATCGGCAGCTAATATCATCCCATATTTCATCTGCATGGATGTGGGCGGGTAACAGAATAGTTGCATACAATTTCTATCCAGCCCTGACATTTGACAAACCGGATCTACTATCAGGTCTTCACAACACTATAGTAATTTAGTCCCCCTCCCCATAAACGTAATATGATTAACCCTGATCGTATTACTCTTATAACGGGGTTAGCCGGATTCAACAATCGCCTACAAGAAAGCTTAAGGTATTAGGTGATAGATAGATACATTTGACTTCAATGATAATTGCTTCATAAGAGTGATGTGATATATGAATAAAACATATGTGAATATTGTCTTGTTACTGTATACTATATAGAGCATTGTGTTGCCATCTCCGCCATCTTTGTATGTACATGCCATCATACAGTTTCACCACTTCGTGCATTTGACACATACAGCAAATAATATGACAGTAAACCAAATAAAATGTGGTGCAATAGATAATAGACAGATATGACAATTGCAAGCTATAAATATTATGCCAGCAAATTATACAAAATCTCCCATCTATCTCAAAATAAATTTTGAATCTGATGCACAGCCTATGTTAGTGTACACGCTGCTCATAGGTAAAGCCATATTTACTCGCATAGTAGGCGAATAGACACCAGGGACAATACACCCAGGTAACTCTGCACTCACTCACTCACTCACTCACTTCAACGGTTTACATGTCACTGGTTTATAGCTAATAACAGAGTACAGTATAGTGGGTATACATGTATATGATATGTGTTGTGTGGTTTGCCAGGTAAAAGTGATGCACATGCGCATAAGGGCCAAGCCAGGGAGGGATATCGTGCTCCCCAGCATGATTAACCCCAACGTTAAATTACCGTACACATGCTCCCAACTTGCCACTGTATTTGATTTCTTTGCGAATACAGGTATTATTCACGGGCAGTATGTGTATTCACTAAAATGCATGAATACCTAGCTGGAATTGTAAATACGTTACTGTTTCCTTTGACATTGTGAACATGGATTCAGAATTATGTTCCACTTGAAATCCAAGATTGTGACTATGTAGTCGTTTACTATACATTGCCATGTTACCAGTGGTTACAGCTAGAAACTATTGTCATCCATGCATGCATGTACCAACATTTTGGTGATAGTTCATATTATAAAACTACGCATTATAGCAGCCAAGATGGCGGTCATAAAATATTATTCTTTATGTTTTCATCGAAACATTGATTTTAGGGTGAAGCATATGCTATGTCGTTGATGACTTCCCTACTTAATATAGACGTGTCAGAAGTGTATCGATCCATGTTGGCGGCAAATATGATTTCCAAGTATATTCCATATCTTCTATTTTTATCGACCAACAGCGCCTAAGAGCTTGAGCGATACTTAGCGACCATCTTGAATATCCCAACATGGTCTAATAATTAGTATATTTACATGGACTCATTCATTTTTGTAAAGAACCCATCCAATAATAACAAACAAGAAACGAGGCAAAGCCACGAAGGCCAGGTTTTTTCCAAGCATAGACACTTGGATAACATAATTATACCCACTTTTTGTAGACTAGATGGCCGTGGCCTGCATGTCACGCCTTGGGGCGAGGCATGGACACTAAAAAAATAGATATAGTAGATGGAAAAACTTTAACCAAAAAACTTTAACCAGACACACGGACGTACGGACGGACGTATGCCAAAATGCCGACGATATCGCACTGACAATGATGATAAACACCCATGTGAAGTATCAAGGTAATGGGTGAAGCAGTTGCAGAGATATAGTGCACGAAAAAACTTTAACAAAATAATTCAAAGTAATTTGACCTTGACATTGGGCATAGGGGCCGCACGGTTGGGGGGTAGAATGAAAATATGGATGATGATAAACACCCATTTGAAGTTTCAAGGTAATGGGCGAAGCAGTTGCAGAGATATAGTATAACTAAAAACTTTTAACCAAAAAACTTTAACCAGACGTATGTTAAAAAGTTAACGTTGAAAATGGCTAAGACAATTACGTAGAAATAATAGGTGAAGGTAAAAAAATGGTCACATGTTGGATAGTTGTATGTGGTAGGCACCCCTTGGTTATGAAGCTGTGAAAGTTTGGTGGTCCTAGGTGGTACAGTACCAAAGAAATGGACTTAAACACGAAAACTTAACATTGTAAACGCGAAAACTTAACATTGAAAATGGCTAAGTCGATTGCGCGGAAAAAATGGGTCAAGTTAAAAAAAGGTAACATGTTGGAGAGTGATATGTGGTGGGCACCCCTTGATTATGAAGCTGTGAAAGTTTGGTGGTCCTAGGTGGTACAGTAACAAAGAAATGGACTCAAACACGAAAACTTAACATTGATTGTGGACGCCGCCCGCCGCCTGCCCGGCTTTCGCCAATCCAATAGCCTGGATTTTTAAAAAAAAAACCTGGCTAAAAAGGAAAAATAAACGATATAAAAGTGCATGAAAGTATAGCTATTTATTTGTGTTATTCCACACATCTATTGCACGTCTGGGTGAATATTTGGTGGCTATCTTGTATTTATATGACTTTGTCAGTGGTGAATTGTTTTTATAAGTTATCTAAACATATTTTTATGTATGTAAGTACCAAACGACATATAATAATCAAGTCAGAATATATTTAAGACAAAATGTTGATACATGGCGACCATCTTGAAAATCACAAAATACACAACAATTTGTACCACTATAAAACCGATTTGTTTCGTATATGTCCCATGGAACAATAATCAACAAGTAACATAATGTATCTGATACTGATATAAAATATATTTTTGAACTCATTTGACCTCTTTGCACTCAATGACCCCAAAAGTGACCTTGTCCCACCTAATTTGATTGACCGACACCGGATTCATATTCAGGAAGGTATGATGTATAAATCTAGCATAGTCGTTGATTTTGCTCTCTTGGGTTGAACAGAAGTTGTTTTTAAGCCACTTCTCTTCTAAGTGCCTCTCCACTATAGAACATGATGAAACAGAATATGACAAACTAATTTAATTGTAGATTTGTATCGTATTTCTGAACTTAATTGTACATATTATATAAGTGAACTGTAAAAAATTGGGGATTGGTAAAAAAAATTGATAATGCTGAAACATAATTATAGTGTTTGGAATGCTAGTTATTTTTTCAGTATTTTAAACATGTCTTTCCACCGATAGATACTAAATTATTTTATGTAAATTCATTAAAATGGAAACTTCTTTCTAAAATGTGGAATAGTATTATCATTTAACCCTTTCAACACCAAGTAACTTAATAGGATGTTCCATGCCAATGTTTCACGCTATTTCATTAATTTTGTTCATTCAAATTATCCCATTCTTCTAAAAGGGTAATCTGTACGACGTTTAAAATTATTAACAAACAGTGGAGATCCTGATGAGACGGCTCGTTACGAGCCGGCTCATCTGGATCTGCACTGTTTGCAAATCTGTACGACGTTTAAAATTATTAACAAACAGTGGAGATCCTGATGAGACGGCTCGTTACGAGCCGGCTCATCTGGATCTGCACTGTTTGCAAACATTTTCTCTGTAGAGGTCTGTGGTGTTGAAAGGGTTAACAATAAAAAAGAAAGAAATTTCACAATTAGGGAAAAAGCTAAATTATACGAAGTCAAATTGTCTCCTCTGCTCATCACAGTTTCTCATAACGTGTACTTTTGTTTTGTTTGTTTGTTTGTTGGGGTTTGACGGCCTATCAACAGCTATGGTCATTCAAGGCCAGGTCAATGAGTTTAGTACTACATCCCATATATTAATTACCTGTACAAATGAGGGAAAATCCCAAAATCAGAACTGAATATTTACGATAAAAAATTAATATACCGTAAAGATTCTAAGACACACACCAACCACTTTTTACGTTGAAAATGACACATTTTTTGGCTGATTTTCACGAAATTAGTGCCTCTAATAAACGCCCAGTACTAACTTGAAACAAAATCGGAGGTAATTTTCCAACTAGATTTCTTTTCTTTCCATTATTTTGAAGGCAACTTCCTTGAAAATCGGGGGGAAAAACATAATTGCTATTTTCACTTTCAAAAGTGGAAGCGAAATTCGACTATTTCCGGCATCACAGTAAATTCCTCATCAGCAGTCGCTATTTGCACGGACACAGGGCGATCAGAATTTACACGGAGACGCCGATGTTTCCTAGGAGATGAGCAAAAATAAGTATGGCTTGTTCTGGACGTGGCCGTGGGCCGAAATTAATAGCACTCGGATACGGATCGAAACGTCCAAGGGCCGAAACGTACATGGTCCAAAACGGTGACAGTCCGAAACGTCCATATGCATAAATCTGATCAGCATTAATGATTGACGCTGTCTTGATATATACTTTAATACCAGTATTTTAACATTTTTACCGACTGTACCTTAATGACCAAAGTGTGCCGAAACGTCTTGGTCCAAAATGTTCATAAACTGACAGACAGCACAATCAAGTCCGGCAGACGTTTGAGAGTAACGTCCCTTCGTTATGTTTTTGTTCAGATGGTAGAAAATCGTATATTTTTATCATTTTCCCTTTGCTGAATAATACTTCCCTCTATTAAACTCCCACCCAGGACTTCGGAGCCAGCGAATATTTACGGTATTCAGCCCTGAAATCAGAATAATCTTATGCCAGGTCCTTGCCACACCAGAATCACTTGGCCCCCTCCAAAAAGCAGTAGGATCAGTAATAATCTTACTACTTTTATAATGGGCAATAACCCAATTCAACTCCCAGGTAACAAAAGAGCCAAAGATAAAAACGAACCTGAGGACCAAACAAGGCAAATCCGTGATTCCTATAAGGAGGAACACCTACAGTTAATTTATGCTGTCGCGTTCACCCGACCAACCACCCACGATAACATGTACTTCAATTATTGAATATAATGTGTGTTTCTTTGCAATTTCATCAAATACTAGAAAATTGTTTGTAAAATGCCAATGCTGCATTGAGTGGGTGATTGGAGAAAAAATATTATTTTCAGAGTCGAAAAAGGGGCATAGCTGTGGATGGATTGGCGGGACAGCGAAAATGTGTACATTGCGCACTCCTGCACTTGATGGTTGGGATGTATACCGAATATGAAGTGAATCGGCCAAAAACTAGAAGTTCCAGACAAGGAAAAAAAATATTTTTCAGAATCGAAAAAGGGGCCTAACTGCGGATGGATCAGTGGGACATCAAACATGTTTACGTTACGCATTCTCTTTCTTCTTGATGGTTGGGATGTGACAGGGTGACATTTTATAAAATAAATCTGATTGTCCGGCTACATGTATGAGGCTCCTGCAGGAAGGAGTATGTATGTATGTACATACATGTAGCGTGTGAATGCTCAAATAACCTTTATTATCCCATATCACGCCCCATTGCATGTCCACCCACTAATCCATTTCAAGCACCAGGCATTCCAACCGACAACGCCATCTTGGATACATTAATTTAGTAGTCTGACATGGAATGAAAATATGTATGATTATAAGGTAGTATTTGAAGTTTGAACTCAATCCGACTTAACGTTGCAGAGATAATGGGTACCCAAAAATTTCAACGCAAATCTCACGGACGCAAATTTCTAAGTACTTTGACCTTGACCATGGACATGAAGGCCGCATGACTGTGGTATGGAATGAAAATGTGGATGATGATAAGGAAGTAATGTACATGAAGTTTCAGGTCAATCCGACTATAAAAGCAACAGCAGACAACAATTTTTGTGTATAGCAGTCTAAGGGTTAAAGTTATATCATGATGAAGAAACTTGTACAAAGTCTTTCCGCAAAAATGTGAAAGTAAACAAGAATTCCGCCACGGAAGCGGTGTCGCGCCTACCGAGGCATTTGACCGTGAACATTACAAGTAAATAAATTACCTTGACCTTCAAAATTTGGATGTGGGGGTGTGCGTAATGAAGCATCATTCCTAGACAAACATTGATGTGAAATATTATCAATGTCTGGCAAGGGGTTAAAGAGATATTGTGAAAAAACAATAACTTTAACGCATTTCTGTTACAAAACCGGTGATCATTACAAGGAAATAAATGACCTTGACCTTCAAAATTTGGATGTGGGGTGTGCGTAATGAAGCATCATCCCTAGACAAACATTGATATGAAATATTATCAGTGTCTGGCAAGGGGTTAGAGATATTGTGAAAAAACAATAACTTTAACGCATTTTTGTTACAAAACCGGTGAACATTACAAGTAAATAAATGATCTTGACCTTGAGAATTTGGATGTGGGGGTGTGCGTAATGAAGCATCATCCGTAGACAAACATTGAGGTGAAATATTATCAAAGTATGGCAAGGGGTTAAAGATATATTGTGAAAAAACAATAACTTTAACGTATTTCTGTTACAACACCGGTGAACATTACAAGTAAATAAATGACCTTGACCTTGATAATTTGGATGTGGGGGTGTGCATAATGAAGCATCATCCCTAGACAAACATTGATGTGAAATATTATCAATGTCTGGCAAGGGGTTAAAGAGATATTGTGAAAAAACAATAACTTAACGCATTTCTGTTACAAAACTGGTGAACATTACAAGGAAATAAATGACCTTGACCTTCAAAATTTGGATGTGGGGGTGTGCAATAACAATAACTTTAACGCATTTGCCTTACAAAAAAACCAGCCGACGCGGACGCGACGACGACGACGGAAAATACGACGACTATAGTCGCGCCTCTGCTAAAGCAGGCGCGACAAAAAGGGCATAGTCATGTTAATGGCGGCATGACTGTGTTCCAAATGCTCACAAATATAAAGTGTCCAAATATTTAAGCAATCTGTCAAGTAATATTAAACTTATACAATGATGATGAAGCTTGTACAAACTTCTTGACATTTCGGACGACGACAACGGACTATAGTCGCGCCTTCTGCTAAAGCAGGCACGACAAACATTTCCTTCAGAAACAAATTGTATCCCAAGTATCCAGTAGGGTACACAAACACACATATCTAAACCTGTTAGTGATCTCACTGAGAGCTACATGTATGAGAAATCCAGTAACCACAGAGCTACACCATTAATGCAAGTGCATGGGGTGCACTTGCTGTTGTGCTGTGATTAGCTATATAACATTAATGAGCAATGAGAAAAATGGGCTTATTAGATTTAGAATTATAGTGTTACCCCACATCAGACAAAGGATGTGCACATCTGATCAGGGCCTATGCTACAATATTGCGTGGGGAAAACATTGATGGTGCTTAATTCTAATCTAACAAACTTTATATCCATATCAGTCTTCATTGGTTTGCTAGCTGACCAGGAGTTAAATTGGTCAAACAGTCAATAAGCCCTGCATTGCTGTTATGGGCCATATATTGATTTGTAAGGCTTACTGAATTTGCGACCAGTGTAGCCCCAAGTCAGTCGGATCAGGAGCAACAATGAAACATTTCTGAGTGTTAATCATCAAAAATGCCAACTTTGATGCCTAATCAGCAGCACTAATAATATACCAGCTATTGCCAGCTATACTGCGAGGTGGAAAATCATATAAGCCCCATTATACAAGGCAGAGATTAGCTAATGGAGACAACAATAGGAGAGTATATAGCGTCAAACAACAGACAAAGGCAGGGGGGAGAATTAGGGACAAACAATGATCACGATCCAGATAAGCAAAGGTTAATTTCTCTCCAACTACTGCTTTAGAAAGCTTCCACGGTACTTCTGATTTAAAAGCTGCATATACAGAAGTACTGTAGTTGTCAAGGCCAAAATACTGTGTGCTTTGCGATCATGAACAAACATTAGCATTACAGTACAAGCAATCAATTTCTAAGTGTGCAGAAAATGGGACAGCCTTAAACGCCTTATACAGCAGGAACATCAGCCAATGTCAACCATGTCGTCAAGTTACATGCTTCACTGCTATCAACATGGTGCTATCATAACAAAACTCAACATCAAATTCACACAGAAATTGTCAGTTTAATAAAAAGTGAAATGGTTTAATGCTCCAAAATCAGCTAAGGGTATATAGAAATGGGGTTTCCATTTCAAGTCTCATCTGATTGGCTAGTGATAAGGAACCAATACGAAAATAGTTTTCTCTTTCCAAAAGTGGGGATTAAACCCACAACCTTTGGTATTTAAGTCCAATGCTCTACACACTAGACTATCCAGCCATCCCTCAGTTCAATAAAGAAACTGTAACAATTTCTGCTGATATATTCATTCATGCGCTTCAATAAGCCATCCAGGGTTGGCAATTTCCCGAGAAATAAGAGTATTTCCCAGGACGGCGGGAAATACCGGGAAATACCGGGAAATACTGGGAAATACCGGGAAATATGAATCTTGGTGGTCTTTTTCATTCCAAAATGTCAAGATGAGTCTCTATATTCCCCTATATCTACTATGGTTTATATCTGTGTAGACTGATAAGCCTACAGGTAAAACATTCTGCAATAAAAAAAGAAATAATAAGTTTATTTAGAGAAAAAAAAACATCATTATTTTCTAGACAATTTTCTTCCCTATTTACAAGTCTATGTTAAGTATTTGCCAACTGTCTATTTTATTGTATATGAGAACACCCTCATTACTATAGTAACCTGCCACTAATAAAAGCTGCTTTTGGAATTTTGAGAAAATCCCTGTTGATAACGGATAATCCATGTACAGTGGAAGTGTAATTGTTTTACAACTTGACATGACCATATACAGACCACCTGGGTTCTTATTATACAGTATGACACAAAAGGTGTGAGAGAAGGCTGACTTAACAGCCTGTTGTCATAGTCTGATGGTTTATTAAAGTATATTAAAGTCTCATCAATGTACATGCAAATAAGTAGGCTTTTGGCTAATTTTAACGATTTTAGGTACTGTATCTCATACGTACCATCGTGGCCCAGTCTTCACGTTAAATAAATGTCGTAATAATAATGCAAATAAGTAATACAAATGCAAAGCATAAAACAACAGTACTTGTCAGTCATATAAGACTTGTAAAGAGACTGTGTATGCACATCTTGCATGTAAGATCATTTATTATCATTTCTTGATACCGAATACATGTATTAGTGTGGAAGAAGCTTGACAATTAACAGCCTGTTGTCTAAACATAGTCTGATCATGATGACGTTATCCTTGTGAATTTTATCTAGCAGACACTCGGATGCTTCCTAAAAGTGAAGTAATTTACAAAAAAATAATATAACCAAAATATAAATGTCATGGTTGCCAAATATTCCACCTGATGAGTACCCCTAGTTGGGAATGAAACAGATCTATACATTGTAATTAACCCCTATATCTAATTATTAAGTTGTTGATTGTTTAATTAACTATTACTGAGCTTAAAACTTAATTTAAATAACTTTAATTATCAAATAATAACATCAAAATTCATATTTCCCGGTATTTCCCGGTATTTCCCACTTTGGGGAGTATTTCCCGGGACGGGAAATACCGGTATTATTTCCCGTCCGGGAATTCCCGCCCCCGGTATTTCCCGGCCAACCCTGAAGCCATCACATGATTTTGAAAGTCCTTATGCTTTTGAACAAGCTGCTTATCTAGAGTGATACTAGCTGTATGCATGTAATCAGGAGCAACATTGTCTACTCTCTGACTAGGTCTATTCTTGAGATAAACAAAGTAATCATGAGCCACCTGACATCTGTGTTCAACATTATTTGCAAAGTTAATAGCTAAATGACTCCAGAAGGATATAATAGACAAATATGGGGGATAATAATAAAGAATTATTTGAAGTTTGAAGTAAATCGGAGTAAGTGTTGTGCAAATATAAGGTATGTAAAAACTTTAACACAAATTTCAAAGTCATTTCACCTTGACCCTGGGCATGTGGATCACATGGGCAGGCTATAGAAAGAAAATATGGATGATGATTAAGAAGTATTGGATGTTGGAAGTAAATCGGAATAACAATTGTGGAGATATAACGTACATAAAAACTTTAAGTAACACAAATTGTATAACAACACAAACTTCCAAGTCATTTGACCTTTAACAACTTTGAAAGAGCATTGTACATCGATCATTCCTACCAAGTTTTGTCGAAATCCGGTAGGCGGTTCTTGAGAAGAAGATTTTTGAAGAATTTGTGCTATTTTTAGACGACGGTCATCTTGGATTACGTAATGACGTAATTTTAACAATTTTGTAATCCCCCTACCTAAGGACCATGATCATGAAGTTTGGTGACTAGGCCCAATGGTTACCGAGGAGAAGACGTTTGAAAATGTTCACAGACGGACGACGGACACATTGCGGTAACAATAGCTCACATGAGCTTCGCTCAGGTGAGCTAAAAAGAGAGCATATGTTGTTGTAGAGCATATATATACATGTAGCTGCATTCCAGTGAACCACTCTAAACCGCACAGCCTTGAGGACCTCCCATCATACCCGGTTTACAGAGGTTCCACATGCACTAAATGGATTATTTCAAATAATGGAACAAAAATAGAAAATCTGTATATGTGATTGTGAACACAATTAAGTTCTTAAATTTAAAAGATAGAAAGCTTAAAATGATCTATAAAAATATTATATACACAGCTACACATACATGTACCTAACAGTTCTTACGAGAATATCGACTGACGTAGTTTAGTCCTCAGACAAACTCTTAATCCATGTGAATATTAAAGGGCACCGAACTGTCAATAAACCACAGGGAGAATATCGATGACGGCAGACTGAATCTCCATATATATATAATTAAGTGCACAGTGTTTGTCAATAGAAACAGTGCACACTCCCCTGTGTGTGTGTCGGCTGAATGCCGACTCAGTGGGCGGGCTGACAGTCATCCACCACTGCTCTGCTCATCTAAGTGCATTGGTCTGGATCGTAATCCGTTGCAAATATTACAATGCTGAAATAAATGTTGTTGTCTGCTGTTTATTTTACTGCTAGTATTAACCCTTAAAGTGTTGTTCAAAGTAAATTTTGTTGTCTGCTTCCTATTTTCTATTTTCTGTTTTCTCATTAAAACATGGTTTTGCAGCATTTTAGAATCAATTATCATTTTCATTTTTTCTATTCTCCATTTTTCTCAATAAAAACATGGTTTGACAGCACGTTAGAATCATAGTTTGAAAGCGCTTTAGAATAATTTCCAATAGAATATAAAGAACAAGATAGTTGTAGTAAGTCACAAAATACGCCCGTCGAAGATGGACCAGACAGCGAAGATGCAAAAATGTGAAGCTGTTACCAAGGCAAGAAACATTGATGTGAATTTGAAAATCTAAAGCATTATTTCTTCTTGTTGTGATAAACAGGTATACTAATTTATGTAGAGATTTGTAAAGCATGAATTACATGTTCAATATAATTATGTAGAAGACGTGTGTAAAGTTTCAGATCGATTGACTGAAAGGATTTAGATAACTAGTGTAAACAAACTCTGTACCCTATATAGAACTGAATACAAAAATGTAGAAAAAAAGGCTAATAAGATGGTTAACCAGTAGCCTATTTCATCAACCTATCAACACTTGATCAATCAGGACCAGTAGCCTATTTCATCAACATTGCAAAGTATACTTTACTAGCAAAGTATACTTTGAGGGAATAATCATTTATTTTTCCTGAAATGCATTATTTCATATAGAACTAACAAATGCATATATTTGATGATTAAAAGTATGCAGAATTATTATACTGAATTTATTACATTATCACAGCCAAATTGGCTGTGATAATGTAATAAATTCAGTATAATAACAAGAAACGAGGCAAAGCCACGAAGGCCAGGTTTTTTCCAAGCATGGACACTTGGATAACATAATTATACCCACTTTTTGTAGACTAGATGGCCGTTGCCTGCATGTCGCGCCTTGGGGCGAGGCATGGACACTAAAAAAATAGATACAGTAGATGGAAAAAATTTAACCAAAAAACTTTAACCGGACACACGGACGTACGGACAGACGGACGTATGCCAAAATGCCGACGATATCGCGCTTTCCTTGGTTATGAAGCTGTGAAAGTTTGGTAAACACGAAAACTTAACATTGTAAACGCGAAAACTTAACATTGAAAATGGCTAAGTCGACTGCGCGGAAAAAATGGGTCAAGTTAAAAAAAAAGTAACATGTTGGATAGTGATATGTGGTGGGCACCCCTTGATTATGAAGCTGTGAAAGTTTGGTGGTCCTAGGTGGTACAGTACCAAAGAAATGGACTTAAACACGAAAACTTAACATTGAAAACGCGAAAACTTAACATTGAAAATGGCTAAGTCGATTGCGCTGAAAAAATGGGTCAAAAATGGGTCAAGTTAAAAAAAAAGTAACACGTTGGATAGTGATATGTGGTGGGCACCCCTTGATTATGAAGCTGTGAAAGTTTGGTGGTCCTAGGTGGTAAAGTACCAAACAAGAAACGAGGCAAAGCCACGAAGGCCAGGTTTTTTCCAAGCATAGACACTTGGATAACATAATTATACCCACTTTTTGTAGACTAGATGGCCGTGGCCTGCATGTCGCGCCTTGGGGCGAGGCATGGACACTAAAAAAATAGATATAGTAGATGGAAAAACTTTAACCAAAAAACTTTAATTTAATTTAACCGGACACACGGACGAACGGACGGACGTATGCCAAAATGCCGACGATATAGCGCTTTCCGCAAGCAGGTGTGACAATGATGATAAACACCCAGTGTAAGTATCAAGGTACAGTATTGGGTGAAGCAGTTGCAGAGATATAGTACACGAAAAAACTTTAACAAAAAAATTCAAAGTAATTTGAACTTGACATAGGGCACAGGATCGCGCTTTCCGCAAGCAGGTGCGACAATGATGATAAACACCCATGTGAAGTATCAAGGTATTGGGTGAAGCAGTTGCAGAGATATAGTACACGAAAAAAAATTAACAAAAAATTCAAAGTAATTTGACCTTGACATTGGCACAGGATCGCGCTTTCCGCAAGCAGGTGCAACAATGATGATAAACACCCATGTGAAGTATCAGGTATGGGTGAAGCAGTTGAGAGATATAGTACACGAAAAAAAATTAACAAAAATATTCAAAGTAATTGACCTTGACATTGGGCACAGGATCGCGCTTTCCGCAAGCAGGTGCGACAAATGATGATAAACACCCATGTGAAGTATCAAGGTATTGGGTGAAGCAGTTGCAGAGATATAGTACACGAAAAAACTTTAACAAAAAAATTCAAAGTAATTTGACCTTGACATTGGGCACAGGATCGCGCTTTCCGCAAGCAGGTGCGACAATGATGATAAACACCCATGTGAAGTATCAAGGTATTGGGTGAAGCAGTTGCAGAGATAGTACACAAAAAAACTTTAACAAAAAAAATTCAAAGTAATTTGACCTTGACATTGGGCACAGGATCGCGATTTCCGCAAGCAGGTGCGACAATGATGATAAACACCCATGTGAAGTATCAAGGTATTGGGTAAAGCAGTTGCAGAGATATAGTACATGAAAAAAAATTAACAAAAAAATTCAAAGTAATTTGACCTTGACATTGGGCACAGGATCGCGCTTTCCGCAAGCAGGTGCGACAATGATGATAAACACCCATGTGAAGTATCAAGGTATTGGGTGAAGCAGTTGCAGAGATATAGTACACGAAAAAACTTTATTTAACAAAAAAATTCAAAGTAATTTGACCTTGACATTGGCACAGGATCGTGCTTTCCGCAAGCAGGTGCGACAATGATGATAAACACCCATGTGAAGTATCAAGGTATAGGGTGAAGCAGTTGCAGAGATATAGTACACGAAAAAACTTTAACAAAAAAATTCAAAGTAATTTGACCTTGACATTGGGCACAGGATCGCGCTTTCCGCAAGCAGGTGCGACAATGATGATAAACACCCATGTGAAGTATCAAGGTATTGGGTGAAGCAGTTGCAGAGATATAGTACACGAAAAAACTTTAACAAAAAAATTCAAATTAATTTGACCTTGACATTGGGCACAGGATCGCGCTTTTCCGCAAGCAGTTGCGACAATGATGATAAACACCCATGTGAAGTATCAAGGTATTGGGTGAAGCAGTTGCAGAGATATAGTACACGAAAAAAAATTAACAAAAAAATTCAAAGTTAAATAATTTGACCTTGACATTGGGCACAGGATCGCGCTTTCCGCAAGCAGGTGCGACAATGATGATAAACACCCATGTGAAGTATCAAGGTATTGGGTGAAGCAGTTGCAGAGATATAGTACACAAACTTTAACAAAAAAATTCAAAGTAATTTGACCTTGACATTGGGCACAGGATCGCGCTTTCCGCAAGCAGGTGCGACAATGATGATAAACACCCATGTGAAGTATCAAGGTATTGGGTGAAGCAGTTGCAGAGACATAGTACACAAAAAAACTTTAACAAAAACATTCAAAGTAATTTGACCTTGACATTGGGCACAGAATCGCGCTTTCCGCAAGCAGGTGCGACAATGATGATAAACACCCATGTGAAGTATCAAGGTATTGGGTGAAGCAGTTGCAGAGATATAGTACACGAAAAAACTTTAACAAAAAAATTCAAAGTAATTTGACCTTGACATTGGGCACAGGATCGTGCTTTCCGCAAGCAGGTGCGACAATGATGATAAACACCCATGTGAAGTATCAAGGTATAGGGTGAAGCAGTTGCAGAGATATAGTACACAAAAAAACTTTAACAAAAAAATTCAAAGTAATTTGACCTTGACATTGGGCACAGGATCAGCGCTTTTCCGCAAGCAGGTGCGACAATGATGATAAACACCCATGTGAAGTATCAAGGTATTGGTGAAGCAGTTGCAGAGATATAGTACACGAAAAAAACAATTTAACAAAAAAATTCAAATTAATTTGACCTTGACATTGGGCACAGGATCGCGCTTTCCGCAAGCAGTGCGACAATGATGATAAACACCCATGTGAAGTATCAAGGTATTGGGTGAAGCAGTTGCAGAGATATAGTACACAAAAAAAAATAACAAAAAAATTCAAAGTAATTAGACCTTGACATTGGGCACAGGAATCGCGCTTTCCGCAAGCAGGTGCGACAATGATGATAAACACCCATGTGAAGTATCAAGGTATTGGGTGAAGCAGTTGCAGAGATATAGTACACAAACTTAACAAAAAAATTCAAAGTAATTTGACCTTGACATTGGGCACAGGATCGCGCTTTCCGCAAGCAGGTGCGACAATGATGATAAACACCCATGTGAAGTATCAAGGTATTGGGTGAAGCAGTTGCAGAGACATAGTACACAAAAAAACTTTAACAAAAACATTCAAAGTAATTTGACCTTGACATTGGGCACAGGATCGCGCTTTCCGCAAGCAGGTGCGACAATGATGATAAACACCCATGTGAAGTATCAAGGTATTGGGTGAAGCAGTTGCAGAGATATATAGTACACGAAAAAACTTTAACAAAAAAATTCAAAGTAATTTGACCTTGACATTGGGCACAGGATCGCGCTTTCCGCAAGCAGGTGCGACAATGATGATAAACACCCATGTGAAGTATCAAGGTATTGGGTGAAGCAGTTGCAGAGATATAGTACACGAAAAAAAAATTTAACAAAAAAATTCAAAGTAATTTGACCTTGACATTGGGCACAGGGGGCACGGTTGGGGGTTAGAATGAAAATATGGATGATGATAAACAACCATGTGAAGTTTCAAGGTAATGGGCGAAGCAGTTGCAGAGATATAGTATAACGAAAAAGTTTTAACCAAAAAACTCTAACCAGACGTACGTTAAAAAGTTAACGTTGAAAATGGCTAAGTCAATTACGTAGAAATAATAGGTGAAGGTAAAGTCGACTGCGCGGAAAAAATGGGTGAAGTTAAAAAAAAAAGTAACATGTTGGATAGTGATATGTGGTGGGTACCCCTTGATTATGAAGCTGTGAAAGTTTGGTGGTCCTAGGTGGTACAGTACCAAAGAAATGGACTTAAACACGAAAACTTAACATTGTAAACGCGAAAACTTAACATTGAAAATGGCTAAGTCGACTATGCGGAAAAAATGGGTCAAGTTAAAAAAAAAGTAACATGCTGGATAGTGATATGTGGTGGGCACCCCTTGATTATGAAGCTGTGAAAGTTTGGTGGTCCTAGGTGGTACAGTAACAAAGAAATGGACTCAAACACGAAAACTTAACATTGATTGTGGACGCCGCCCGCCCGCCCGCCGGCCCGGCTTTCGCCAATCCAATAGCCTGGATTTTTTTTAAAAAAACCTGGCTAAAAAATGGACTTAAACACAAAAACTTAACATTGAAAACGCGAAAACTTAACATTGAAAATGGATAAGTCGATTGCGCGGAAAAAATGGGTCAAGTTAAAAAAAAAGTAACATGTTGGATAGTGATATGTGGTGGGCACCCCTTGATTATGAAGCTGTGAAAGTTTGGTGGTCCTAGGTGGTACAGTAACAAAGAAATGGACTCAAACACGAAAACTTAACATTGATTGTGACGCCGCCCGCCCGCCCCACGCCACCCGCCCGCCCGCCCGCCCGCCCGGCTTTCACCAATCCAATAGCCTGGATTTTTTAAAAAAAAACCTGGCTAAAAATTAATAAATTTATCATAAAATTGAAAATTTCTCCCTCAAAGTATACTTTGCTACTAAAGTATACTTTGCAATGTTGATGAAATAGGCTACAGAGTGCCGTAAGTCACAAAATACGCCCGTCGAAGAAAGGGCCAGACTGCGAAGATGCAGAAATGTGAAGCTGTAACCAAGGCAAGAAACCGTAATGTGAATTTGAAAATCTATAACATTATTGTTGTGATAAACAGGTACATGTATACCAAATTTGGTTACAATCCGTCAAGTAGACTCTAGTTATTGCGTGGACAAGCTGTAAAATACAAGGTGAATACATAATACATCCCATTTTTTCAAACGGTCATATAAAAAATAAATATTTTATCAAAAATATACGTATATATGTAAGAGTAAGCCATCACTGGTGTGCTCACTTACATGTACATGTAGTAGCCACGTGCCTTGCTTTGACTAGACACTATGTCATCAACTACATTAGCTGCACGTTTTCCGCTTTATAGGCAACAGGTTGTACTATATCGCTACACCACGCTACACAGTAAAAGTGTGCGTAATAGCATTTACACTTCGCAAACTAAGATATAGAAAACACCTGCAGGGTGCGGATGTTCATACTTTAATAATTCCAGCACAAAAATATTTACACAATTCTCTAACATTTGATTGGCCCGTAGCAAGTCTCTGTCCAAAATTTATATCTCAGTAAACTCCCACGCCGAGAACTACTTTCCGTAACCGTGAGGCGCAGTTAAAATAATTCTTAAGAAAACGGAAAATAAACACATTTTCTTGATGAATTTATTTCAAAAGCTGGTATTATTAAGGAATCAATGGCCTTTTTGTGGAATTTATCGGGGATATAAACTTGGAAAAGTCGCGGGAATACTGGACGAGGCCTTCCGCAAAGAAAAAAAAAAGCCAGTGTGAGCCCTGTTACTTTTGGAAATGCTGACATCAAATAATTACGCCAATGGCCCATATTTAAAAACATGTATCTATTGAACTGCTTGTGATAATCAGTAACCAAAACATTCATATTCTGCATCAATCTATTTTCTTTCAACCATTTTATATTTCATTCAAATTGTGTATTTCGAAAGGAATGGGTTAAAGATACACTCTCGATTATACGCATATCTGTCGCCATATTCGCCGATATTGATTTCGAAAAAATATTTTCCGTAAATAGTGTTGAAAAGTTTGACACAAAATTCAGAGTTCATGTGGAATTGTTGGTGACTTTAGATATGAAAGGAATGTTGAGTCACGGCGTAATCGTCTGATGTGTGCGCTCTGGTTTCTGGTAGACTTCAAAAGAAAATCGGGACCTTGTAGTATTCTTTGACGTTACAGTTCAAAGCATTTGAAAGATTTATGATCGTGGATTCGTGGTAGGAAGGAAGGAAATACATTTTCATTGGTTGCATAAATTATTGTACAAAATACTTTGTGTTTACAATAACACTGATATATGGATTAATTTGCTGTTTCTTACTTGTTTCACTGAAGGGACCCGGGCAAGTTGTGTTACCGTAATACTCATACATGTACATATACGGATATTAATTATTGCAAATTCAACAGAATTTTTTGCTGTCCGAAAACTTAGAGTTAACAAAATGGAAAATTATTTCTAATTTTAGTTTTTATTATTCATACTCACCTGAATGGTTGCAAACTGATAGGTTGCTATGAAATCGTCCTAATAATAAAAATCTGCCTACTCTAATCACTCAAATAACCCACCATAGACCATTCCGCTCTACCCACAGCCAATTGGCTAGTCCGCTATTTAAACTCCTCCTATTATTGTTAGGTATACAGCTACAAAAGTAAATCATTTCCATATGGAAATGACACTGCTAGATAAAAATAGCCTGAAGTATACTAAGTAGGGAGAAGATAAAAACCATCAAGCGGGGACGGAGGAGGGTCTACCTTACCATTCAGGTGAGTATGAATAATAAAAACTAAAATTAGAAATAATTTTCCATTTTTATGTCTTCAAACTAACCTGAATGGTTGCAAGAATTCGTAGTGATGGTGGGAGGTATTCTCACTACTCATACTCGACCGGAATGGTAAGGCAGATTAAAAACCCTCAAAACAGACAAAAATATTTGGTCTAGTACAAACTTGGGTGTTACCTATATAGTAATAACATGGTCTCACCCTAGAATCATAGGGGAGCCCAAAGCGGGCCCCCCCCTTTTCTACGAAAGTAGAAGAGAGGTGGATAAAGACAAGCACCACCACGCTAGTCTCGTAGACTGACTCGTAGACTCCAACCTGCTATACTTGGTTAGAACGCCGGAGAATACTCAAGGTATAGCTGCTGCTACCAGACGAAGCCCTGGCGAATGTAGTCGCCCGGCACTTCACACGCGAATAACTCAACTGAGATAAACTCAAAGTCTATACATAGTCTAATGACGACACATGACTCGTACATATCGAGAACACAGTATAAACGCCCTAAGCACTAAGGTCATCCTAACAAGCAAGTGCTGAGGAGTTAAACTGGCCCTAAAGCCAGATCAAAACCTATACCAGGGTTTGACACTAACTTTTGGCCCAGGGATTCCGCAGCATGGACATCCCTATTGTTACATAATGTTGAATGGGATTTTCTTGAAAATGCAGTGATTCCTCCTACAAAACAGGGATCCTCGGGATCTCGGGACACTGCGAGTGTCGACCACTGTATACCTATAAACCCATGTATAGTAGACAAAGAGAATAGAATCATAACCCAAAGTGAAACACTATCCTTTTGCAACAACACTGCTACAAACTAGAAAGGTAGCCTCGCCCTAATTGAAACATGTACAAAACAATGCCTCCTGGGCCAGCGTGATGAACCGTAAGAACCATAGATCACCACAGATCCCCGTTCATCAACAAAAGCAAGTGAAGTTCATCGAGCGGAGAGTCACACTTACCAACCCCCAGGATTCCACTGGGACTGTAAAGACAAAAACCGAATAATCGGGTAATCAGAAAAAATCGCAGACTATCGCGAACAGGTAGATCCAAACAGCCTCCTAAACTTGATGCTACCGGCTGATAAACCCACAACTGCACCCGCTGCTACTAACGGACCCAGTTCTTAAACATCTCCCTGAGATGCCAACCCCATGTCGGTCACATGAGGAACATGGAGAGAAAAGGGGGTTACTTTCCGGAACACCACATATGTATTCCGGAACACAAATCAGTACTCACTTATATGCATAAAATAAGTTAAATATAGCCTTGGCCCAAGTTTCGGCTACCATGAGCACCCGAATAACTACAATAACACTGATTGCAAGACGCAAAAACATCACCGCGCTGTGACAGGACCAAATTGGGCCATGTCTCGCTGTAATCATAGATGAACAGAATGTTTGTCCTAACTTCTTCCGATAAAACAATCCCCAAATAAGTTGGCTGCACGCTTAGATCAGACATTATACGAATTACGTGATGAATAAATCAATATCTCTGAGCGCTGGAATATCAAATGGTAATCGCCTAGACGAGAATGATAACGGGTAAATAAAACAATAGGATTATTGGCAGAATTGTATTTAAACGAAATAATAATATCCAGATATACCGCGCCGATCAAAAATCGTACTTTTAATAGTAATCCGTACTACCGTCTATCTAACGTATTTCCCGGAATAAATACGGTAAAAAATCGTAACAGTTGGCAGTTACGCATCTCCTGCCAGTGCAGAGAGCGATCATAGAAAGAAGTTGAGACTACATGCACCTCGTGCATTTAGGGCCTAAACAACTCAGCTGCAGAACCACTTACTGTAGAATAAACTCAAGTAATGGCCCTATCTATCCAACGGAAGACAAAGGATTGCGATACCTCCCGTTGGCTTAAAATTGGTAATAAAAAACTTTACGGTCGGACCGGATGTCCTAATTCTTCCGAACCTAATGCTTCATCGCACGGACTGGACAGAACGTGTGAACCACTGTCGCTGACAGGCGTGACGGAGGAGGCCCGAACCACAACTGATTCCAGATCATGTGAGAAGGGATAAAGTATCTGAGGAGAAATCTCGGTCATAGGAGAAACTGCTGATGTGTAAACAGTAGTGTGCTTCTATTTAACACAATTAACATTTTGAAATACCCAATTGCTTCAGAAATGATGGAGTGACAACAGCATGTTGTATATACAGTCGATAGCGTTATGTCGACATTGCCTACATCGATATACCTGCTTATGTCGATATACGCTAGTGGTCCCGGCCGAACTGCTATATAACTCATACATTACATACCTGATATATCGATATCGGAAATGTCGACATTTCGTTTATATCGATGTGGAAAACAAGTGCCGATGGTATAATTAATACACATTATACTGTAATGTCGATATGCAATTTGAACAGCGGGCGTCGTAAAGTCTGGTCAAACTTAATTGGCACAGGTAAGTTTTTTCACACATACAAAGTGATCAAAACATGCCGCCGGTAACCGTGTTACAATCGCGGAATACCGTCAAAGCCGACCACGTAAGCCGTGGTCAACCAATTAACGACAGTGTGACGTGAAATCACAAAAATACTCTTGTTAATAGCCAATAATATGCTTGACATGAATCGATCCGTAAATGCCATAATCATTAACAGACTTGCTTTATAATAATTACAATTGAGTGAATTACATGCGATCTTATAAACACGAACAGTTGGTATCTCAAATCACTTCCTTAGCAATGTCCAACATGCAGTACATGGGTCCGAAGTTATACTGGAACGAGTAAATTGAAAAGTCCGAATCGGTACGTGGGCGCAAACAGTGGAAAAAATAAAACCGACGTTTGAGCCTTGCCGCAACAAAACCACAAATGGATACCCCCATCCGGACAAGATAGCACTGGACACCAACGGATGCAGAAGCCATTCCGTCAGAACCGGAGATGACCGCAGAAACCATAACCACCTGTCCGTGCAGAACAGAATCCGCCGCTGTCAACCCCCGGAACACTGCCAAAAGCTAAAACATGTTGATGTGTCCCTGAGTTTCCTGCACTGACCACCAACACACCAATGTAGGGGCTCCAATGAGCCCCCCAGCCTTCTCACGACGCGTCTGTGGACAGAAAGCGAGTAGGAGGAGGTAACACTATGGGAAATCCCTGTAGGAACCAGACCTCCACTGCCCACCATCTGATACAACGTAGGAAGATGGTATCCTAGGCAGAGACCGATCCAAAGGATCGGGGTGCGGCCTCCATAGCCCTAGTAAGTAATACTGGAGTCGCAAACATAACCTTCCCCTATTCTGCACCCCGAAATTCCAGGAGTGCAGAAATTTCCTAGCTGACAGAGAACCTCTGACCAGTACCCGAAACTAAAACAAGATGCCACGCACCCTGTCCAAAGGTACTATGATGACTGATAGATCGTCAATAAGCTAATTCCCACCTAAGAAAAATCCTGTGTGGGAACCAACTACGACTACTCTAGATCTAAAAGACACAAAACTCGGAAACAACTTAAACTTCCGAGAGCATCTGCGGAAGGGGCACGTGGAAGTACGAGACCCGCAGATCTATGGAAACAACCCAGTCTACCGGGCAAATGGCGCTCCGACCACGTCCCGAACTTCCTCTATAGCACTATACTTCAAGAGAGAGACTCTACTAAACACCCTTGAAAATACCCCCGTCAGGGAAACGACCCCACAGAGGTAGACAAGAAGGAGCAGCAGGAGGGACCATCGGTACCGTAGCTGCCCTTTGGCCGTTCGATCGCACAATTAACAGAGGTCAAAAGAGGCGAACGAAGCAAACTATAGCCGTTCAAGAAAAAAACTAGCCGGCTATCACTGTGTCTCACCTGGACAAGAGCATGTCCATAGAAAACTCCAAAGACATGTTGACAAGAGGCTTAGCGCACAAATCGCCGACTGAAGCACTGCGTCCAGACGATGAATCATACTGATTCAAACATAAATCGAAAGTTGGCATAGCCACAATCGACTTAACAGCCTACACCCATGCCTTCGCAAACGCGAACCAGGACCAGGAGCCGAAGATATCCCAAACGCTGCGGCGTCCTTGTCCAGAAACGGAGATCTCAAAAACCATACCGCATAGAGGGGCATGTGAACTTAGACCCCAGTGTGGCGATCAAAGTTTGAGCACTAGGAACCCCGCAGTGGCCAAATCCTACCTAAAGCTCCCCAATGTACGTAACAAGAAGCCCTACTGTAGGAGAGCAATGAAACCACGACAACTCCGGCAATTCCACCACCACCGAATCAGCCTCACAACAGCCATCCGAGAAGTACCACCCCTATGGGAGGCTCCACTGGCAAAACCACCAGCTGTGAAAGAGCCGACAAACCCACTAAGTACTAGGACTTAGACAGGAACTCCAGAATCTTAGCCAACTGAACCATCATAACTCTATCGCGTGTCGAGTCCTGAATATAGACTGGGAATTCGAACTCATATACACTCGAATAAAGAGCAGGCCAGACAAGTACGGAGCCAAAGCACACGGCGTCCAATACCACCCTCGACCGTCTCCTCCGAGAACGGAAGAGCTAGATCTCGAGGAGCCGGATACAAAAACACAATATGTACACAGGATACGAACCCACGAACACCCCGGTCAGAAATAGTTGCTACCCCGGTGCCCGGTACCCGGTGCCTGCCCGGTGCCCGGTGCCCGGTGCCCGTAACACAATACCGGCACCTCTCCTGCGAGAGTTAGGGTACGTTGTGACCGGGTGAATGTGATAAGCACCTGCCGCAACAACCCTAGACTGGTAGTCATCTACCACATACGTGGAATCTGATTCAACAGAACTGTACTGTATCGTTCCAAATAGTATATGTACTGCCGAAGCTAGTACTACATGTAGAAGCCCTATACAACCGTCTCCTACGACGAACAGGAGAACGAGATCTAGATGAACCTGTTCCAAAACCTGAGAATGACCTCGAGGAAAAGGAAGAACAAGATCTAAACTCCGAACCCGAAATCGAAGAGCTAACCCAATCCTGACCTACGACGAGATCGACTCCTCGACTTACGTGAACACGTATAACGAAGACCAACCGAAGACAAGAACGTCTTCCTACCGGAAGCAGCAGGCTGTCCAAGGAGAGTCTGGTGCCCGGTGCCAGGTGTTTGACCGGTGCCCGGTAGCCTAACCGGTGCCCGGTGCCCGGTGCCCGGTGCCCGGTGCCCGGTGACATAATGCCCGGTGACATAATGCCCGGTGCCCGGTGCCCGGTGACCGGTGACATAACCGGTGCCCGGTGCCCGGTGCCCGGTGCCCGGTGCCCGGTGACATAACCGGTGCCCGGTGCCCGGCGCCCGGCGCCCAGCGCCCGGTGCCCGGTGCCCGGTGCCCGGTGCCCGGTGCCCGGTGACATAACCGGTGCCCGGTGCCCGGTGCCCGGTGCCCGGTGCCCGGTGCCCGGTGCCCGGTGACATAATGCCCGGTGCCCGGTGACATAACCGGTGCCCGGTGCCCGGTGCCCGGTGACATAACCGGTGCCCGGTGCCCGGTGCCCGGTGCCCGGTGCCCGGTACCCGGTACCCGGTGACCGGTACCTCTACTGTGAGAGGCTACACCGGGCGCCTCTACTGTGAGAGGCTGGGTTCGCTTTGAACCGGGTGTTATGGGAACAAGCACCGGCCAAAGCAACCCTGTGATAGGTATAGCTCTATGAGAACCGGGTGATATGAGATCAGTACCGGACCCAGCAGCCCAGTATCCCCTGCATGGATCACCGGCCTATCACCTGAGCAAAGTTTCGAAGTCAGAGAACCTGACCGAACTTTCTCAACGGAACCAGATCCCCCCGATGGGGGGATCCCATCTGGCACACCCTCCGAAGCCTTACCAACCTCGGAAGGCCCCACCGCTCCCAAGAGCTGGAAAGCGGCCACAGACTACTTAGAACGTGAGATATGGGTCCTACGATACCCATCCTTACCCCACGTCGTATCCGTCCAACGGACAGACAACTCACATGGCCTCTCCTTGCAACACCCGCCACAGGCATAAGCACCTGTCCTTATGGGTGTCCCACGGAGAAGTCATGTGCCCACAAGCAGAGCGTGATTGCGGCATGCTAACCGGTATTGTAATACAAAACCCGATAGAATACACCGCAATACGCTACAAAAAATGTGTCACGGGAACGAATCCACTAAGGGACGAACCCGTTAGGGTACGAATAACGTACACGCGAACCGCGAAAATACGTGACACAGAATAAAACACAGTGAAAAACCCCAAAAACGCAAAAGGAGAATAATCACGCAACACGAATGAGTGATAGTAATATGTATTGAACAATATCAAATGACAAATAAGGACAAATACACAGGCAGAAATTCAAATTAGAACGAAATTATGGGAGATACAAAATATACCTGCACCCTGATAGCGTCCTAAAAATAATAGGAGGAGTTTAAATAGCGGACTAGCCAATTGGCTGTGGGTAGAGCGGAATGGTCTATGGTGGGTTATTTGAGTGATTAGAGTAGGCAGATTTTTATTATTAGGACGATTTCATAGCAACCTATCAGTTTGCAACCATTCAGGTTAGTTTGAAGACATAAAAATATCCACATTTTTCACCTGTCCGAAATTTTAGAGACACAAAAAAATAATTATTTGCTTGAAAAATAAGGGTGTCCGAAAACATAGGGTCAGTACGGTAAACATGCTGGTGTATGTTTGTAAAGGTAAACTGGGGTTCAATCCAAGTGTTCATACAGTTAGATGCTGTATATATATTCAATTTTATAATATAAAATGCCAATAAACAAATAGCAGCTATCACGACCCAACTTGATTGGGTCTGTGATGTTCTCAACTAGTACTGAGCTAATATTTGAGAGTAAAGATGGAAATATATACATATAAGTCTATGGGATTTTAACTTTCGGGAAATTACTTCCGTCCACCTACTGTACTTGCAACAGGTTTGGGTATCGCACTTCGGTTGCTCACATTTAATTGTGGTCGTAGATTTAATTGTAGACTAGAAAAAGTCGATGGCGCGCCATCGCAATATACCCACTTTCCCCAAATGTTAAGTCCGAAAGGGGGAGGTAATCCATGATGGAGGGTCGGATAAAAAATGCGAATTCACTTTGCGCATCAGCACATCAAAACGAAGCTACGAACCAAATATCAGACGCGTAGGTATTAAGGTGAAAAAGTTTTTCGACCTACGAGGAAAAATAGTGAAATTCTAAGTCCGAAAGGGGGAGATAATCCATGATGGAAGGTCCGATCAAAAATCGGAATTCACTTTGCACATCATAACGAAGTTACATATCAAATATCAGAAATGTAGGTATTAAGGTGAGAAAGTTTTTCGACTTACAATGAAAAATAGAGAAATTCTGAGTCCGGAAAGGGGGAGATAATCCATGATGGAGGGTCGGATCAAAAATCCGAATTCACTTTGCGCATCTGCACATGATAACGAAGCTACATACCAAATATCAGGCGCGTAGGTATGAAGGTGAAAAAGTTTTCGAGTTACAAGGAAAAAATGGAAATTGTGAGTCCGAAAGGGGGAGATAATCCATGATGGAGGGTCGGATCAAAAATCCGAATCACTTTGCGCATCTGCACATGATAACGAAGCTACATACCAAATATCAGGCGCGTAGGTATGAGGTGAAAAAGTTTTTCGAGTTACAAGGAAAAAATGGGAAAATTGTGAGTCCGAAAGGGGAGATAATCCATGATGGAGGGTCGGATCCAAAATCCGAATTCACTTTGCGCATCTGCACATGATAACGAAGCTACATACCAAATATCAGGAGCGTAGGTATGAGGGTGAAAAAGTTTTTCGAGTTACAAGGAAAAAATGGGAAATTGTGAGTCCGAAAGGGGGAGATAATCCATGATGGAGGGTCGGATCAAAAATCCGAATTCACTTTGCGCATCTGCACATGATAACGAAGCTACATAGCAAATATGAGGCGCGTAGGTATGAAGGTGAAAAAGTTTTTCGAGTTACAAGGAAAAAATGGGAAATTGTGAGTCCGAAAGGGGAGATAATCCATGATGGAGGGTCGGATCAAAAATGCAATTCACTTTGCGCATCTGCACATGATAACGAAGCTACATACCAAATATCAGGCGCGTAGGTATGAAGGTGAAAAAGTTTTTCGAGTTACGAGGAAAAAATGGGAAATTCTGAGTCCGAAAGGGGGAGATAATCCATGATGGAGGGTCGGATCAAAAATCCAAATTCACTTTGCGCATCTGCACATGATAACGAAGCTACATACCAAATATCAGGCGCGTAGGTATGAAGGTGAAAAAGTTTTTCGAGTACGAGGAAAAAATGGAAATTCTGAGTCCGAAAGGGGGAGATAATCCATGATGGAGGGTCGGATCAAAAATCCAAATTCACTTTGCGCATCTGCACATGATAACGAAGCTACATACCAAATACAGGCGCGTAGGTATGAAGGTGAAAAAGTTTTTCGAGTTACGAGGAAAAAATGGGAAATTCTGAGTCCGAAAGGGGAGATAATCCATGATGGAGGTCGGATCAAAAATCCAAATTCACTTTGCGCATCTGCACATGATAACGAAGCTACATACCAAATATCAGGCGCGTAGGTATGAAGGTGAAAAAGTTTTTCGAGTTACGAGGAAAAAATGGGAAATTCTGAGTCCGAAAGGGGGAGATAATCCATGATGGAGGGTCGGATCAAAAATCCAAATTCACTTTGCGCATCTGCACATGATAACGAAGCTACATACCAAATATCAGGCGCGTAGGTATGAAGGTGAAAAAGTTTTTCGAGTTACGAGGAAAAAATGGGAAATTCTGAGTCCGAAAGGGGGAGATAATCCATGATGGAGGGTCGGATCAAAAATCCAAATTCACTTTGCGCATCTGCACATGATAACGTAAGCTACATACCAAATATACAGGCGCGTAGGTATGAAGGTGAAAAAGTTTTTCGAGTTACAAGAAACGTGACGGACGTACGGACGGACGTACGGACGTACGGACGGACGGACACCCGTGACGAAAACAATATACCCGTTTTTTTTTACAAAAAAAGTGGGTATAATAACATATCGGAACATATCGGAGGCAATAATTGTAGCTAAGTAGTCGCCAATGCGACTGGGCGACCGGCCCACAGATTATATGGTCCGACATTATCAGTGGTATATTGCATATATTATTCAGACAATGTTACTTTAAAACACCATTATGCACAAACTTCGTATGCTCAAATTTTACACATCACAGTCGATTTGTTTGTAAAAACTAACTAACTTGAGTAGCATACAAACCAATCGAATTTGACCCTACCTCGAAACTAGGCAGGGCTGTACAAATCGGCACGCCCGACGCCCGGGACAAGTCGGTTTTGGTCTCGGGCAAGTGGCTCTATGCTAAAAGTTAGTCCCGGGCAAGTCACTATTTTCCGTTGAAACGTCCCGCCACAAGCCTGTTTTCTTCACTAGACTAATCCTAAATTGTAACATTTCATCGATCGATAACGCCTAGGGCGTGTGTCGGCTTCCCTGTGGCGATACACACTTACACAGAAGCTGCTATACTGTGTATATAGCAAGAAAAGTGATATACTAGCTGTGACCCTGGTTAGATTAATTTATTCGAATTTACGGAAAATATTTTCGAAATCAATATCGGCGAAATATGGCGACAGATCTGCATATAATCCAGAGTTTTTTTTTAATCCATTCCTTTCGGAATACACATTTACGGGTATGAAATTATTAAAAAAAACAGCTGTTGCAAACAAAAAAACACACTGAAATTTCAAAAAGTTTATTATTCACCGTTCCGCGAACATACTGATAGACATTAAATATTGTAAATATAGACGTGATTTCATTTTCGAGACGGACTCCCCAGAATATGTATACGTACATTATAATTTCCAGGACAAGTCGGGGCAAGTCACTTTTGTCAAGTCACTTGTCCGGGACAAGTGGCTAAAAAATCAATTGGTACAGCCCTGCTAGGTCATGTAATGTTTACAGCAGCAGCCGCGATATACAGTTGTGAAAGCTGCCAACAGTTTTAATGCGATAAAAGGTAGTGTAGTTGACCTTATAAAATGTCATGACAAAAGGTAATAAGTCTTTTCGACATTTTTAACCCCCATGTACAAAAACAAAGAATAAATCACATTTTGGATGGTGATTTTCCACATTTTTTCTGTGGTGAATGAACTTCTGTTTTCCAGAGTTACCCCATCGAAAACGGCGGTACAGTTCGTGAAATCAAGCGCGCTATGCGTTATATCCGGTGGTGTTCCGAAACACATTGTGTTCCATTTCACATTCTCGAAGTCGGACATAGACCATAATGATGTAGTTAGTATTCTTATTGAAGAGCGCGCTCATGCGCAGGGGGAAATACTTTTCCTTAATTAATTTAACTATTTTCTGGCGTTATTATAACAACTAAATTCCGGCAGTTAGATCAAGTTTAAGTTCATATTTATGAAATTCGTTTATTTATTGAAAATTCTGTTTAGTTCATTTGTCGCTGGACTAATTCTCATGACGAAAATGATGATTTACAGAGCGGGATTAGGGAATTTTCCCCCAAACAAATATGGCCGACTTGGTCACGTGATGTTAGTGTGATGTTAGTGTGATGTTAGTACCGACTTCCAGAATTGATTGACGATACAAAATATATCATATGAATACCCCGAAATCTCTGACCACACCGAAAACTGGCGGTGACACGAAATACCCAAATATACCCAAATATTGCCCAAATATACCCAAATATAGTGTATAATAGCATCCAATGTGGTTGTTTTATGCAAATAACATACAATAATACATGCTAGTTGTATTTATTCCAGGATATAGCCGTATATCTGTATTGTGAAGATGTTATTAGTGCAAAATACCCAAAAATGGCCTATGTGAAAAGTGCCCAAGGCAAGGGAGATTACTGTTATATGATATCGAAGCAAGTAAAATCGGGTATGACTGCTGTATGAAATGGACGAAAAGGGCGAAATGGCGATTGTCGGGCGAAATGGAGTTTTATATCGCCTATAACTTGCTAATTAATGCATGGAATTATTTTTGTTCTTATTATATCTAGTATACAGTTGTATATGTATAATATATAGTTGAACAAATTAGGTATTTTCTTACATAATTTGATTTTATATCAAAATTATTAATGACGGTGCTCAGAATATGTCGGGCGAAATGGAGATTGTTGGGTGAAATGGAGTTTTATATCGCCTATAATTTGCTAATTAATGCATGAAATTAATTGTTTACTTATTATATCTATTATACAGTTGTATATGTATAATTAATAATTGAAAAAAATTAGGTATTTTCTTACATTATTTGATTTTATATCAAAATTATAAACGACCGTGCACAGGATATGTCCGGCGAAATGGAGATTGTCGGGTGAAATGGAGTTTTATATCGCCTATAATTTGCTAATTAATGCATGAAAATATTATTTTTCTTATTATATCTACATGTAGTATACAGTTGTGTACTCAGAATCTTTCCGGCGAAATGTAGATTGCCGGGCGAAATGGACGTTAATTTATATGGCCTAATTGTTGGAGTTTGTCTGGCAAAATGGATTTTTTTTTATAGTATATACCTTGCTAATGAATTAAATTATTTGCAGTCTTAAATATAAGAAGGCATATATAGTTGTGCTATGACGAAATGGAGACTGTCGATCGGTCTGGCGAAATGAAGTTTAATATCGCCAATTTGTTGCTAATGCAAACAGTGTAGTCTATGAGTGGCGATTCATGTCATAAGTGCCGTTTCTAACGCGTTAGAGAAGTAACGCGTTACTTGTGAGAGTAACGCGTTACTAATGTATGTACTATATAGTGAAACACATATTTGTAACGCGTTACTGCTCAACAGTAACGCGTTACATGACTAACAGTGAGTAACGTGTTATAAATTGGCTGTAACGCGTTACAAATCCTCTAAATTGGCGGATCGTGTCATAAGTACTGCTTCTAACATGTTAGAGTTCTAACGCGTTACTCTTGGTAAGTAACGCGTTACTTCTTAGAAGTAACGCGTTAAAAATATATGATGTATACAATACAATATCAATATCTAACGCGTTAGTGAAGCAGGAGTAACGTGTTACTTATTTTTGGTAACGCGTTACTGCTTGACCAATCAGAGCTCGTGTTACAATACCCGCCATTTCTCCAGAAGACTGGAAATGTGTAAAGTACGGACTGGACGCAAGCTTACGAACTGTACATAGAGTGATGTCAACAGCGGCCCACTGTGTTATGTATTTGGGATATAGGGTCTAGCTGATAATTATTGCACGGATGCGGCGAAATCCTTTGATCTCCGCAGTGTGCTAACTGCCGGAGATCACTGTCTGGACCTGTCTGGCCCACTTCCCCCGTGTGTTAATTCACGGAGATAATGTACACTGTCTAGCGTGTGTTATATGCTTGAGATTAACGCCTATTCTTCATGTCAGGATAACCTGCGCATGCGCAAACATCAGCAATCAATTAAGTAGAGCAATATCGGTGCGTAACCGTTAACCAGTCATGCCCTGATAACATGGCCCATTCATGATTGACAGGCTACAAGTGACTGGGCGACTTTCGGATCGATACCCCGAATATGAAGTTTCATGGCGCTGTGTTATGAAAATACAAAAATACTATTAATTATAAGTATACCAGCCTGACATGGCGTTGTTTACATGCTTTGTTTATATAAACATTGGTGTATAAATAAACATGGAATTCCTGTAGGTATTTCCCTGTTTATTATGGCGCGTCGCTATAGTCATGATCGATATATTGCGATTGACAAAATAGTTTCTCATACTGGAGCAGTGGGTAAACTGGCGGCCAACGGTGACACTTGATTTTAATTTTGCACTGCATGCGTTCGATCTTCACTTTGGCCATTATATATATATATATATTTCTTTTTAAATATTGTTTTTGTGTTTTCTTTTTCTTTTTAATGCATATATATATATTTCTTTTTAAATATTGTTTTTGTGTTTTCTTTTTCTTTTTAATGCATCTTTATTACATGTAACAACAATTGACATGGTAATTATGAACCACATGCATCCACGTTTATTTATTTATTTGTTTATTATCTGAAGTGAGAAGTTTATTTTTCGATATGGAGTTCTCCGTAACATATTTGCATTTGTAGTGAGTCGAGGTGGACTTTCACAATAACACACGAATGTGCAGAATGCATTTCACAATGATTAGGTTCATTCAAAGTGAAGTGTTTTATAATGTTGTGTAAAAGTAAATGCACGACTGTTTCGGGATGTGTGCGTTACCTCTGGTGCCAAAATAGTAAAAGCAAGAGAAAAATGTATGCCTTTGGCAGGATTCGAACTCACGAACGTCCGATTACCAAAAAGCAGATCTACCCACTAGAGCACTAAACGATGTTACTATTATCAGCAATTCTATCGAATGTTAATGCGTTTGCGCTGGTATACAAATACCATGTCTACAACATATGACGTAAACTATTTAAAAATAGCACATGTTTACAATAATATTTACAATAATAACGCGCCAGCTCAAAGCGGTACACCTCTAGTGCTATGAAAATGCCAATAACACTACATGTAACAGCTCGTGGAGTGATATAATTGTTATAGAACCACGAACACCGTAGTCACTGATCAAGCAGCGCATGTGTGCATGCTGTGTTGGTTATACACTGATTGCATGCAAACGTAGTAATCCAGCTTCGGTAAGATTGTGAACCAGGTAACAGACGCCTGTTACGTTTTTGTCACTTTTAACTGGTCACGTGACCACAGCGTATTGAGGACATGTCTGCGGAAATGTAAATAAAAGTGGGGTACCCAAGAGGAATGGCTGGAATTAAATTGTGTAATTATAGTATTTGTATTAAACTTACAATAAATTTGACAAAATATATAATTTTATCTCAGGCTTTTGACGTATCCGTGCAATAAATTAGTTAGATAATGTCGTCTCGTTGAATATGGTTAGTTAACAGCGCGTGGGGGAAATTAAGGCGGCCGAAATATGTCTCACCTAGTGGCTCGACGATTTCCGGCCCCCTAAATTTCCCCCATGCGTTGTTAACTAACCATATTCGACTCGAACACATTATCTAACTTATACTTAATCGACTGAGGATGAAAATCATTTCTATGCTATAGCGTCACCCTCCACTTGCCTGTGTCACTTGATTACTTCAAATTCTGGGATTTGAGAAATCGAGTGGAGACGGTTTAAGGGGAGATGGGAGATGGGATGAAGTGAAGAAATTTGAATCAAGGAATCATATTTTAAATAAACAATTAACAAATAAACATTACTCGTCCATCTGCCATAACTAATTCCCTACAACTGACAGTGTTAGATAAATTGCCTAATTTGTATAATATTGAAAATGTGCACCTCCCATTCTATGCCGAAAACAAAGTTTTGACAACTAATGGCGGGTATTGTAACACGAGCTCTGATTGGTCAACCAGTAATGCGTTACCAAAAATAAGTAACGCGTTACTCCTGCTTCACTAACGCGTTAGATATTGATATTTTATTATATACATCATACACTTGTAACGCGTTATTTCTAAGAAGTAACACGTTACTTACCAAGAGTAACGCGTTAGAACTCTAACACGTTAGAAGCTGTACTTATGACACGATCCGCCAATATAGAGGATTTGTAACGAGTTACAGCCAATTTCTAACGCGTTACTCACTGTTAGTCTTGTAACGCGTTACTGGTTACAAATATGTGTTTCACTATATAGTACATACATCAGTAACGCGTTACTTCTCACAAGTAACGCGTTACTTCTCTAACGCGTTAGAAACGGCACTTATGACATGAATCGCCACTCATAGTAGTCCCACGTGTATAGCATCACGGTATCAGATGAGAGCCTACACAATTCGCCATTCAGTCATAGACCTTTGAGATACGTCATGTGATTTTGTACCTTCAAACATCTGTGTAATTTCATGAAATACGTTTATAAAATTCACATTAGTTCTCATAAAAAAATCCAAAATTGACAAAAATGTCAGTATACATGTATGCGGAATTATATTGCGCATGTAATGTGAAATTTGTGTCAACTTTTGACATCATATACGGACGATATTGTCAAATTACGCAGATTCATGAAGGTAAAAAAAGTACATGGCGTGTCTCATTCATTTTACGAATGGTGGTCATATAGAAAATGGTAAATATCATGTCAGTGGTCAAATTTGTTTCATTATAGACTCATTGTCACAGAACCGCGACAATTGATGTCGGCACTATTTTTCACATTATTTCAGTATTTTCCGATAGTGTAATCTAAGCCGAATAAACTGATACCAAATATGTGGTATTGAATGCCATTTACCTGGAAATACCTGATAGCAGAAGTGGATGAGGGTAGCTAAAAATCAATGTCGCCAATCTGGAGTGTATTCATTCACCTATGGCTTTTGTAAAAAGATCGTCCTTTTCCACTATGAAACATATCGTTTTAATGATACTTTTAGACAAATAATTTAACAAAATGTTTATTTTTTTCCAGTATTATATTTATTTACATGTTTTTCACTTGATTATCATTTGTCGCCATAATTTTCGAGGCCCAACATTGCCATTAAAATTCCATTCTTATGTTTTCAATTATAATATGGGTAATAACCTTAATAATCATGAAATATCACATAGATAAAGCAACGACAAAGAAATTATCGTCAAAAGTTTATCTTATTCATTGCAAATCCATAAAGTAATACGTAAAATCTGGAACATTAACTTTTCTAACCTTCAAGTCCGTGACAGATATGTCTGTTGCTCCCGAACTAAGCTGTGAAAGTTTGGTGGTCCTAGGTGGTACAGTACCAAAGAAATGGACTTAAACACGAAAACTTAACATTGTAAACGCGAAAACTTAACATTGAAGTCGATTGCGCAGAAAAAATGGGTCAAGTTAAAACAAGAAACGAGGCAAAGCCACGAAGGCCAGGTTTTTTCCAAGCATGGACACTTGGATAACATAATTATACCCACTTTTTGTAGACTAGATGGCCGTGGCCTGCATGTCGCGCCTTGGGGCGAGGCATGGACACTAAAAAAATAGACATAGTAGATGGAAAAACTTTAACGGAAAAAAAACTTTAACCGGACACACGGACGTACGGCCGGACATATGCCAAAATGCCGACGATATCGCGCTTTCCGCATGCAGGTGCGACAAGGATGATAAACACCCATGTGAAGTATCAAGGTAATGGATGAAGCAGTTGCAGAGATATAGTACACGAAAAAACTTTAACAAAAAAATTCAAAGTAATTTGACCTTGACAGGCACAGGGGCCGCACGGTTAGGGGTTAGAATGAAAATATGGATGATGATAAACACCCATGTGAGGTTTCAAGGTAATGGGCGAAGCAGTTGCAGAGATATAGTATAACGAAAAACTTTTAACCAAAAAACTTTAACCAGAATTAAGTTAAAAAGTTAACATTGAAAATGGCTAAGTCAATTACGTAGAAATAATAGGTGAAGGTAAAAGAAATGGTCACATGTTGGATAGTTGTATGTGGTAGGCACCACATGGTTATGAATCTGTGAAAGTTTGGTGGTCCTAGGTGGTACAGTACCAAAGAAATGGACTTTAACACGAAAACTTAACATTGTAAACGCGAAAACTTAACATTGAAAATGGCTAAGTCGACTGCGCGGAAAAAATGGGTCAAGTTAAAAAACAAGAAACGAGGCAAAGCCACGAAGGCCAGGTTTTTTCCAAGCATAGACACTTGGATAACATAATTATACCCACTTTTTGTAGACTAGATGGCCGTGGCCTGCATGTCGCACCTTGGGGCGAGGCATGGACACTAAAAAAATAGATAATAGATATAGTAGATGGAAAAACTTTAACCAAAAAACTTTAACTGGACACACGGACGAACGGACGGACGTATGCCAAAATGCCGACGATATCGCGCTTTCCGCAAGCAGGTGTGACAATGATGATAAACACCCATGTGAAGTATCAAGGTATTGGGTGAAGCAGTTGCAGAGATATAGTACACGAAAAAACTTTAGCAAAAAAATTCAAAGTAATTTGAACTTGACATAGGGCACAGGATCGCGCTTTCCGCAAGCAGGTGCGACAATGATGATAAACACCCATGTGAAGTATCAAGGTATTGGGTGAAGCAGTTGCAGAGATATAGTACACAAAAAAACTTTAACAAAAAAATTCAAAGTAATTTGACCTTGACATTGGGCACAGGATCGCGCTTTCCGCAAGCAGGTGCGACAATGATGATAAACACCCATGTGAAGTATCAAGGTATTGGGTGAAGCAGTGGCAGAGAGATAGTACACGAAAAAACTTTAACAAAAAAATTCAAAGTAATTTGACCTTGACATTGGGCACAGGATCGCGCTTTCCGCAAGCAGGTGCGACAATGATGATAAACACCCATGTGAAGTATCAAGGTATTGGGTGAAGCAGTTGCAGAGATATAGTACACGAAAAAACTTTAACAAAAAAATTCAAAGTAATTTGACCTTGACATTGGGCACAGGATCGCGCTTTCCGCAAGCAGGTGCGACAATGATGATAAACACCCATGTGAAGTATCAAGGTATTGGGTGAAGCAGTTGCAGAGATATAGTACACGAAAAAACATTAACAAAAAAATTCAAAGTAATTTGACCTTGACATTGGGCACAGGGGCCGCACGGTTGGGGGTTAGAATGAAAATATGGATGATGATAAACACCCATGTGAAGTTTCAAGGTAATGGGCGAAGCAGTTGCAGAGATATAGTATAACGAAAAAGTTTTAACCAAAAAACTCTAACCAGACGTACGTTAAAAAGTTAACGTTGAAAATGGCTAAGTCAATTACGTAGAAATAATAGGTGAAGGTAAAGTCGACTGCGCGGAAAAAATGGGTGAAGTTAAAAATTAAAAAGTAACATGTTGGATAGTGATATGTGGTGTGACCCCTTGAGAGTGAAAGTTTGGTGGTCCTAGGTGGTACAGTACCAAAGAAATGGACTTAAACACGAAAACTTACATTGTAAACGCGAAAACTTAACATTGAAAATGGCTAAGTCGACTATGCGGAAAAAATGGGTCAAGTTAAAAAAAAAGTAACATGCTGGATAGTGATATGTGGTGGGCACCCCTTGATTATGAAGCTGTGAAAGTTGGTGGTCCTAGGTGGTTAACAGTACCAAAGAAATGACTTAAACACAAAACTTAACATTGTAAACGCGAAAACTTAACATTGAAAAATGGCTAAGTCGACTAGCGGAAAAAATGGGTCAAGTTAAAAAAAAAGTAACATGCTGGATAGTGATATGTGGTGGGCACCCCTTGATTATGAAGCTGTGAAAGTTTGGTGGTCCTAGGTGGTACAGTAACAAAGAAATGGACTCAAACACGAAAACTTAACATTGATTGTGGACGCCGCCCGCCCGCCGCCGCCCGCCCACCCGCTCGCCCGGCTTTCGCCAATCCAATAGCCTGGATTTTTATTCCAAAAAACCTGGCTAAAAAGTAACATGTTGGATAGTGATATGTGGTGGGCACCCCTTGATTATGAAGCTGTGAAAGTTTGGTGGTCCTAGGTGGTACAGTACCAAAGAAATGGACTTAAACACGAAAACTTAACATTGATTGTGGACGCCGCCGCCCGCCCGGCTTTCGCCAATCCAATAGCCTGGATTTTTTAAAAAAAAAACCTGGCTAATAAAATGATTATAATCTGCGGTACATAATCTGCGAGATGAAACATGCGAAATCCGTAGTAATAGTAGTCATATATTGTATATTATTCGTAATTTAGTCACTTTTCGCATTTTAGACAGCAACCAGATGTAGACTAATCAAAACGTCCGGTGGATTGTGATGGTATGTTCGTCTGCTGATCGTTGTAAAACATGTAATTTGAATTGCATTATTTGACAATATAACCATGACTGGCCATTTTGTATAGCTATTTCATACATATTTGTGGATGGTCTTAAGATATATACAAGAAACGAGGCAAAGCCACGAAGGCCAGGTTTTTTCCAAGCATAGACACTTGGATAACATAATTATACCCACTTTTTGTAGACTAGATGGCCGTGGCCTTCATGTCGCGCCTTGGGGCGAGGCAAGGACACTAAAAAAATAGATATACTAGATGGAAAAACTTTAACGAAAAAAAAAATTTAACCGGACACACGGACGTACGGACGGACGGACATATGCCAAAATGCCGACGATATCGCGCTTTCCGCAAGCGGGTGCGACAATGATGACAAACACCCATGTGAAGTATCAAGGTAATGGATGAAGCAGTTGCAGAGATACAGTACACGAAAAAACTTTAACAAAAAAATTCAAAGTAATTTGACCTTGACATTGGGCACAGGGGCCGCACGGTTGGGGGTTAGAATAAAAATATGGATGATGATAAACACCCATGTGAAGTTTGAAGGTAATGGGCGAAGCAGTTGCAGAGATATAGTATAACAAAAAAGTTTTAACCAAAAAACTTTAACCAGAATTAAGTTAAAAAGTTAACGTTGAAAATGGCTAAGTCAATTACGTAGAAATAATAGGGGAAGGTAAAAAAATGGTCATATGTTGGATAGTTGTATGTGGTAGGCACCCCTTGGTTATGAAGCTGTGAAAGTTTGGTGGTCCTAGGGTGGTACAGTACCAAAGAAATGGACTTAAACACGAAAACTTAACATTGATTGTGGACGCCGCCCGCCCGCCCGGCTTTCGCCAATCCAATAGCCTGGATTTTTTTTTAAAAAAACCTGGCTAATAAAATGATTATAATCTGCGGGACATAATCTGCGAGATGAAACATGCGAAATCCGTAGTAATAGTAGTCATATATTGTATATTATTCGTAATTTAGTCACTTTTCGCATTTTAGACAGCAACCAGATGTAGACTAATCAAAACGTCCGGTGGATTGTGATGGTATGTTCGTCTGCTGATCGTTGTAAAACATGTAATTTGAATTGCATTATTTGACAATATAACCATGACTGGCCATTTTGTTTAGCTATTTCATACATATTTGTGGATGGTCTTAAGATATATACAAGAAACGAGGCAAAGCCACGAAGGCCAGGTTTTTTCCAAGCATAGACACTTGGATAACATAATTATACCCACTTTTTGTAGACTAGATGGCCGTGGCCTGCATGTCGCGCCTTGGGGCGAGGCAAGGACACTAAAAAAATAGATATACTAGATGGAAAAACTTTAACGAAAAAAAACCTTTAACCGGACGTACGGACGGACGGACATATGCCGACGATATCGCGCTTTCCGCAAGCGGGTGCGACAATGATGATAAACACCCATGTGAAGTATCAAGGTAATGGATGAAGCAGTTGCAGAGATACAGTACACGAAAAAACTTTAACAAAAAAATTCAAAGTAATTTGACCTTGACATTGGGCACAGGGGCCGCACGGTTGGGGGTTAGAATAAAAATATGGATGATGATAAACACCCATGTGAAGTTTGAAGGTAATGGGCGAAGCAGTTGCAGAGATATAGTATAACAAAAAAGTTTTAACCAAAAAACTTTAACCAGAATTAAGTTAAAAAGTTAACGTTGAAAATGGCTAAGTCAATTACGTAGAAATAATAGGGGAAGGTAAAAAAATGGTCACATGTTGGATAGTGATATGTGGTGGGCACCCCTTGATTATGAAGCTGTGAAAGTTTGGTGGTCCTAGGTGGTACAGTACCAAAGAAATGGACTTAAACACGAAAACTTAACATTGAAAACGCGAAAACTTAACATTTGATTAAAATGGCTAAGTCGGACTGCGCGGAAAAAATGGGTGAAGTTAAAAAAAAAGTAACATGTTGGATAGTGATATGTGGTGGGCACCCCTTGATTATGAAGCTGTGAAAGTTTGGTTGTCCTAGGTGGTACAGTAACAAAGAAATGGACTCAAACACGAAAACTTAACATTGATTGTGGACGCCCGCCCGCCCGCCCGGCTTTCGCCAATCCAATAGCCTGGATTTTTTTTCAAAAAACCTTGCTAAAAAAGTAACATGTTGGATAGTGATATGTGGTGGGCACCCCTTGATTATGAAGCTGTGAAAGTTTGGTGGTCCTAGGTGGTACAGTACCAAAGAAATGGACTACACGAAAACTTAACATTGTAAACGCGAAAACTTAACATTGAAAATGGCTAAGTCGACTGCGCGGAAAAAATGGGTCAAGTTAAAAAAAAAAGTAACATGTTGGATAGCGATATGTGGTGGGCACCCCTTGATTATGAAGCTGTGAAAGTTTGGTGGTCCTAGGTGGTACAGTAACAAAGAAATGGACTCAAACACGAAAACTTAACATTGATTGTGGACGCCGCCCGCCCGCCGCCCGGCTTTCGCCAATCCAATAGCCTGGATTTTTTTTTTAAAAAAACCTGGCTAAAAACTATTCTGCAGCATTCATGTCCATGTTATATGTTTTAAGTTGGTAAAGTCTGGACTCGAAGATTATTACAAATTGTCCCGAAGATTAGATTATTAGAATGTCTACGATTACCTGCTTGATATTTGAATTTAATCAGTATTGTCTGAAGTAAATAGTTTATAAACATTTAATACACATTAGAATATCCAACAGGATACCATATGTGCTTACGATGTGGAATTTTGTGGATGAAAAATATATTCGAAAATTGGATTGAAAAGTGAAATTTATGACTGTTGTAATGGGAGAGATCATGTCGATAGTTACTGTCGAATCAGGGCATTTGCAAACTCGTTTTCGAAATATGCGAAATGCATAATTCTTTCTATTATAAGCGGCAGAAAGATAGATGGCTGTCAGATGCACCAAATACTGGGAAAAGCATCTTAATTGACTGTCCCGAAGATTAGAAATATCAGTCCCGAAGATTAGGAGAAATGTACATGTAATATGATCTCAAATAAGGGTTACTGATCTCCTCTCTCTATATATATTTTCAGTATGGCGAAATCAAAAGCGCAACGCATGAAAGAGTATAGGGAAAGAAAGACAGAACAATTGGGAGACAGATGGGCAAAGCAAGAAAGAGACAGAATGAGAGCTGGATATATACCGACGTCTCTGTTATCAGACAAAGAGACGAGCGAAAAACAGAAAATCATTCCAGAACTATTATTTTGAAACATAAGAAAACACGAACTGAAAATAGTATAGCACCAGAGCCTGTACCAAGCAGTTCCCATATGGCTGACAAAAACATTGTTAGCAGCACTACAGAGGACATGTGTAATGACAGGCAAACTATTACTGTACAATTTCCATTTGAAAAACCGAGGACATCAGAAAGAAAACAGAAAGGCAAAAGAGAATCCCGTACACTGAAGAGAACACGTCAACGAATTGAAACCCTAGAAGACCAAGCTGAAGAACTGAAGAGAAAATTGAAAACGGCATAAAGACGCATACAAAGGTACGAAGCCAAGAAAAATCCACAAACACCAAGAAGCAAGAGCGATAGCATATTGAAGAAGTCTGGCATTGACCCAAAGAAAGTACCGGAAGTGAGAAAGCGCCTAATCTATGGAGAATGCTTGAGCAGTGAAATTAAACAGTCATTGGCTTATAACACAAATATGAAGAATCAAATTCACAGAGTCGTTTCAGGACAGATAATCAAGAAATACCGATTAAGGTCTTACCTACAGAACACGACTACATTGAATAGGCGTAAACTACTAATTCACAAAGATGTAAGAGTGACGAAAAGAAGAGTTATGCTACAGAAAGCAAATAAAACTAAGGAAGATGTATTGCAGTTTTTGTCCCGTGATGATAACTCTAGAATGTTACCAGGGACAGGGCAAAGCAGATGCCGGGGGGGGGGGGGGGGGGGGGGGGGGGGGGGAGGGGGGGGGGGGGGGGGGGGGGGGGGGGGGGGGGGGGTGGGGTGGGGGGGGGGGGGGGGGGGGTATATATTCGGCCAATATTTTTGCCCCCCTGTCGCCCAGTCAGCCAAACAGCCAAACCCTCTGTGATATGAGTGTGATGTAGAGGAGAGGGGGGGGGGGGTGGGGGGGATAATATTAGGCGAATATTTTGCCCCCCCGTCATTGCCCAGTCAGCCAAACCCTCTGTGATATGAGTGTGATGTAGAGGAGAGGTGGGGGGATAATATTCGGCGAATAATTTGCCCCCCCCCCCCGCCCCCCAAACCATCTGTAATACGAGTGTGATGTAGAGGAGAGGTGGGGGGATAATATTCAGCGAATAATTTGGCCCCCCACCCCCCCCGCCCCCAAACCCTCTGTGATATGAGTGTGGTGTAGAGGAGAGGTGGGGGGGATAATATTCAGCGAATATTTTGCACCCCCCCCCCCCCCGCCCACCCCCTAGTCAGCCTCACAGATGGTTTGGCTGACCGGGGGCCGGGGCCGGGGGGGGTGGGGCAAATTATTCGCCAAATATTATCCCCCCCACCCTCTCCTCTACATCACACTCATATCACAGACGGTTTGGCTGACCGGGGGGGGGGAGGGGGGGGAGGGTGGGGGGGGGGGGGGGGGGGGGGGGGGGCAAATTATTCGCCGAATATTATCCCCCCACCCTCTCCTCTACATCACACTCATATCACAGACGGTATTGGCTGACCGGGGGGGGGGGCGGGGGGCAAAATATTCGCCAAATTTATCCCCCCCCCCCACCTCATCATCTACATCACTCATATCACAGAGGGTTTGGCTGACTGTGGGCGACGGGGGGCAAAATATTCGCCGAATATTATCCCCCCCCTCTCCTCTACAGCACACTCATATCACAGAGGGTCTGCTGACTGGGGCGCAAATTATTTGCCGAATTTTATCCCCCCCCCCCACCCTCATCCTCTATCATCACTCATATCACAGACGGTTTGGCTGACCGGGGGGGGGGGGGGTGGTGGGGGGGGGGGGCAAAATATTCGCCGAATATTATCCCCCCTCCCATCCTTCTCTACATCACACTCATATCACAGGACGGTTTGGCTGACGTGACGGGGGGCAAAATATTCGCCACCGAATATTATCCCCCCCCCCCCCCCTCTCCTCTACACCACACTCATATCACAGAGGGTTTTGGCTGACCGGGGCCGGGGGGCGGGGGCAAATTATTCGCCGAATATTCCATCCCCCCACCCTCTCCTCTACATCACACTCATATCACAGACGGTTTGGCTGACCGGGGGGCGGGGGGCAAAATATTCGCCAAATTTTATCCCCCCCCCCCACCTCTCATCTACATCACTCATATCACAGAGGGTTTGGCTGACTGGGCGACGGGGGGCAAAATATTCGCCGAATATTATCCCCCCCCCCCTCTCCTCTACAGCACACTCATATCACAGAGGGTCTGGCTGACTGGGGTGCAAATTATTTGCCGAATTTTATCCCTCCCCCCCACCCTCTCCTCTACATCACACTCATATCACAGACGGTTTGGCTGACCGGGGGGTGGGGGGGGGGGGTGCAAAATATTCGCCGAATATTATCCCCCCCCACCCCACCTCTCATCTACATCACACTCATATCACAAAGGGTTTGCTGACTGGGCGACGGGGGGCAAAATATTCGCCGAATATTATCCCCTCCCCTCTCCTCTACACCACATCATATCACAGAGGGTTTGGCTGACCGGGGGCGGGGGGCAAAAATATTCGTTGAATATTCCCCCCCCTGGAACCTCTCCTCTACATCACACTCATATCACAGAGGGTTTGGCTGACTGGGCAACGGGCGGGGGGGCAAAATATTCGCCGAATATCTCCTCTACACAACACTCATATTACAGAGGGTTTGGATGACTGGGGGGCGGGGGGGGCAAATTATTCACCGAATTATTATCCCCCCCCCTCTACACTACACTCATATCACAGACGGTTTGGCTGACCGGGGGCAAATTATTCGCCAATATTATCTCCCACCTCTCCTCCACACCACACTCATATCACAGACGGTTTGGCGACCGGGGGCAAATTATTGCCGAATATTATTCCCCCCCACCTCCTCTACATCACACATATCACACACGGTTTGGCTGACCTGGGAGCGGGGGGGGGTGGGGGGACAAATTATTCCGAATTATCCCCCCCCACCCCCCCCCCTCTCCTACATTCAGATCATCCCAATCACACAATGAATGACCGGGGCGCAAATTATTCGCCGAATAGGGGGGGGGGGGGGGGGAAATCCCCCCCACCCAAATTTACAATGAATGGAGGTGAATATGTGGGAGGGGAGAATATTCTGGGGGGGAGAATATTCTGTGACACCGGCATGGTTACAGCAATAGTAGAAAAGGTAGTTAGAGCAGCGAAACTGTGTAACAAATTTGAAATATGTACACTTTTGGACAGCTAGATTCACCGTCCTCCCAATATCAAAATAAGTCTGTTTTTGATTTGGTAAACCGATTTGAAAGAAAGTATGGCTGCAAAGCATCTTGGCATTACTTTGAATCCGGTCACGGTAAATCCGCATGCGATGGTGTGGGAGGAACTACAAAAAGAAATGCTGATAATTCTGTTAAACAGGAGAAAGCTATTATACAAGATGCGGACGACTTTTATGCATGGGCCATACAAACTAAAAGTGAGATTGAGTATCAGATGATCACTCCGAATGACTACGAGCAAGGAATCACGGAAGTCGAACAGCAAAAGCAGATTATTAAGCCTGTTAAGGGGACAATGGCCATACATGCAATAGCAACTGACAAATCTGGGCGGCTGATGAAAAGGGACAAAACATGTGCGTGTGAGAGCTGCTTTCAAGTTGCTGGTTTTGTTGGTTCTACGTGCGGTTGGGACAATGTAGAATTGACTAAAACAGATGCGCGTGTTATACAAAATGAAATCGATGAAACCAATTTGACCAAAACAATGAAACAACGAGATCAAGACGTTGCTGAGTGTAATAAAGAAGACTTTGTGGTTGCGGCATATGACAAGAAGTGTAATATTGGACAGGTGGAAGAGGTTGATAGCGATGATAACACTGTTTATGTTAATTTCATGGTTCAATGTGGAAAGGCTGTAAAACGGTTTAAATGGCCAACAAATGAAGATAAGTTGTGGATTGGCTCGTGCGATATCATCCGTACGATTCAATGTCCGGAAGTCACAGGCAAAGGAGGACGAATATTTTCTGTCTCGGATGATGTTTTTAAGCTAATGGATAATTACCATGCAAAATAACCTTCGGGACAAAACGATTTACAGTAGTATGAATAACTGAGTATTAGAGTCAACGATTTGTTGAGTATAATAACATTTGAATATTGTATCAGTTTACTTTGACGTTGCAAATAATTGTGGTTATCTTCAAAATGAAAGCTATACACATGTACCAATACATGTGCATTGTTTGAACTTGTTGTAGGTGAACGAGTTTTGAAATTTGCAAATCGGTGAAAAAAATTAATCAGCTTCATAATTGTCTCTTGTATTTGTGTATATGTGGTTTGCTCATATATAATTGTATTATGGTTCATTTAAGGTTACATACATATAACACTTTCTTGTTGATACAGCTAACATGGGCTAATCTTCAGGACGAATGTGGCTTTACATGCAATAGCACATTTTTTGAACATGTTTAATTAAGTTGTCTTTGAAATCATGTCGGGGCGCTGCCTTAGACCAACATAATACGTTTCCGTCCATGCAAAGGCATTGTTGCTCGTAACATACTGTTTCTATTAGGTGCTATAATAGTATGAAGCAAATAGGATTTATACATGGGCACATGCATATCGCAATTTATAAATATGCATGCAGCTGCAAGATGGTATAATGACTGTTTGAGTTGCTTGTAACAATAACAAAGTATTATGATATGACATAGATGTTGTTATTCGTCTCGATCTTCATTGGATTATAATTCCAGCACAAAAAAATATTTACACAATTACCTAACATTTGATTGGCCCGTAGCAAGTCTCTGTCCAAAATTTATATCCCAGTAAACTCCATGCCGAACTACTTTCCGTAACCGTCAGGCACAGTTAAAATAATTCTTAAGAAAACGGAAAATAAACACATTTTCTTGATGAATTTATTTCAAATGCTGGAATTATAAGGAATTAATGGCCTTTTTGTGGAATTTATCGGGGATATAAACTTGGAAAAGTCGCGGGAATATTCTGGACGAGGCCTTCCGGCCTTTGTCCAGTATTCCCGCGACTTTTCCAAGTTTATACCCCGATAAATTCCACAAAAAGGCCATTCATTCCTATAATACCACAATCTACGGGACGATTATGCCTAATCATCGGGACGATTATAATTTGTTCAGTGGTACATTCAAATTTAGTTCATTCACGTTTCTCTGTCATTTTATGGTGGGAAATATCCCTGGTGTACCTTTAAAGATATATTATTTTTTATCACTATGTATATCTCAACAGGAATATAAATTAGAAGACAGTGTAAAGTAAAACAGTGACATATTCGAAAAAATAGTATGTTCATCTCATGTATATATATATTGGCTATAAAATAACAACAGTATTTTATCCTTAGTTTGATTCTAGTTGCTGCTGCATATACCGAACGTTTCGCGCAAGTTTTGCATAATTATATAACAACAGCTTGCATTCATATCCATTTTATTCATGCTACATGTATGTGCATTTTAGGAAGGGCAATTTTAAGTTCCCGACCATCACTTCCATGACCGTAAAGTAGCACAAAAACCATCATGGACAAAGGGAATGTATTAAATTTAATATGCCAGGAGGTACCACTAACGAAATAAAATAGTGTAATTTCGTTTTCTTTTGATAAAATAGTGCGACTCTTTACCTGCAATTGTCGCGGTTGCGTGAGAATGAGTCTATATATTGATTCCTAATATAATAAACGTGAACATGTAGTCATAAATAACAGCAATATTGTGAAGTCAAAAAGCATTGTGTCAACTAAAAGTATCATATTGAATGCCGTTCTAAGTATCATTTGAGACACGCCATGTGATTTTAGTACCTTCCAGGATCTGCGTGATTTTATGAAATGTATTTACAGAAGATGTGATAATTTCCGTAGATAGCATCAGAAGTTGACACACATTTTAGAGTACATGCACAATGGAATTCCGCATGTACTCTGAAATTTGTGTCAATTTCTGACGTCATCTACGAAAAATATTGTAAAGTTGTAAACATATTGCATGAAATTACGCAGATGCCCGAAGGTACCCAATCTCGTATTAGTATATGCCCTGTACTGTTCTTTTCTATACATGTTGAAAAAATAAAGCTGCCTAAACTGTTACTTGAATGTTTTCATTAGCCAATATATGAATAGTTGTTTGTTTCACACGAAGGAGGTTATGTATAATGGGGTTTTGTCCTACATTCATAAATTAAAGGTACAAATTAGGTAAAAACACATTTTCATGGAAATTAAGAACAGGCGCGGATCTAGCACTGGGTTGTGGGGGTTGCATCCCCCCCGTTCAGCCACGGAGGTTACGCAAATATGAACTGATATGAAATTGTCATGATGCAGTGTATATACTACGGTACCGAGTGTCCGTTGACGTATAGTCAATGTCATTACATGTACTTATATTTTACGTCAGCTGATTACAGGTATGTGGTTTTGATAATCAGTTAACTTACAAAAGAATATCATCATAGCGGTACAAAATATAACAGTTTATTACCAGCTCGAGTCGGATTTTAAATCCCGTAAAACCCAGGAAAATGCATTTCAGGACATCTGTATTTCAATTTTTTTTATTTTTTTTCGTCGGAGTGGGGGGGGGGGAGGGGGTTGTGGGGGCATGCCCCCGGCGGCCCACCCCTAGCAAACTCGGTCCACTGCGTGCACCTCGACAACCCCCCCGTTCTCAGAAACCTAGATCCGCGCCTGAAGAATGCACATTTGTAATTCCTATGACAAATGAAAAAGAAATTGTAATGAGACTGACTATACTGGTTGGAAACAGGAACTAAGTACAATGTTCCAAACACTACTATACCCATATAAATAACGGATCCACAACTACTGACGATTATCAAATTGTTAATAGATAAGGGTTTAACGAAAACATACCAGTGGTGAGTCACAACAAATCTCACAACAAATTCCAAGATGGCTGTTTTTATAAAAATGAAAAAGTATAATTAAACCATTTTTAAAAGCTGATTAACCTTTATTTGTGTTTCATATTCCACTATACATGTGTGTCATTAAATACATTTCAATCGCAGTTTGTTCATCACATACATGTTTTACGAGAACAAATATTAATTTATAACAGGTATTTGCATTGAACCTGAGGGGGATTAGTAAACGGGCTCAGGAGTAGGTCTCATCATTACGCCGTGTGACACGTACATTCGGTCTTTACATTGTATGACATATTGGTGGTCTAGTATTATGAGGTTGTAACTATTACAATAAAGCATAGCAGTTATGACCATATACTACTAGACAATCGATATGGCACATATACACGTAAATTGAAATTCTGGTGTACTGTACGCAGGTCACTGTGTGCCACGGGACATGTGGTAAGTTAACATGTATGTCAGGATCGATCTTGGGAGTACGTACGCACAGTCACTGCGATGTGGTACATTTAGATTCAGTCACGTATTATTTCATGCAAATTTCATTATTATAACACACATCAAACGCTGCTAAACACAATACTTGGGTATATCTGAACATTAATTTTGACAATATTTATTTTGGGTAATTATTGCTTGAGCAGTGACCCTGATCAAACGCCACATTTATACTAATTTTTCAGGAACACTCTCGTACACTAGTCGGTGAGACTGAATGATAATAAGTAATAATAACAGTGCCTGATGACACAACATCGCCCGTCGAGTATGTTTAGAATGCATATGTAAAGTTTCAGAATGAATGGTTGAAAACTGTGAGAGGATTTACAGTCAAAACACCCCCAAGTCAAAACGCCCCCGAATTGGTCAAAACACCCCCATTTTGGTCAAAACGCCCCCATCTTCAAATGTTTAGTGTCAAATAATTAACTTATTCTGGTGGTTTTTATGGGTGTTTTACTATACTAGACTATTTTCATTTCAGGTACGCGTTGTGTACGAAGTACAAGAAGAATTATGGCGACGATATTATTGTATAATTTCTGAATTATTTCTTCATGTGTAAATTTGTGTTTTCTTTGCGTATGTGTAATTTTTGAGTGTTCAATGTTAATTATTGCATAATACATCAGTTGATTTTGTTATTGTATTTCTATTAGCATGATTAAATGATGTATTGGCGTGTGTGTGTTTGTGCGTGTTCTGTGTTATTATCCCGTTGACAGGCACCTGTCTTCACACTTATTTAACCACTTTTATCCCGTTAATCACGTGTTCAGAATGTAAGCTTTAATCTGATTGGTCATTCAAGAAAAACGTCACAGGGAAATCCCGCGGAAATCACTTAGAGTAACCCCATATTGCTGTAACACAGCTAAAAATATGTCCGCGCATCTCGCAACGTCGGCGAAAGTGGGTCAACATCGGTGTATTCAAATCGTGTTTCTAGGTACTAAAATCTGGTTATTTATCGTAAACACTACAATACATGAACGAAATAATGATTATTATTGAATTCATCTGTAAAAAATGGTTTTTAATCTGATTATAATATAGAATTTGTGAAATAAAAACGTTTGATTTTCATAATGAGGCAGCCGAATTACAGAATTACAACCATCATCCCGATCATTTTTTTTCTTTTTTCGAAACGTATTTTCATTGGCCGAAAATAATAAAAACACGAGATTTCCTCTCTTTTTTGTTTTCGTCTTTCACAAAAATTACACTCGGCGCTCTTGTAAACCAAGAAATAAAAAAAGGAGTAGCCTTACTTGTTAAGATATCTGAATGTTACCCGTGCATTGACTGAAGGAACCAACATGCAGTTCAATGCGATAACTACATTATATATATATTTGAAACAAAAAAATTATAATGAAATAAAAAGTACATGATGAACCAATTATGTTTTGTTTTCATTCACCAAAGTCAAAACGCCTCCTAGTCACGCCCCCTCAAAACGCCCCCAATTTGACTAAACCACAATCAAAACAGGTCATGTTTATTGAAAAAACGGATTTGTTATCATGTTAAAAAGGCTCATACATGTCCACTGAATTACTATACAAATACAAATAATAATGACAAAATAAAATCGTATTTAAAAAAAAAAAAATTATGGGGGTGTTTTTTGGGGGTGTTTTGACCAAAATTGGGGCGTTTTGACCAAAATGGGGGCATTTTGACTTGGGGGCGATTTGACTTGGGGGCGTTTTGACCTGCTTCCCTGTGAGAGGAGTTGATTGCACAAATTTGGGACTCCAATATGCAAAAACAGGGTGGATAAATGACTAAGTTAAAAACGTTACACTTTTGTCAAAAATACATCTTCAACATGTTTAGGATGCATATGTATCAAAACTGTGGGAGGAGTTGATTACACAACGTTAGTGGTCCTAAAAAGTTGACAGACAGACCGACCGACTGGTCGGGTAAACGACCGACCGACAACTCCATACCATAATACGTGGCATATAAAACGGGCATATAAAACATTTTATACCAGCGCCAAGTTGACATGGCCCCGATTTCACTTGCTTCAAAGAATAGTAATCTGAGTAATCTCGATTGGCAGTTTCACATTGGCCATTTCAGTTGTTGTTTTTTGCATAAATAGCATATTCTAATGGATATATATGACTATATCGTATAATAAATACGAGTAGCATGTATTATTTTATGTTATTTTCATAACACAACCACATTGGATGCTATTATATACTATATTTGGGTATATTTGGGCAGTATTTGGGTATATTTGTGTATTTCGTGTCACCCGAAAACTGGCGTCTCGACCATACTGGTCCTGCTGGCTAGTAAATAAAATCTGTTCGAGCCCTGAAGGGTAACACTAAATGCCCCCTCCACTATCGTGGTGGGGCATAAAAGCACGTATCTATTTGTGGAATGTTTGTTTACAGCGATCGACTACTTACTTTTGTTTTCTCCTTCACTGTCGCCACAACTTTTACAAGACCGATAACTCCCGAATACAAGTTAGAAGGTGGACTCGATTGGCTACGCCAATTTACGCCGTTCGGTAAAATCGGCCTGTTCTGATCACGTGATCTGTACACCGCAATGGATCTGGGATCTGGATTGTTACATTGCAGGGCCAGTTACGGCATTAACTTGCAATGGGAGAGAGAGATAGTGTAACATATGTTATTGACACTGGTGGAGGGCTGTTCTGAAGCTTCCGATTGACTTTGCGCACGCAACACTGTCACCTAGCTTATTCCAGTCCAGAACAGTTTGCGGAAAGAATGAATGTTTGTACTGCTCGGTTTTGCATTGAAAAGACCTAAAACATTTACTATTGTTTGTCACCTGATTTACTAGAATGTGTTTTGCCACACAGTCACTAAATTGATTTGGTTTGACGTTACGCCTGGCACGAATGGGTGTCAGTATGTCATGGCTGGGTAGAGCTGGCACCTGCCCCTTGACCACGTACCTAATTGTAGAGGAACGTCAGCCGGTTGGACTTTCGTCGACTTTGGAGACTCGGTAGTTCGAGTTTCTGAAGCATGTCCGATACGCAGCCTTCTTCATGGGACTTGTAGTCTCCCGTTATAAACCGTGCTGCTTGGCGTTGTACCTTCTCCACGCGGTCAGTGTCCTTGATGTAGTGTGGATCCCATAATATGGAGCTACATAGTATTCTAATGTAGAGCGGACTAATGCTATGTAAGCTGTTTTCCGGCAGGTAATTGCATGGGCAGTGTTTTATGTTCCTTTTGATAAATCATAGTGAGCAGTTTGCTTTTTTCATCACTTTATTAATATGTGTGTTCCATTTCATGTCAGCAGAAAGTGTCACTCCGAGGTATGGGTTTTCTTGTACTTTTTGTAGAATTTGATTGTTTAATTGGTAGAAGTGGGATGATTTGGCGTTTGCACTCATGATGTAACATTTGCTGGCATTAAAACGCACCCCCAGGTAGATGCACACGTCTCCAAGGCTTCATGCAAGGTCTTTATGCAGGGTAATGTGGTCTTGTATTCTGTTTATAGAGCGGTAGAGCAGGCAGTCATCTGGAAACAAGCGGACCTGATATTTCACTGTATCGGGCAAGTCATTTATGTGGCATAGACATATATAGTAATGGGCCGAGAACGGTCCCCTGCGGAACTCCAGAATCCACTGTCACTGCATCTGAGGCCTCACCGTCAACAACAACCTTCATGTGGCGATTTGTTAGGAAGTCACTAAGCCAGTCATTAATTGGACCGTCAATGCCGTAGTGCCTGAGTTTATGGAGCAGCTTCCTGTGTGGTACTGTGTCGAATGCCTTCAAGAAGTCGAGTATGGCAATGTCAATCTGTGCACATTGGTCGTAGTTTTGGAGAAGGTCGTGCATGGTTGTTGTCAGCTGAGTCTCACATGAGTAGCCTGATCTGAAGCCATGGTTGAGTGATGTCAGGATCTTGTACTTATCGCGATGGTCGAGAATGTGTTTGCAGATTATATGCTCTATCAGCTTGCACGTGATGCAGGTTAGGGAGACAGGTCTGTACTTTTCCGGGAGATGGACGTCACCTTTCTTGTAAACTGGAGCTATGATTGCGTTTCTCCAATCAGTTGGGAGTAAACCAGAGTCAATCGATCTTTGAAATATATGTCGGAGGGCTGGCGACAGTTGCGCTGCACAGTTCTTTAGGAGTATATTGGGGATGTCATCGGGCCCCTTCGCTTTGTTAGTGTTAATATTTCTGAGAAGCTTTTCGACTCCGTTTGTAGTTATCTTCAATGGAAGAATATATTTATTGCATCGGGTCCTTGTTTCAGGTAAGTCGCTGTCTATGTCTTCTTTTGTAAATACGGACTTGAATTGGTCTACCAGTATATGTGCCTTGTCTTTACTTCCGGTCAGCAGATGGCCCATTTTCTTTAGGGGAGATATTCTAACGTTGTCTTGTCGTCGGGACTTCACGTACCTCCAGAATGGTTTGGAATTGTTTTCTTCAAGGCCATATGGCTTCTTTTGTGAATACGGACTTGAATTGGTCTACCAGTATCTGTGCCTTGTCTTTACTTCCGGTCAGCAGATGGCCCATTTTATTTAGGTGTGTGTGTGGGGGGGGGGGGGGGTATTCCAATGTTGTCTTGTCGTCGGGACTTCACGTACCTCCATAATGGTTTGGAATTGTTTTTTTCAAGGCCCTTCTGGATAGTGGTGTTTATATGGTCAATTTCTGCTTTCTTGAACGCTCGTTTACACTCCTTCTGATAATCTTTATATGTATTACATTGTTTGGTCTTTTTGGCATGCTTAAATAGCCGCGATTTTCTCCTAGTCATCATTTTCAGTGTCCTGTTAAACCATGGGACGGACTTCCGTTTCTCGCACATCTTGGATGGTACGTGTTTGTCCAAGGTGCTGGAGAGCCCGACCTTGAATTCCCCCCATAACTCCTCGACAGTAGTTGATTCATCATGGCTTACAATGGAATCTGAAAGTGCGTTGGCATCGGTGTAAATACCACCCGTCTGCTTTGGAGAATACATATATCGTTATGGGAGTCTGTTTGACGTAGTTTGGTATAACTTCAATGTCAGTGATGACCATGGCGTGATCGCTGATACCTGGGACCGAGGTGGATGTCTTGACCAGGAATGGATTATTGGTGAAAACGAGGTACAGTATATTGTCGTTTCGGGTTGGTTGATGGTGAACTTGGGTGATTCCGTTTTCAATTGACAGGTCAACGAGTGCTTGCTGTACTTCCCTCTCAGGAGCACCTCTCCTAACCAGGGTTGGCAATTTCCCGGGAAATAAGAGTATTTCCCGGGACGGCGGGAAATACCGGGAAATACCGGGAAATACTGGGAAATACCGGGAAATACCGGGAAATAAGAATTTGGATACCGGGAAATAAGAATTTGGATGATTTTGGTGGTAAATACGGGTATATATACCATACAATTTCTATTACCCGGTGTACTGATTGTAGTATCATGTGTGCAGGATGAAAATGAACTGCTTTTGAAGAATATGACGAAAAATACAGGCATTCATAGTGGCATTTACGCATTGCTTATAATCTTTATATAAATGTTAGAGATCTAACATTATTGAGACTGTTCATTATTACTCTAATATACATTGTATACAAACACAGTTTAAGGAGTTTATACATACATTTATTGGAGGTATTTTAAATGTTTAATGTAGTAGGCAAAATGCAAATGTTTTTAGGATTATCCCTGAAATGTGTTCATAATATAGCTGTATTATTAAAATAATCAATTAGTTATTAAAGAAGTCAGAATCATAATTTGAGATGACCCACACTGTTTGTTTGTACACAATTTCAATTAGCAATGCCCAGTCAGGTGTTAAGGTGTGTTGTGGGACTTCAATTTCAAGATACATGTAGGTGTGAGAGATGTCAGCCAATTAGACAAAGGTGTCCATACTCTATAGTCCTAATCTCACTGGAATACACTGTCAGAGCGGATAGTGACAGTGGCTTCCATCTAACAGACAACCAGGTGTCTGTATTGCCTAAAAACAAAACAATACTATACTTGTCAAATTGAGTTTTACTCAACCTTGCATCATATAAGGCGACCCAAATCCACACTCAGTTATGTTCCAGTAAATCTCAGCCACTGAATATACACTTTTGAACGATCCAAATTTAACCATGAAGTCAAAAGATCCAGTATGGGGTTTCTACACCGTAACCGTGAATGGCAAGAAAACAACTGCGATTTGTAATGACTGCAAGAATGAAGTCAGCGCGAAGGCGGACAGACTCAAGGTACATCGAGAAAAATGCCCATCCCTCGCTACCCAGGGTTCCAAGAAAAGACCCGAACCAGTCGGTGATGTGCCATAGAAGACCACAACAACGCAGGTTGAAGCACCAACTACATGTACTACCGAACAACCAACCAAGCGCCTGAAGTTACAGCAGAGCCAGATCAACAGCTACGGGTGTCAGACTGATGCGAAGACGAAGATCCAGCTTGATCACCAGATTGCCAGGTTGTTCTACGCCTGCAATCTGCCATTCAACATCGCCTCACATCCCGAGTGGAAGAAAACCATCGAAATGCTCCGTCCAGGCTACCAGGGCACGAATCGCAAGGACTTGGGTGGCGCACTACTAGATACCGTACACGAGAAACTCGTCTCGCATGTAAAAACCGAAGTGGAGGGGAAGGACGTCGTCATGATGCAAGACGGCTGGAGTGACATCCACAATACTCCGGTCATCGCCACCAGCTTACACACTGGGGAGAAGTCGTACTTCATGACGGCCGTCGAGACGGGGACCAATAAGAAGACGGCGGACTACTGCACCTCGATAGCTCAGGACGCCATCCACGAGGCCAACGAGAAGTACGGCTGTAACGTCACGGGTGTCGTTACCGACAATGAGAAGAAGATGGAGGCCATGCGGAGAAACCTGAAGGACGACGATCCCTCCCTTACCGTCTATGGATGCTCCGCCCACTGGCTCAATCTACTGGGACAAGACATCACACCGACCCAGGTCATCAACCAAGTCGTCGAAATTAACAAATACTTTCGCAATCATCACATTCCTGGCGCCCTACTCGCGGAGATAGCCGGCTCGGTGAAACCCCAACTACCTGCGGACACGAGATGGAATAGTCAGCTAGCATGTACCGAGACCTTCATAAGAAACAGGCCATTCATGCTGCTGATAGTGGCCCAGAATGAAGACGTCATCGACACGCGGATCAGAAGCCTCATTCACAACGTCGGACTGTTCAGCGAAGTCAAACATCTCCAGACACAACTACAGCCCATCTTCCAGAGCCTTAGATTCCTTCCAGTCAGATACAGCTACAATCGCGGACGCATGTGAGCAGTGGAATGATCTACTTCAGAACCCAGACTTGGAGCCATACCGGAAGAACGTTGACAAGCGATTTAAACAGGCTATGACACCAAACCACTACCTCGCCAACATTGTACATCCGATCTACAAGGGCAGAAAACTTCGACCAGAACACGTCACCAGTGCCCAGGAGCTTCTTCATGAGACCAAGCCGGAACTTGTACCCGAACTCCTCAACTACATGTCCGAGACACTGCCAATTCCTAAGGTGCTACAACAGGAATCCTCCATCAACAACTCGAAGCCAGCTGTATGGTGGTCATGTGTGGAGAGGTCGGGCGGTGATCACCAAAGACTTCAGTCAGCTCGCCAGGAAATTGATGGTACTGCCAGCAAGTTCAGCCGCCATTGAACGTGTGTTCTCCAACTTTTCGGCATCATACAGACGAAACTACGCAACAGACTGGGCGTTGAGAAAGCAGCGAAGCTGGTGCTATGCTACTGCTTCCTGAGAGGTAGCGAGGAAATCGACTGGTGAAGACAGACTACTGGCTGAAGAAACATTCCAACAAGAAAAACGAAAAAATAAATGAAAAAAAAAAACAATAAAAAAAAAAAAAAAAAAAAAAAAAAAAAAAAAAAACAATAACACCCAAAAAAAACTGTTGTGGTTGCCAATGATGCCACCTGATGAGTACCCCTGGCAGGGACGAAACAGTTTAAGCACTTATAGAGTGGTAGCAATGCATAAAAATGAGCAAAAAACGTGTTTGGAAGACACATAATCTTATTTCCCGGTATTTCCCGGTATTTCCCACTTCTGGGCTTATTTCCCGGGGCGGGAAATACCGGTATTTCCCGGCGGTATTTCCCGCCCCCGGTATTCCCGGCCAACCCTGCTCCTAACTGACGACTGGGACCAATCAATATCAGGGCAGTTGAAGTCCCCTGCTAGGACTATGGTTTTGTGAAGAAAAAAATTTATCTTATATTTAAGGGTAGGAATTGGCTCGATGACCTCCCAAACACGGGCAATTGAGCCCAAAAAGTGCCAGGCCAATGTCCGTTGGCCCGTTTGTTTCCGAATGTACTAATATCTGCCATACAGTCGAAATATGTGCATTAAATGAAGGAGGCAATGAGGCGGTAAATTTAACCTAGCTAGTTGGAGCTGTGAATCGAGTGGTCGTTCGGTATATTCGGGCTATCCCGACCACGTGATCGGTACTACTACATGTACATCTCAAGTGAACTATGACAAAATCTGTACATACCTGTAAGACAATGCTTACACATATAATATCCTTTAGTTTTCATTTGTGAAGTTTTATGAGCCATGCTATGTATACCCGTCATTCTTTTACCATTTCTCACCACTCTACTAACGTGCAGAAACGCGCAGCTGCACATAATCCTGGCGAGAGGGTGATGCAGGATGAATAGATAGATAGTATACATGTAGCAATAACCTTCGTGACGCTAATTAATACACTATCGCATTTCAACAACTTTTTCTGTGTTCATGTATACATCATGAAACTTCCTGACGCTTTGTCTGTATAAATATAGCATGTAACGTCATGACGCTTTGTCTGTATAAATATAGCATATGTAACGTGATGACGCTTTGTCTGTATAAATATAGCATGTATATAACGTCATGACGCTTTGTCTGTATACATATAGCATATGTAACGTGATGACGCTTTGTCTGTATAAATATAGCATGTATATAACGTCATGACGCTTTGTCTGTATACGTATAGCATATGTAACGTGATGACGCTTTGTCTGTATAAACATAGCATGTAACTTCATGACGCTTTGTCTGTAAATATAGCATGTAACTTCATGACGCTTTTTCTGTATACATATATCATGAAACATTATGACGCCTTTTTATTTATACATATACGAGGGTCATCCAATATATAGTGAAAACGGCTTAGTAATATTAGTTTAGAATGAACAATCATAGCCACTTTTCCATAACCATACAATGCAACCTTCTCTGTGTGTAATAATTGATGTGCATATACTCCGGAATATTCTATATTGGTTGCTAGGCAACCGGAGGGGACACACCAACCTCCCATGGCCACGGAATAATTAAGCTTCTCCAAGTCGTGTTACCCAAGTTGCGATACCAATGTATTAATACTGTTAAATGCGTTTAAGTCGCACGAACTTATATCCAAAGATTGGAGAGGGTGGCGTATGGCGTCACATAGATATGACGTCACTAATGACGTCTATTGTATACAATTTCAAGTAATTTTTAACGGAGTTGACACCACTATGCGGCCTTCGATCTCTTATTATTAAATTAAGAGTATGAATTGTATGAGTTGATCCATGGTTAACGCCAATACCCTTAGCTATCTGCTCACATATATATCGTTTACCAACACCAAGTAATACGTTTTTGTTAACTATATAAAGGCTGATTTTTATTTCCAGAGATGGGTTCATTAGAAATGCAAGCGTCTCCGATTGTAATCCAATAAATCAGCCGTTATACCATACGAAATACACGACCATGAGTGTCGCAGCGTTGCACCGACATATTTAAGAATTTATATCCCGGTTTTCTCGCTGAAAACGCCATGTTTTTACAAAATTGTGTTTCTAGTCGTTCATCACCGCGCCCATGCCGCTTGGCGTATGTGATGATGACGTCACGTCGCATTATAATACTACGTCATTGACGTAGTGTCAATACAGGTGTATGCCAAATTTCATTCAGATATACATGTACGCACTATGCATCAAGTTACATATTCGTTTTCACTATTTATTGGATGACCCTCGTATCATGGATCTTCGTGACGCTTTTTCTGTATAAATGCAGCATGCAACTTGCTGACGCTTTTTTTTGTATATAGTATACATATAGCATGAAACTTCCTGACGCTTTTTCTGTATACATGTAGCGATAAACTTTGTGACGCCTTTTCTGTATACATATAGCATGGAAGTTCCCGGCGTGTTTTCTTGGTGCTTTATAGATATAGCATACACTTCCTGACGTTTATTATTGATATATGCATGTAGCTATAAACTTCGTGACGCGTTTTCTGTATTGCATGTATCGATCAAGTTCCTGACGCCTTTTTTATCGACTAAACCATTGAAATTGTAAATATTATTTTAGTGGTTGTTAAATACATAAAATAGTGTTTTTGTCGCTTCCTGACGCTTCTTGTCGCTTCCTAACGCTTCGGTTTCGTCCGAATATGTAAAAACTTACACCGCGTTTACGTGCCGCCATCTTTAGCCGAAATGCGCCGTGGTGTTTCGGTCGGGGTATCCGTCATGTCCCGCCGGTGCACAGAATGGATGCGCGTGCATCTAGCCCGACTGCAACAGTGCACAATCGGTGTACCGGGGTATACCAGGGCAACGAATCGAGTCAACCTAAATTGTCCTCAAGGGATATGACTAGAGTGCGAAACGAAAACAAGCTGTTTTCGTAAAAACAAGAGTAACTAGGTAGTCTGTCCGTCCGTCCGTCCGTCCGTCCGTCGGTCTGTGTACCCTTATCAGGGGCGGTTCTGGAGGGAGGTTCCGGGTTGCAAACCCTCCCCCTCCCCCCGTTCAGCCACGGAGTTTACATAGATCACAGTTTACCACCAGTTGGGAGTCTGAATTTAAATGCCGTTTAAACACAGGAAAGTGCATTTATGGACATCTAGATTTCAAAATTTGTCCTGCATACTTGTTCGAAAATAGGACACCCCCACCCCCCTGTTCCCCAAATGCTGGATCCACCCATGCTGATGACATAATTCAAACTACATAGTGTTATACTGATTGTTTCACTGGCCATATTATGGTGATTTTGGAATATGTTCATATGTCATCCGTTGCAAGCAATTATCTGAGACTAAGTGTTATACTGAAAATACGTGCTATTTTTAATATGCCCAAGATGGCCGGCATGTATATCAGTGATTCTATATTTTATGTACATCTGGTGTCCCGGTGTAATTTACTGACAAATCACAAAATTTATAAGGAAAACATTTTTTTTTTCAGTAAAGAAATTACGTATAATACCAATCCATTAAGAAAACAGTATTTACAAAAACGGCACCAAGATGTACATACAATATAGAATCACTGATATAATATTATGTCAAACATACCGTTGTACATGTATATGTTATTTTTCATTTCTCCCTCCAAATGTAATTCATATACAATGGCATGTCCACATCGGTCATCTCATAAATTCACCAAGATGATTTTTATTGACTGAATGGTGACAGTACATTTTTTGAAACGTCATTCCCTCTAAACTATGCATCGCTCGAACTCAAACTCGATTCCGTTGCCGGTTCGAGCGATCGAAGTTCTACTGTATATCATTTGAACCACTTGTCATTGATATATCACTTTAGTGTTCATACCTACGATTCTCAACACAATTAGTTCTAAAACTATTATTATAATAACATATCATACGTTTCTAATTAGTGTATTCAAGATTGTAGCTATACATATGCAATCAAAATTGCTTAGTCATTGTTCTTGTTTTCCACTACACTGTACAGAAAATTCACTAAAGCTAAGGCCGACCTTAACATATATTTGTTTCCCCTACCGCTACCCGGGCCAATGAGGTGTGGGTATGTAGGTAGGTAATATATATATATTTTTTAATATATGGAATTTTGTCAACATGTATTTAGCAACATATCTCGGCCTAGAAACGCCAAATAATGCCATAATATATTAGTATTAAAGGTACAAGTTCCTTATACAAAATAATAAATGTGCAGACACCATGTAAAATGACTGTTTTATTGTCTAGAGATATTAAACTCACATGGAATAAGGTGAAAACAATTTGTTGACATGACATGTACATGACTAGATTGAATTATTACCTATTCGAGACACGCCGTGTGATTTAGTACCATCGAACATGTACGATATTTCATGAAAACTGTTTACAAGAAAAGTGTCGCCGAATCTTCTTGCATCGCCATGTTGTTGTTGATTTTACATACTACAGCAAGGTTTGAAACTAAGCAAAATATATAAGATTTGAAATTTACCAGTCCTTACAAGTTTCTACCATCCCTTACGTCGCATTGTTTTCATCTAAAACAATTTAGCTGGATCACTGTCAATCTGGTAAAAAAAAAATTTTCAATGATGTACAATAAATAACAATTCAGTTGTGCAAATAATACCTATTTAATTGTACTATTAATTATGTCTCTGGACCAATTTACATTGCTCGCTGTAGATCAAAATAACTCCTAGGGTAGTTGTTTATATGTCTCTCCATGGAAGTAAACATATGATCTCTGGCTTGTACAAAAGTCAACAATAATCCAGTAGTGTTGCTGTTGTTACATCAAATCCATCTGGAAGATTGGGCCCTGGGTTTTCGGTAAAGTCTTATATTGCAAATATAAATAACAATTATGTCATACTTTTTATTTTAATATCTTGACAGCAAGCACTAACTTATTTGTATTCACATTATAATGTTCTGTGTCATTTGAATGATTGTGTACAAGCTATACATTTCTTTCCAGAAAATAGAATTAATAGTATTAAATGTACATGCCCACTCATAAGGCACAAACTGTTCTTTATAGGAATTAAATACGTGTATAATTGTGTCACTATACCACCAGTTCTAAAAATTGCGAGTGCCCGCTATACAGATCTAATTAATCATTTAGTAATATTTATTTTACTGATAGAGACGCGCGGTGGTATCAGGCTATTTTCATATGCAAATGAGACATGATATTTTTTTAATTATTTATACTAATTAAATGTGTCACCTGAAAAACTAATATTTTCGACAGATTATAAAGTATGATCATTGCACATCAAAACATAAATACAGAGAATAAATAGTAATGTCCTTTAACAGTTTAAGGAAATACGATTATTGCCCCTGATATCAGTGTGCAACATTATGCGAGTTCTGCCATCTCCACGAGAAGCCCCACAGTGTCACTATTTGCTATGTGGGCTACAGTCCATCGGAGCCTTGCTTCCTTAAAGGAAGACTACATGTGAAGTAAGACCAAGTCGAATACAAAAGGAAAAGCAGTGGAGTGGAGAATTCGCAAAGGAATGTTTTGCAGATGGAAAAAGATTCGCGAAACATATAAAACGTCACAACATTGCTTCATCAGCGACAACACGGCTAGCTGTAAAGGATAGGAAGGTCAAAGAGTTAAGTGGCACAAGAGATTGGTTTGGACGTCTTCGATCTCTATGTATCTGCAACACATGGCCTGGACTGGTACTATGATATCCATATATCCAATGACACCGATCCCTTTGTCCGCTGGGGGCATACGGAGTCAAACACAAAACTGAAAAAAGCAAAGTTGATGCACGAACAGAAATGCAGATTAGTCTCCGCATCCACCAACTTGCTTGTGCAGTGTTTGAAGCCATGTTTGTGGTACATAGTTTGGGTATCACTCATGCAGCATACGGAGGGATTGCCAACCTTATATTGTTGTCAAGTATATTGATAGAAAACCGAGTGGATTTCGTATGCGACACGTATACAGACGAACCAACCACCAATGATGTAGAATTTACGGACCGTGGTGTGCCTGACTCTAGTATTGAATATGCGATTACGGGTTCAGAGGAAACATACCAAAATAATTAAATACGTACTCGAACTACAATAAAGCTCTGCTGGGTTGTCTTGCAGAAGAGTGGATACTATGCGAGATGGCGGCATTGTTTCAAGACAGTCAGTATCTGCATTGAGCTGTTTTCATTATGAGGCCGACACCAGAGGGTATGGCACATTAAACACATATCGGAGACGCCCAATCAAACGTTGTTGTGCGTTTTGATACCACAGACATACCAGTGACACTGCTGGTGCCCACAAAACACATTCCAGTCCATATCTGGTTGGATGTCGGAAATAGCTATACAATACACGTCGCTACATTGATGTGATATCATTAGCTAAGTATCTAGGTTCGGACATGACTCGAGATGAGTTTGTCACAAGCTTTGGAATGCTCGGGGAATCGGATGGGATGTACTTGGAAACCTGAAAACAACAGATTGAAACTTACAGAAAATAATAAAATAATGGCGGTTAAACCAAGTATGCTTTCACTTTCAAAACCAGCATTACTATCTTCGATGTGGAAGGTGGCAACTGATGAAAACCCATGTGCGAGGCACGAAACGCAATTCAGCACTAGAACTATACAATCCTCAATAAAATGAAACCAGATGAGAAATAAACCAAAAGTCCAAAAGCAACACAAAAGCTCCACAAAACCCCTACCTCAATAAATAAAGTTATGTATGTCATTTTGAAATGAACTACCTTCTGTACCCAGTTATAGTTCCACATGTGACGTTATTAGACGAAAAACGATAACCAAACACCACTTCATAAAAAAAAACAGCGACCATCTTGAAATATACAAGCATTTCCTTAAATATTGTATGTTATTGTGGAATGAATCAATAAAGTCACGGGTACTCATAAAATCTAAATTAAATCATGTTACTAAATATGGTCATCCTGGCCCAGGAGTTTTATTAACATGGATTGCGTGTGCACTTGCACTATGTTTTTATTAACCGCAGTTATATGCTATAATTTCTTTAACTATTTCACACTGAACATGTCACAGTTACTATTTGCAGCTGATAGACATAGTATACTAGCTTAACATCACAGGATATGTCTTTATTAGGCTGGAAATGAGAAGCATATGCCATGTTCAGATAGAAAACAAACTGTGTATGGCGGCCATTTTGAAATTGGCCGCCATTTCGTTTTAGTATTGTCATTATCACTTCATTAAATACACTAATGATGATGTATGGCGTACTAATATACTAAAATAAATCAAAATAAATAGCTCAATCTAAGCAAGAAATACTATGTTTTTAGATTCAGCATTAAGAAACATTTTTCATCAGGTTTTTAAACATACTTGTTCACGAAATATAGAACCATTTATATACTGTAAAGTTTCTTTTGGCCTTAAGTATGCTACTATTTGGTGTTACAAAAACGTGGTTTTAGCAAAACCGTAGCGTACGTTAAGGGTTTTTGTAACGCATGTTTTTTTTTGTAATACATATGTCACTCGGCTACGATATAGAACAATTTAAAAAAAATTACAATCGAATCACTCGGGCAATATATATATAGTGTAGAACAAGTTAAAAACATACCTAGTTAAATTTTCCTTGAGTAATACTATAATTAATAAGCTTGAGTATCGAACTTAGAACGTAGGATCAGCATGTACATACCGTATTTTCAGGTATGCAGTTACCAAGCATATCTGGTATATCGCAATATTAATATGTGCGGCGTTACAAAAACCGTGGGATTACAAAAAAACGGTGCTATCATATATTATCTTACTTAGCGGATGAAAAGCTTCAGTACAAAACTCGAAAGTCTATTATATTTGCTGTCACTCAGCTTTAGTGTAGAAAAAGTTTGTAAAAATGACAGAGTTAAATTTTCAATCGGCCACCGCCCAAAGGCTTGGGTATCGAACTTGGAACGTCGGGTCAGGCACAAACGTACTTTATTTAAGGTTTGAAGCAGTCATATTTTCATCGCAATATTAATATTTGGGGTTACAAAAACCGGGGGTTTACAAAAACCGGCGCATACGTCAACGGTTTTTGTAACCACAGGTTTTTGTTAGCCCCAAACCTTAAAAGACTTATACATTTTCTGTCACTCGGATATAGGGTAGAACAGGTTGAACAAAACGACAGAGTTAAATTTGCACTCGGCCACCGCCCAAAGGCTTGAGTATTGAACGTTGGGTCAGGCACAAACGTACTTTATTTAAGGTTTGAATAAATCATATTTCATGTATCGCAATAATAATTCCAGCACAAACATATTTACACAATTCCCTAACATTTGATTGGCCCGTAGCAAGTCTCTGTCCAAAATTTATATCCCAGCAAACTCCATGCCTAACTACTTTCCGTAACCGTCAGGCGCAGTTAAAATAATTCTTAAGAAAACGCAAAATAAACACATTTTCTCGATGAATTTATTTCAAATGCTGGAATTATAAGGAATTAATGGCCTTTTTGTGGAATTTATCGGGGATATAAACTTGGAAAAGTCGTGGGAATACTGGACGAGGCCTTCCGACCTTCGTCCAGTATTCCCGCGACTTTTCCAAGTTTATACCCCGATAAATTCCACAAAAAGGCCATTCATTCCTATATTAATATTTTGGGTTATTACAAAAACCGGGGGTTTACGGGGGTTTACAAAAACCGGCGCGTACGTCAACGGTTTTTGTTACCCCCGGTTTTTGTTAACGGAGTTTATAAAAACCGGGGGGGGGGGGGGGGTGATTACACAAACCGGTTCTACAGATGACATATTTACAACCTGAACATCCAGTCATAGAACGGCCCTTGAATTATTTCCAGAAAAAACATTGTCACTCCACCTCAGAATTAATTTTGAAAATTTATCACCAAATCATCCAGTCACACGGTCACAGAAATCCAGGAACAGAATTCCTGTCACTCGGATACAGAATGATATTTGACCAAACTTTTCCATGGAAACATCCAGTTACTCGGCCGAACCACTTGGAAAAGGCACCATTCCAACTTGGAAAATGTCCCACAAAATCACCCTGTCACTCGGCCACAGAATTCCTGTCACTCTGCCACAGAATGGCATTTGAAGATTTTCCATGGAAACATCCAGTCACTCGGCCACCGAATCCACTTGAATGCCCACACATTGGAAAATGTCACATCCGGATCACCTGTCACTAATCGCCACAGAATTCCTGTCACTCTGCCACAAAATGGCTTTTGAAAAATTTCCACCGAAACATCCAGTCACTCGGCCACATAATTTCAGTCACTCGGCCGCAGTATGGATTTAGAAAAAAATCCACAGAAACAGCCCGTCACTCGGCCACAGAATTTAAGTCACTCGGCCATAGAATGGCTCTTGAAATATTTCCGCCGAAATAGTTACTCGGCCTCAGAATAAATTTGGGAAATTTCCAACCAAATCATCGAGTCACTCGGCAACAGAAATCCAGGCACAAAATTCTAGTCACTCGGCCAGAAAATGGCCTTTGAAAAGTTCCACCGAAACATCCAGTAACTCAGCCACCGAATGCTTTTTGAATATTTTCCACCAAATAATCCAGTCATTTTAAGGCTTACAAGAACCATTTTAGTGCTGACCTGAACATTTTTAATGTCCAACAGAATGCTGACCTGAAACATATTAATGCCGACGTATGTCGACTCGAACAAGTTGAATGCCGGCCAGTTTAATGCTGACATTGAACAATTGTAATACTCTCCTAATTCTCACCCAAACAATTTTGATGTTGACCTGAACCATTTTAATGTCGTCCCAAATAATTTTAATGCGGACCAGAACGATTTTTATGTCCAACGAAACTAGTTTAATGCTGACATACACCATCATTGTAATGCTCTCCAAAACAAGTTTAATGCTCACCCAAACACTTTTAATGTTGACCTGAACCATTTTGACTGAACCATTTTAATGCTGACCTGAACCATTTTAATGCTGTCCTGAACTATTTTAATGCTCAACTGAACCATTTTAATGTCGATCCGAACCATTTTAATGCTCGCAGAAACTATTTTAATACTGACCAGGACCATTTTAATGCTGACCTTACCATTTTAATGCTCACATAAACTAATTTAATGCTGAGGTCGACCATTTTAATGTCGAACCGAACCATTGTAAATGCCCACAGAAACCATTTTAATGCTGACCTGGACCATTGTAATGCTGAACAGAATCATTTTAATGCTCACAGAAACTATTTTAATGCTGACCTGAGCAATTTTAAATGCTGACCAGAACAATTTTAATGCTGACGCGAACCAGTTTAATGTCAACCCGTACCATTTTAATGCTGAAGTGTACCATTTTAATGCTCACAGAAACCATTTTAATGTCGAACCAAACATTTTAATGCCCATAGAAACCATTTTAATGCTAACCTGGACCATTTTGATGCTGAACTGAACCATTTTAATGCTCACAGAAACTATTTTAATGCTGACCTGAGCAATTTTAAATGCTGACCCGAACAATTTTAATGGCGACGCGAACCATTTTAATGTCAACCCGTACCATTTTAATGTCGACCCAAACCATTTTAGTGCAACTTTAATGCTCATATAAACCATTTTAATGCTGACCTGAACCATTTTAATGAACACCCGAACCATTTTAATGTCGACCCGAACCATTTTAATGCTGACCTGAACCATTTTAATCCTGAGCGGAACCATTTAAATGCTGAACTGAACCATTTTAATGCTCACAGAAACTATTTTAATGCTGACCTTAGCAATTTTAATGCTGACGAGAACCATTTTATGTCGACCCGAACCATTTTAATGCTGACCTGAACCATTTTAATGCTGAACTGAACCATTTTAATTCTGAACTGAACCATTTTAATGCTCACAGAAACTATTTTAATGCTGACCTGAGCAATTTTAATGCTGACGCGAACCATTTTATGTCGACCCGTACCATTTTAATGCTGAAGTGAACCATTTTAATGCTAACAGAAACTATTTTAAAGCTGACCTGAGCAATTTTAAATGCTGACCCGAACCATTTTAAAGCCGATGTAAACCATTTTAATGTTGACGCAAACCATTTTAATGTCGACCCGAACCATTTTAATGCTAAACTGAACCATTTTAATGATCGTATAAACCATTTTAATGATGACCTGAACCTTTTAATGCTGACCTGAACCATTTTAATGCTCAAATAAACCATTTTAATGCTGAACAGAACCATTTTAATGCTCATATAAACCATTTTAATGCTCATTTAAACCATTTAAATGCTGACCTGAACCATTTTAATGCTGACCTTAACCATTTTAATACTCAAATAAACCATTGTAATGCTAAACTGAACCATTTTAATGCTCATATAGACCATTTTAATGCTGACCTGTACCATTTTAATGCTGACCCGAACCATTTAATGCTGACTCAAACCATTTTAATGCCAACGCGAACCATTTTAATGTCGACCCGAACAATTTTAATGCTGACCTGAACCATTTTAATGCTGAGCAGAACCATTTTAATGCTCATATAAACAATTTTAATGCCGGTGCGAACCATGTTAATGTCGCCCCGAACCATTTTAATGCTAAACTGAACCATTTTAATGCTCATATAAACAATTTTAATGCTAAACTGAACCATTTTAATGTGAAGCGAACCATGTTAATGTCGACCCGAACCATTTTAATGCTAAACTGAACCATTTGAATACTCATATAAACCATTTTAATGCTAAACTGAACCATTTTAATGTCGACTGGTACCATATTAATGCTGAAGTGAACCATTTTGATGCTCACAGAAACAATTTTGATGTCGAACCGAACCATTTTAATGCCCACAGAAACCATTTTAATGCTGACCTGGACAATTTTAATGCTGAACTGAACCATTTTAATGCTGAGCTGAACCTATTAAAGCTCACAGAAACTATTTTAATGCTGACCTGAGCATTTTAATGTCGACGCCAACCATTTTAATGTCGACCGTACCATTTTAATGCTGAAGTGAACCATTTTAAAACTTACAGAAACTACTTTAAAGCTTACCTGAGCAATTGTAAATGCTGACCCGAACCATTTTAATGCCTACGCGAACAATTTTAATGTCGACGCGAACCATTTTAATGTCGACCCGAACAATTTTAATGCTAAACTGAACCATTTGAATGCTCATATAAACCATTTTAATGCTAAACTGAACCATTTTAATGTCGACTGGTACCATATTAATGCTGAAGTGAACCATTTTGATGCTCACAGAAACAATTTTGATGTCGAACCGAACCATTTTAATGCCCACAGAAACCATTTTAATGCTGACCTGGACAATTTTAATGCTGAACTGAACTATTTTAATGCTGAGCTGAACCATTTTAAAGCTCACAGAAACTATTTTAATGCTGACCTGAGCAATTTTAATGTCGACGCCAACCATTTTAATGTCGACCGTACCATTTTAATGCTGAAGTGAACCATTTTAAAACTTACAGAAACTACTTTAAAGCATACCTGAGCAATTGTAAATGCTGACCCGAACCATTTTAATGCCTACGCGAACAATTTTAATGTCGACGCAAACCATTTTAATGTCGACCCGAACAATTTTAATGCTAAACTGAACCATTTTATTGCTCATATAAACCATTTTAATGCTAAGCTGAAGCATTTTAATGCGATGCAAACAAGGTTAATGTCGACCGAACCATTTTAATGCTAAACTGAACCATTTGAATGCTCATATAAACCATTTTAATGCTAAACTGAACCATTTTAATGTCGACTGGTACCATTTTAATGCTGAAGTGAACCATTTTGATGCTCACAGAAACAATTTTGATGTCGAACCGAACCATTTTAATGCCCACAGAAACCATTTTAATGCTGACCTGGACAATTTTAATGCTGAACTGAACCATTTTAATGCTGAGCTGAACCATTTTAAAGCTCACAGAAACTATTTTAATGCTGACCTGAGCAATTTTAATGTCGACGCCAACCATTTTAATGTCGACCGTACCATTTTAATGCTGAAGTGAACCATTTTAAAACTTACAGAAACTACTTTAAAACTTACCTGAGCAATTGTAAATGCTGACCCGAACCATTTTAATGCCGACGCGAACAATTTTAATGTCGACGCGAACCATTTTAATGTCGACCCGAACAATTTTAATGCTAAACTGAACCATTTTATTGCTCATATAAACCATTTTAATGCTAAACTGAAGCATTTTAATGCGATGCAAACAAGGTTAATGTCGACCCGAACCATTTTAATGCTAAACTGAACCATTTTAATGCTCATATAAACCATTTTAATGCTAAACTGAACCATTTTAATGTCGACCGGTAACATTTTAATGCTGAAGGGAAACATTTAATGCTCACAAAAACCATTTTAAAGTCAAACCGAACCATTTTAATGTCCACAGAAACGATTTTAATGCTGACATGGACTATTTTAATGCTGAACTGAACCATTGTAATCCTGAACTGAGCCATTTTAATGTTCACAGAAACAATTTTAATGCTGACCTGAGCAATTTTAATGCCGACGCAAACCATTTTATGTCGACTCGTACCATTTTAATGCTGAAGTGAACCATTTTAATGCTCACAGAAACTATTTTAAAGCTGACCTGAGCAATTTTAAATGCTGACCCGAACCATTTTAAAGCCGATGCAAACAATTTTAATGTCGACGCGAACCATTTTAATGTCGACCCGAACCATTTTAATGCTAAACGGAACCATTTTACTGCTCATATAAACCATCTTAATGCTGACCTGAATCATTTTAATGAATGCCCGAACCATTTTAGTGCTGACCTGAACCATTTTAATGCCGGCGCGAACCATGTTAATGTTGACCCGAACCATTTTAATGCTAAACTGAACAATTTTAATGATCATATAAACCATTTTAATGCTAAACTGAACCATTTTAAAGCTGACAGAAACTATTTTAATGCTGACCTGAGCAATTTTAATGTTGCCCCGAACCATTTAGATGTCGACGCGAACCATTTTAATGTCGACCCAAACAATTTTAATGCTAAACTGAACCATTTTAGTGCTCATATAAACCGTTTTAATGCTAAACTGAACCATTTTAATGCTCATATAAATTTTCTTAATGCTAAACTGAACCATTTTAATGCTAATATAAACCATTTTAGTGTTGACCTGAACCATTTTAATGCTCATATATACCATTTAAATGCTGAACTGCACCATTTTAATGCTAACCCGAACCATTTTAATGCTGACCCGAACCATTTCAATGCCGACACAAACCATTTTAATGTCGATCTGAACCATTTTTATGCTAAACTGAACCATTTTAATGCTCATATAAACCATTTTAATGCAGACCTGAACCATTTCAATGCCGGCGCGAAGCATTTTAATGTCGAACCGAACCATTTGAATGCTAAACTGAACCATTTTGATGCTCATTTAAAGCATTTTTATGCTGACCTGAACCACTTTAATGCTCGCAGAAGCCATTTAAATACTGACCTGAATCATTTTATTGCTGTCCAGAACCATTTTTATGCCGACTCGAACAATTTATTGTCGACGCGAATCATTTTAATGTCGACCCGAACCATTTTAATGCTAAACTGAACCATCTTAATGCTCATAAAAACCATTTTAATGCTAAACTGAACCATTTTAATGCTGAGCGGAACAATTTTAATATCGACCCGAACCATTTGAATGCTAAACTGAACGATTTTAAAATCGATCCAAACCATTTTATTGCAAAACTGAACCATTTTAATGAAGACCCAAACCATTTTAATGCTGACCTGAACAATTTTAATGCTGACCCGAACCATTTTAATGCCGACGCGAACCATTTTAATGTCAACCCGAACCATTTTAAAGCTATCCTGAACCATTTTAAGGTTCATATAAAACATTTTAATTCTGACCTGAACCATTTTAATGCCGGTCCGAACCATTTTAATGTCGACCCAAACCATTTTAGTGCTAAACTGAACCATTTTAGTGCTCATATAAACCATTTTGATGCTGACTTGAATCATATTAATGCTGACCTGAACTATTTTAATGAAAACCCAAACCATTTTAATACCGACGCGAACCATTTTAATGTCGTCCCAAACTATTTTAGTGCAAAACTGAACCATTTTAATGCTCATATAAACCATTTTAATGCTGAAATCCACCATTTTAATGCTGACCCGAACCACTTTAATGCCGAGGCGAACCATGTTAATGTCGACCCGAACCATTTTAATGATAAACTGAACAATTTTAATGCTCATATAAACCATTTAAATGCTGAACTGCACCATTTTAAACCGACCTGAATCATTTTAATGCTGACCCAAACCATTTTAATGCCAACGCGAACCATTGTAATTTCGACCCGAACCATTTTCATGCTAAACTGAACCATTTTAATGCTTATCTGAACCATTTTAATGCTCACAGAAACCATTTAAATGCTGACATGAACCATTTTAATGCTGACCTGAACCATTTTAATGCTGACACAAACCATTTTTTTGCCGGCGCAAACCATGTTAATGTCGACCCGAACCATAGTAATGTTAAACTGAACCATTTTAATGCTCATATAAACAACTTGAATGCTGACCTGAACCATTTTAATGCCGACCCGAACCATTTTAATGTCGACGCGATCCAATTTAATGTTGTCCCGAACAATTTTAATACTAAACTGAACCATTTTAAAGCTCATATAAACCATTTTAATGGTCAGCATTAAAGTGGTTCAGGTCAGCATTAAAATGGTTTATATGAGCATTAAAATGGTTCAGCTTAGCATTAAAATGGTTTGGATCGACATTAAAATGGTTCGCGTCAGCATTAAAATGGTTTGGCTCGACATTAAAATGGTTTCTGTGAGCATCAAAATGTTTCAGGCCAGCATTAAAATGGTTCAGGTTGACATTCAAATGGTTCTGTTTAGCATTAAAATGGATCGGGTTGACATTAAAATAGTTCGCGTTGGCATTACAATTGTTTGCGTCGGTATTAAAATGGTTCAGGTCAGCATTTAAATGGTTTCTATGAGCATTAAACGTGGTTCAGGTCAGCATTAAAATTGTTTATATGTGCAATAAAGTGGTTCAGGTTAGCATTAAAATGGTTTCTGTGTGCATTAAAATGGTTCAGGTCAGCATTAAAATGGTTCAGGACAGCATTAAAATGGTCCGGGTCGACATTAAAATGGTTCGCGTTGGCATTAAAATGGTTCAGGTCAGCATTTAAATAGATTCTATGAGCATTAAAAGTGGTTCAGGTCAGCATTAAAATGGTTTCTATGAGCAATAAAGTGGTTCAGGTTAGCATTAAAATGCTTTCTGTGTGCATTAAAATGGTTCAGGTCAGCATTACAATGGTTCAGGTCAGCATTAAAATTGTTTTTGTGAGCATTACAATTGTTCAGGTAAGCATTAAAATGGTTGAGTTCAGCATCAAAATGGTTCGGTTCGACATTAAAATGGTTTCTGTGAGCATCACAATGTTTCAGGCCAGCATTAAAATGGTTCAGGTTGACATTAAAATGGTTTATGTGAGCATTAAAATGGTTTCTGTGAGCATTAAAATGGTTCAGGTCAACATTAAAATGGTTTCTGTGAGCATTAAAATGGTTGAGTTCAGCATTAAAATGGTTCGGGTCGACATTAAAATGGTTTCTGTGAGCATCAAAATGGTTCATGTCAGCATTAAAATGGTTTATATGAGCATTAAAATGGTTCCGTTTAGCATTAAAATGGTTCGGGTCGACATTAAAATGGTTCGCGTTGGCATTAAAATTGTTTGCGTCGACTTAAAATGGTGCAGGTCAGCATCTAAATGGTTTCTATGAGCATTAACAGTGGTTCAGGTCAGCATTAAAATGGTTTATATGAGAAATAAAGTGGTTCAGGTTAGCATTAAAATGGTTCAGGACAGCATTAAAATGGTCCTGATCGACATTAAAATGGTTCGCGTTGGCATTAAAATGGTTCATTTCAGCATTTAAATAGTTTCTATGAGCATTAAAAGGGGTTCAGGTCAGCATTAAAATGGTTTATATGAGGAAGAAAGTGGTTCAGGTTAGCATTCAAATGGTTTCTGTGTGCATTAAAATGGTTCAGGTCAGCATTAAAATGGTTCAGGTAAAATGGTTCAGGTCAGCATTAAAATGGTTGAGGTCAGCATTAAAATTGTTCAGGTAAGCATTAACATGGTTTCTGTGAGTATTAAAATGATTCATGTCAGCATTAAAATGGTTCGGTTCGACATTAAAATGGTTTCTGTGAGCAAAACAATGGTTCAGTCGTCAGCATTAAAATGGTTCAGGTCGACATTAAAATGGTTTCTGTGAGCATTAAAATGCTTTCTGTGAGCATTAAAATGGTTTAGGTCAGCATTAAAATGGTTCAGGTCAGCATTGAAATGGTTCAGGTAAGCATTAACATGGTTTCTGTGAGCATTAAAATGATTCATTTCAGCATTAAAATGGTTCAGGTCAGCATTACAATCGTTTTTGTGAGCATTAAAAGTGTTCAGGTCAGCATTAAAATGGTTTCTGTGAGCATTAAAATGGTTTATATGAGCATTAAACTGGTTCAGGTCAGCATTATAATGGTTTCTGTGAGCAATAAAATTGTTCAGGTCAGCATTAAAATGGATTCTGTGAGCATTAAAATGGTTCGGGCCAGCATTAAAATGGTTTCTGTGAGCATTAAAATAGTTCAGGACAGTATTAAAATGGTTTCTGTGAACATTAAAATGTCAGCATTAAAATGGTTTGGATCGACATTAAAATGGTTCGCGTCGGCATTAAAATTGTTCGGGTCAGCATTAAAATTGTTTAGGTCAGTATTAAAATGGTTTCTGTGAACAATAAAAAGAATATATCTATCTATTACCAGATGGCCGCGCCCGCATGTCGAGCCAGCCGAGACATTTGATGGTCTCAGAGTGTATTTATTTGAAGTTTGAATTAAAGGTTGTGGAGATATAAGGTATGTAAAAGCTTTAACACAAATTTTAAAAGTCATTTGACCTTGAACTGGGGCATGTGGGCCGCACGGGTGGGCTATATAATGAACATATGGAAGACAATAAATAATTATTTGATGTTTGAAGTAAATCGGAGTAAGTATTGTGGAGATATAATGTATATAAAAACTTTAACACAAATTTCAAAGTCATTTGACATTGACCTTGGGCATGTGGACCACATGGGCAGGCTATGGAATGAACATATGGATGAAGAAACAGAATTATTGGAAGTTGGAAGTAAATTGGAAGCCTTGACATTGGGGCTCAGGGGCCGCATGAGTGGGACACAGAATGATTATATGGATGATGCCCAATAAGCATACAAAGTTTCAAGCAAATCTGACTTACGGTTACAGAGATAGTAGGTATGTGAAAACTTTAACGCAAATTTTGACAGAAACTTTAACGCAAACTTCTTAGTCATTTGACCTTGACATAGGGGCACAGGGGCCGCATGAGTGGGGCACAGAATTAATATATGGATGATGACTAATAAGCATATGAAGTTTCAAGTCAATGTGACTTAGGACTGCAGAGATATACTTAAAAGCTTTAACGCAGATTTCGGAACGCAAACTTCTAAGTCATTTGACCTTGATATTGGGTACAGGGGCCGCATGATTGGGATACAGCATGAATATATGTATGATGACTAATAAGGATATGAAGTTTCAAGTCAATGTGACTTAATTAGGACTACAGAGATATAAGGTATTTAAAAACATGAACGCAGATTTCGGACGGACGGACGGACGCACCCACGCACGGACGGACGCACACATGTACGCATGGACGGACGGACGGACGGACGCACGGATACCCGGACGTCATTGTGATCACTATGTCTCGCTTTCCGCAAGCGGGCTCGACAAAAATGGTCCAGGTCAGCATTAAAATGGTTCAGGTCAGCATTAAAATGGTTCGGGTCAGCATAAAATGGTTCAGGTCAGCATTCAAATTGTTCTGGTCATCATTGAAATGGTTTCTGTGAGAAATAAAATGGTTTAGGTCAGCGTTGGTTCACGTTGGTACTAAAGGTGTTCTGGTAGACATTAAAATGGTACAAATTAGCAGTAAAATGGTTTCAGTGAGCATTAAATGTGTTCGGGTTTGATATCAGGTCAGCATTAAAATGTTTTCTGTGAGCATTAAATGTTTTTTGTGAGCATTAAAATGGTTCAGGTCAGCATTAAAATGGTTGGCGTTGACATTAAAATGGTTCAGGTTAGCATTAAAATCGTTCCGGCCGACATTACAATGGTTCGGGTTGGCATTACAATTGTTCAGGTCGCATTAGTTTGGTTTCTGTGATGATTATAATTGTTTAGGGCATCATTAAAATGGTTGGGGTCGACATTAAAATTGTTCGAGTCAGCATTAAAAGTGTTCAGATAAGCCATATGGTCACACGTTTAGTAGCTATGGAGAGGAGGCATGGAACGACAATGAAATTACCCAGTGGGAATTGCACATCTAAATAATTCATCAGATGGGGATATTGTTAAAATGTCCATCATATGTCTAAGATACTGTCGTGTTCATTGACAAAAGCTGCTTCCACCAACAGGAAGCATACACTACGTGAATTCCGACTCCTTAAATGTCACATTACAAACTATCACTTATTTTCTTCAAAACGCGCTAAAAACAACAACGGCGACCCTAATAACCGATTTCCGGTTCGTTTGTATTTTTTGTGATATTGAGATTTCTCATATCGCACCTTATCTGACACCTATGCAGAGCCATGCAATGAATTGGTCATCGCTCATCTCTCCTGTTACTGCGACCTACTGGCGCGAGGTGGCGCTGTAAAAATAACCGCTATGACGTAGCTGTAGAACAGCTTACCTGATTGGTGGATGAAGGTTTCTTATATAATATCGTTTGGATTTACGGATATCATGTATTTATTGCATAATTTCTTCGTTTTTGTCGTTTAACATATACGTTAATCGTTTGTTTTCCTTCGCCTAGTTATACTTGGATTATTTATACGTTGGTTGCAATCATCGGCGACGACTATCTGTGCGGAAGTCGGTTGTAATTCATGGTCAAACAGACAGTAGAGCCAGAATAAAAAAAAGGGAAATTAAATGTTGTATTTCTATTTTCTTTTTACAAAATGCTAATCTCCGACATTTCGTAAATTTATGCTTTGCAGAATGTTACTTCAGCATACTTGTGCTTTGACAATTTCGAGTTGAAATAATCAGTGACACGCGTGTGTAGCTATGTTCAAACGGATGCCGCCGGAGGTCATTGATAGCAAACAACTTATCCGATGATTTGACCGCAGGCAAATAGGGAAGTGGATCTTGGGACAGGTGTATTCTGAATTCAATGAAGTCACACCTATTCTATGATGATTGGTTAAATCTATTTTGTGTATCTGTCCTAGTCAGTGAAAGACGTGTGAAGCTAGTCAGTGAAAGACGTGAACATCAAGCGGATGTCAACAATAATGCGGCAGGTGTATATTGAATCCGCGAGGCCACACCTATGCCAAGCTGATTGGTTGAGTCCAATTTGACAGACATGGTAGAATGATGTGTTTGTTTTTATACATGGATGAATGTAATATTGCAGGACTAAAATTGTGTAACTTGAATGTCCACTCGCTTATTTTTCCGTAAATACTGTTTTCGAATACTAAAATATAACTTAATCACATATTTTGTTCGTTTACAAATGAAAATAATTCAAAGTATATATTCAATGTTCACATGTACAGTAAATTCTTTACTATTTATAATCTATTTTCCTACTGACTTGTTTCAAATAAATAGAAAATGTTTGGACTTGATGTTAAAAACAACTAAAGATGTTTTCCAGAAGAACATTGTTGTTTTGTCAAATGGGGGTTACGTAGAAACTTGGTCCTATATGTGACTGTGACTGGAAAAATGGGGTTTGTGTGATTTTTGACTCGTGTAGGTCCTAATAAAATATAACACTCCTGTAGTCTAAATACGATCTAGATTGCATGTTAGTATGTTTTATTGAAGGAATGCCGAAAAGTGCAGATCCTGTTCTGACTGCGAATGTACAGGCTGAACTGGATCTACAATGGTCGGAAACGCCCTATAAGCCCCGTGTTGTGTTTGTCTTATTGCACCTTCTCAGTCGCAGTGTACAGCGGATGTTGACACAATATTCAAACAACACCTCACCCCCGTGGCAATTAAAGCGACTAATTTTCCCACTGCTGTCACCCCGGGCTTTCCTTAATTGACCCCATGTACAGTAGTGTTTCATTGTTAGTGGACAATGGCCTAACCGAATGACGTTATGACAGTTTGACCAGCATAGCACCAGTTCCATATATGCACCTGACAGCTCTGATAAGTGTCTACTCTGTTTCCCGTTTGATTTAGCATTATATATACGTACTATCGGGGAAAACATAGATTGTAACCTGACGATGTAAATATAAATAAATGTATATACAGACTGGTATCCTACAGCTGTCGAAAACTGCACAGTATGTCCATTTTGTCACCCACTGTCGCATTTCATTATGTAGTTTGTAACTAGGTCATTCTTATATTTTTACAGTACAGTCCCATATATTTATATCAGCGGTCTAATAAACTGGAGTTCTAAGTAGTCTGTTGAACTATTACGTGTACTATTCGTATTATGCATACATTTCGGAAGTTCTACTGATACGTCATATACCCACGTGACCGCAAAGAGAAATAACTGTGGTAAGCAAAATAAGGGGAAGTTAGTCATGCAGTGACGGCTGGAAAAACTGGTTGTCTGGAATATGAAATCCGGATTACTGTAAAATGTGTTGTATTTGATATATAAATGATGAATAAATAAGCGTATCGCGAAAACAGAAGCTTGTTTTATCCCGTCAACACAATGCGTATGTGCCGTGAAACACAGTGCAGTGAAACATTTTTGATATCCTCTCAATACGACCTAATCACCGCGTATGAATATATGCGGTGACTGGGGTTACCTTTTTTGCATTTTAAAGCCATTTGTAGGCGTTAACGGGATAAATAGAATAGTAGGTTAGTGCCGTGAATGGGAAAAATATCTGGCGCGGCTCGGAAACGGGATGTGCTCGGCAGAGCCTCGCCCATCCCGTTTCCTAAGCCTTGCCATATATTGTTTCCCATTCACGGCACTAACCTACTATTCTCTTGTTAAAGAAGCTTGTTATATCTCCTTTAAGGAATTCGTCAGTTGAGTGTCAACTTTGTTTTCCACCCTAGTGCGTGAATTGATATTGTACAGGCAGACATATTGCGCAAAGTTGTAACTGTCATGATTTTCAAAAAAAAAAGTGGCCGAGTGTCATGATGATTTTCAAAGGCCATACTTTGGCCCAGTGACTGGAAATCAGTGGCCGAATTATTGGATGTTTCGGTGGAAATTTTTCAAAGGTCTTTCGGTGTCCGAGTGAATGGATGATTTGGTGGAAAAGTATTGATCCATTCTGTGGCCAAGTACCTGGGTGTCTGTGGCCGAGTTATTGAATGATCTGGAGGGAAAATTTGCAAGTCTATTCTGAGGCCGAGTGACAGGATGTTTCAGTGGAAAGGTTTTAAATGCCAGTTTGTGGCAAAGAGATTGGAAGTCTGTGGCCGAACGACAGAATGTTTCTGTGGAACTTTCCCAATGAGAATTATGTGGCCCAGTGCCTGGATTTATGTAGCCGTGTGACTGGATAATTTTGCGGGACATGTTTCAAGTTCGTTCTGTGGCCGAGTAACTGGATGTAGGCCCAGTGCCTGGATTTCTGTGGTTGAGCAACTGGATCAAAAAGCAATAACATTGCGTCAAGTTAAAGGTACATGCCCACTCAGTAGGCACAACATGTTCTTTATAAGAATTAAATAAGTGTATGTCACTATTCTACCAGTTCTAAACATTACGAGATCCCGCTATACAGATATAATCATTTAGTAATATTTATTTTACTGATAGTGACGCGCGGTGGTATCAGGCTATTTTCATATGCAAATGAGGCATGGTATTTTTTAATTATTTATACTAATTAAATGCGTCACCTTCAAAAATAATATTTTCGACAGATTATAAAGTAAAAAAACATCAAAAAACAAATACAGAGAATAAATAGTAATGTCCGTTAACACTTTAAGGAAATACGTTGATCGCCCCTGATATCAGTGTGAAAATTTATGTTTTATATACGAAGTATAATAATGCCAATTATATTGTCGGGAAATGGTTAATGACTGTTTATTTTGCCCGAACAATGTCATATTTAACGAATGGACGAACAAAATATGCCTCCCTTTATTTTAACCTGGCACGTGGGCATGTACCTTTAAGCCATCATTGTTATAATCTTGAGAAAGCACGGAAGTGCGTAAATTAATGCGTGTGTAATATTAATATATGACCAGAAAATCATTGATGTATGCATAGTGCTTAAATAGCCGAGAAAGTACGTAAATTTATGCTCGCGATATAGTGTTGAAAATCAAGGAAATCGCGTAAATTGACGTTTGGTGCGAGAAAAAAACATTCGTAAAGTGGTGCAAAAGCAGACGAATTGTAAATCTTGTGAGCAATGAAGTGGTGAAAAAGCAGAGTTGCTTTACACATTGGTACATTGTTACCATTCCGTCGCCGACTGGTTGTTCTTTTATGAAAACATTGTCCTTGACCGCGTGAGTACATTTCTTGTAATGAAAAACAATCCGTGGCCGAGAGCCTGGAAGTGTTTGGATGAAGAACATTCCGTGGCCGAGAAAGTGGATGTGTTTTTTGAAAATAAACTCTGTCTAGCCGACAGACAAGATCTACTTTTGTCAAAATGTTTCCAAACCGAATGCTGGATATTCATGAAATGATCAGTCCGTGGCAGAGAAACTTGATGGTTTTTATTATTATTATTCCATTCCGTGGATGAGTTGAAAATAATTCTAAGTACAATCAGTGGCCGACATACATACTTTTATGAAAACATTTCAAAGTCAATTCCTTGGCCGAGAAACTGAATGTGTTTTCTTTTTATTTAAGTCCAAGTCCATTCCGTGGCTGGGAGACTGGCTATGTTTTGATGAAATGCATTCCGCATTGTGTCAATGGACGACTGAAATGTGTTTGATAAAAAACAATCCGTTTCAGAGATTTTGTGAGTTTTGATGAAATACGTTCTGTGGCCGAAAGACTGATTTGTTTTTATGTAAAACAATTAAAGACCATTCCGAGGCCGCGTGAGTAAGTTGATAGTGGTGAAAAACACAGGAAGTGTGTAAATTGACGCTATGTGCGATATACTCTTGAAAAAGCGTGAATTAATGCAGTGTGTGATATCAGAGAAAGATCGTAAAATATCAAGAAAATAAATTGAATGTTGTCTGCTGTGAAAAAGCCGGTAAATTACAATAATATGTGCCAGTGCGCGAAAAAGTGGTGAACATGCATTTGAAGTTGCATTATTTTATAATAAATGATGGTCGTAAATTTCTGCTGTTTGTGACATACCGAGGAAACAGCAAGGAAAATTGTCACTGGGTTTGATATATATGAAATGATAACCTCTTCATTGTCATTACACATCGAGAATCTGAGCAGAATATTAATTTATCCAATTGTGTTTACGGCCTGTTAACAGCTAAGGTCAGTGGTGAGTTAGCGAGGTTGTATCCCGTATTCAACTAAAACGAATGCTAATCACAACAAAGTATTTCCAGGAAAATATACAGTCAGCCTTGAAAGTAGAATAACCAGATCTAGTTTGAGGTCCTGTCCATACAGTCCCCAAAACTCTAAAAGTAACATACACGTAATTAGTACTAATCCTACTACATTTAATGGAGTTCAATCGTCAATCGTGGTATACATTGACTCTGAAAACTTATGAGCAGTCGCTGTAAAATAAGGTGGCTGCCGAGAAGAGGAGGACTGTCTCTTCTATAATAGGAGGAAGCTATCGATGAAGCTTGAAAATGATCAATGACATAACAGGAGATACGTGATCGCAATATCCCAATGTCCCAAAGGCAATATCCCACTAGCGGGTCATACATGCATATGCCACAGGATTACATAAGGATTTAATGTTTGGCATATACGTAATATTTGGGATTTTGTTAACGTTTCAATCCAGTTAACCCGCTGATATATAGTGACACATAGCTGTTGACAAGACCGTTAAACACCATTAACAAAATAAAAAAATAAATTACTGTTACATGCCTTATGCAATTTAAATTCCATCAAGTGTGTCTTTATGCGGAACATACGCCAGCGCTTTACATGAAACAAACAATATAAATTAGGCGAAGATGAAGAAATAACACTAGTAATAACATATCAAAACTCCCCATCCAACTGGAGCTTAATCCAGGAATCAAAATGGCGTCCAAACTGGCCAACAAAATGACAACAATCACAACTAGTGCAAAATGCAATAATCCAACCATGAAAAAATGTACCGAAAATTGCTGAATATAACAAATAATAATCCAAAATGTGAAATGTAATACAATCAAAATGGCATCTAAGATGGCCGCCAACTCTCTAAACTGAGCAAACATGTGGAACTGGTATAACATGCATACAACCACCATATTATTCCATTGCATAATGTTTGAATTGTTTCCCATGCATAAAATGATTGACATGTGTATCTCTTGTCTAGAGCGATAATTGTATCCCCCGGACTCCGTCGGAGGATACTATGGATTTGACAGCGGGCCGCGTCCGCGTCCGCGTCCGCGTCCGCGTCCGCGTCCGCGTGCGTCCGCCGCAGACACTTCTTGTCCGGAGCATAACTCGAACACCCTTTGGAATATTTTCATGAAACTTCACACATGCATAGACCAAGACCCGAAGGTGTGTCTAGCATAAGAATGACAATTCTTGCATAGCTAATTTTTTAGTTATCTCCATTTTTTTGTTTCGCGCACTGATTTCGTGTCCGAAGCATAACTCGACCACCCTTTGGAATATTTTCATGAAACTTCACACATGCATAGACCACGACCCGAAGGTGTGTCGCGCACAAGAATGACAACTCTTGCATAGCTAATTTTTTAGTTATCTCCCTTTTTTGTTTCGCGCACTGATTGACCATAACTCGACCACCCTTTGGAATATGTTTATGAAACTTCACACATTCAATTAGACCACGAACCGAAGGTGTGTCGTGCACAAGAATTAGCTAATTTTTGAGTTATCTCCCTTTTTTGTTTTGCGCACTCTACAAACTGGACAATAATGCATGAAGACCCGTTTTCTCGTGTGCTCTGTACACCTTACCTGTAGAGAGAACAATAGAGACTGGGATAACCATTCACCTGTGCATGTGCTAGCATGTGCTAGCATGGCTAGCATGTGCAAATGTCCAGTCTTGACCACTCTAAGCGCAGGTAATTTATACAGGCATGTGCAAATGTCCAGTCTTGACCACTCTAAGCACAGGTAATTTATACAGGTAAATTACTACATTGGATATTACATTTCCGTAAACTGTGTTGAAAATATTGTGGCATTATGTGGACCTGTGCAGATATATGTAGATAAATATAGGACTATTAAAAAAAAAATCTGGGCTCCAGTAGTAAGCATTATTATTTTTAATTTAAAAAAAAAAAAAATCATTTTTTTTTCATTTTTTTTTTCAAATTATTTTTAAAATTCTTAATCAACTTTTTGTCTTCTTGCATAAGGTCGTAAGTGCTATATACAGACTATTCACCTGTGCATGTGCTAGCATGTGCAACTGACCACTGACCACTTACAGGTAATTTATACAGGTAAATGATTATATTACATTTCCGTAAACTGTGTTGAAAATATTGTGGCAATATGTGGACCTGTGCATATATGATATGTAGATAAATATAGGACTATTAAAAAACATTCTGGGCTTCAGTAGGGAGCATCATTTTTCATCCATTTTTGTTTTACATTCTTTTTCAATTTTTTAACTGACCACTAACTTATTACAGGTAATTTATACAGGTACATTATTACATTTCCGTAAACTGTGTTGACAATATTGTGGCAGTATGTGGACCTGTGCAGATATATGTAGATAAATATAGGACTATTAACAAAAATTCTGGGCTCCAGTAGCGAACATTATTTTTTTTTTTTGTATATTACATTTCCGTAAACTGTGTTGAAAATATTGGGGCATTATGTGGACCTGTGCAGATATATGTAGATAAATATAGGACTATTAAAAAAAAATTCTGGGCTCCAGTAGCAAGCATTATTATTTTTAAACTTTTTTTTTCCATTTTTTTTTTCATTTTTTGTTTTCAAATTCTTTTTAAATTTTTGTCAAGTAGCATAAGGTCGTAAATGCTATATACAGACTATTACCATATAATAAAACAATTATTGACTAGTGAGCCATATAATATAATCTGATATTCTATGGCTCACTAGTCAATAATTGTATAATATGTTCGGGCCAGTGAAAATTGCTTTCGGGCCCAGGCTCGAGGTCAAGGCGGGACAAGGCGAAGAATTTGGTTCCGCGGAATTCTTGTTTACTTATCTCCCTTTGTTGTTTCATGCTCTGATTTTGTATCCAGAGCATAACTCGAACACCCTTTGGAATATTGTTATGCCTCACCACGATAGTGGAGGGGGCATTTAGTGTTACCCTTGTCCGTCCGTCCGAATGGGTACTTGTTGTAAGCGTACGGGATTCTTATTGGGTAGGGTTAGGATAGTGTTGGGTACTCTTGTTGGGTATTTTTATAGAGTAAAAACCCAACAAGTATTCATTCGTAGGAACGTGCGTCCCGTCCTCCCGTCGTCCCGTCCGTCCGTCCGTCACAAAACTTTAACACTCGGGTAAATGTTTCATAATTTCTTCATCCTTCGACCGATCTCCTTCATAATTCATATACACATTGCTCTAATGGTCCTCTACCGCCCTGTGCCAAATCCACGTTCGTCCTGCCCCCGCCAAGCCCAGTGTTAAGATCACATACTTAGTGCTTCAAAAACTTTAACGCTCAGGTAAATATCTCATAATTTCTGTTTTCTTTCACGGATCAGCTTCATATTTCATATATGCATTGCTCTAATGGTCCTCTACCGCCCTGTGCCAAATCCACGTTCGTCCTGCCCCCGTCAAGCCCAGGGTCAAGGTCACATACTTGGTGCTTCAAAAACTTTAACTCTGAGGTAAAAGAAAATTTTGACTTGGAATTTGGCCTCATTTATTATCAAAGCGATATGTGGGACATCCGTGTTCTATGAACACATTTTCTAGTTTATTAAACTTCATACATGCAAAGGTGTGTCACACGTAAGAATGACAACTCTTGCGTCGTTAATTTCTTAGTTATCTCCCTTTGTTTTTCGTGCACTGATTTCGTGTCCGGAGCATAACTCGAACACCCTTTGGAATATTTTCATGAAACTTCACACATGCATAGACCACGACCCTAAAGGTGTGTCACGCAAGAATGACAACTCTTGCATCACTAATATTTTAGTTATCTCCCTTTGTTTTTCCGTCACTGATTTTGTCTCCGGAGCATAACTCGAACACCCTTTTTTCAAACTACTTGTGTATCTGGGGAGGGGGATACACATGCGCTTGTCGACAAGCGTCCATTTCTAGTTGAATTGATCCGATTCATACTACTTTTTTTGCAATATACTATGCCGTATTACATGTATCAGATGAGAAATATTTCGACTCGTTCTGATATGCATTAACATGACGTATGACTTTACGGAACACCGAAGGGAAACGAAAGTAAGTATAAACACTAGAGCAGCTTGAGCTGCATCAACGGTTTGAGCCTCAAACATTGATTTCATGTGTAACTAAGCTTTAGCCCAAGGTGTAAACTATCGGTTGCAAAAAGAATTTCTGAAGTTTTAGAATGAACAGTCCAACATTATTGTGTTCGCATCATCACACCGATGTGGGGCCGGTTAGCTTAGAGGTAGAGCGATGGACTCGGAGCGAGGGATACCGGGTTCGATCCTCAGCCAAAGTTTTAGCTAAAGGACTGAAATATCGACTACAGCAAAAACAATTGAAATCGAATGATAAATAACGAAGCTGACGTCACATCCGTTTGCTCTATTTTGAAAACTTGAAAAAATACGTTCATCTTTGACATCGAATAGAGCCGTACGTAGTCAAGATATAGCTCTGAAAATTATCATCTTTCATGCGGCTGACACTCCCCTATCACCCTGGCAAGAAATTATGTTGCTGACAGTACTGTACAAATTGGAAAACGTTTGTAAAGACCACCCGTTATCAGCCGAAATTCGGCAAAATCGTTGAAAAGTATGTACATTTTTCAAATTCAAATGCATATAGATCTTTTATTTGAGCAGATAGCCGAAAACTGTCAGCGAATCTGAGATAGAGAATTTTGTCAGCTTTCCAATGCAAAAAGAATTCTTGAAATCGGTTGGAAAATAAGGAAGTTATATGAAGTATGACGTCACTTCCGTTTTCGTGGAAAGTAGCATTAAAAGATATCTGAAAATCTCTGAGTCTCTGCTCACACTTGATCCGAATCGGTATGCAAAATTTGAAGTCGATCCGACCAGCGGTTTGGTGTAGATGGAGGGAGCCCGTAAGTCAGCGGATGATTATTTTTCGATAGTTATCGCCCTTAAATGGCAGTTTACGCTATTTGTAAATACACCTAATAAAACGGAAATATGCAATATTCCGCCAGTAAAGTTTTCGTTTGTTTTTCACCATAGGCCGGGCACAAAGCGGGAAAGTTTTAGCTAAAGGACTGAAATATCGACCGCAGCAAGAAATTTTGAAATCTATTGATAAATAACGAAGCTGACGTCACATCCGTTTGCTCTATTTTGAAAACTTGAAAAAAAGACGTTACATCTTTGACATCCAATAGAACCGGAAGTAGTCAAGATAGAGCTCTGAAAATTATCATCTTTTATGCGCCTGACACTCCCCTATCACACTGGCAAGAAATTATGTTGCTGACATTACTGTACAAATTGGAAAACGTTTGTAAAGACCACCCATTATCAGCCGAAATTCGGCAAAAATTCGGCAAAATCGTTGAAAAGTATGTACATTTTTCAACTTCAAATGCCTATAGCTCTCTTATTTGACCAGATAGCCGAGAACTGTCAGCGAGATCGAGATAGAGAATTTTGTCAGCTTTCCAATGCAAAAAGATTTTTTTAAATCGGTTGGAAAATAAGGAAGTTATAGAAAGTTATAGAAAATATGACGTCACTTCCGGTTTCGTGGAAAGTGGCATTAAGATATTTCTGAAAATCTCTGAGTCTCTGCTCACACTTGATCCGAATCGGCATGCAAAATTTGAATAAAAAAAAAAAAAAAAAAAAAAAAAAAAAAAACCAACGAATACAATAGGTTTTCGGCGCAGCTGAAAGCCGCCTCAAACCTAATTATTAAACTCGTGTTTTTGGACTGCCAGAATGCTCGATAGATATATTGAGTAATTGCACTATATATTGACAGGCTGTCAACAGCTATGGTCATTATAGGCACCGACAAACTGGGATAAATAACGTATTTAATCTGTAAAGAGGAATCCCAAAATCAGAACTGAATATTTGCATCCAGAAAATATACATTCAGCCCTTAATTTAGAATATCCGGATCTCAATGCCAGGTCCTCAATGCAAAAAAAGTCACTTAGTCACAGACCCTAAACGTAATCGGAGTACACTAATGAAATCGTATTACACGTACAATCGGGATAACCGGCTCCAACACTCGCGTACAAGAAAGCCAAATATGTAACTGATGGCCAAATCAGGGATATCACGATTCTGGTAAGGATGACCCGCACAGCTAACATACCAGTCGCATGCTCTCAGCCAACCACCCACAGCTTGTCAGTTACAGTAAACATGTTCCCACGGACGGGCGACTATTTAAACGTCAGTTGTCAACATCAAACTTCAAAGGAATGAGACATGGACAGTGTGTCACATACTTCCATATCAATGAAAGTTCAGTAGTGTATGATTTTAAAAGTGTACTTATATAATGTATGCATTACGCTGCAATCCATATGCATTACACATAATATATAACGTGTAAACATATATATTCCTGGTAACCACCTGAGAAGGTTATGCTATCTGACCCTTGATTAGTAACATATTTTATGTTTTATAATTTATCAAATATATATATATCTTAAAGATATAAGATCTGTCAATATCATACTATAGTTGAAAGTAGGCATACATGCATACAAATATAGGCTGTCAGGCAAAACAACAAATTTTTCCTCGCAAATAATTATTTATTTCACATGAAATGTATACGTTATGTTTACAATGTACTCGTATATAATTGTAATTACGGTAAAAGGAAGATACTTCTGAAACATTATACACAAATGTATAGTTGATGCGAATTGATTCCAGAAGAAAGCTAAAGTAATTGTTTGTAGAGCCCATCGTGGAAAGTGAGATATAATTGTATATATATATATATATATATATATATATATATATATAATATATATATATATATATATATATATATATATATATATATCGGTGCATGTGCGCGATGAAATGAAATGGTGAAAATACAGGGAAATTGCAGAAATGTATGTGAAAAGTGTTGTTGCGCATAAAAAGCAGAGAAATTGCGTACACTAATGCTGTTTGTGATATACTGATGATAAAAACGATGACATTGCATCAAAACCGACAATATCGGCCTCAGATATTGTGCCTAAAAAACATAGAATTCGTATAAAAATTGGTGTTGTCCAAGAAAAAGTTGTGAAGAAGCAAGAAAATTTCGTAATTGTGCGCGATGAAGTGATAAAAATGCACAGAAGTTCCGGAAATTTATGTTTTGCTTTCCTTAGTTGTGAAAATTGTTGCTGTGCTTGAGAAATCAGGCAAGTTTCGTAAATGTGTGCCTGTATACGATGAAGTGGTGAAAATAGTGCTTCAAAACATGGAATGTTCGTGAAAAAGAAGGTAAAGAACGTTGTGAAAATTGTTGCTGCTTGTTAAAGACGCTGAATTATAGTGCTTAAAAAGCAGGGACATTTTGAAAAGTTAAGTTGTTGCTGTCATAATGTTGAAAAAAACTTAGGATGTTGACTGATGCTGGGTTTGATATTGTGCTTAAACACGAGTATGACTAAAATAGCGCAATGCCGGGCCCAATTTGCGGCGCAAGTGAGATGAAACTATCTTCTATTTACTTTATTTCTAGTGCTATACAATACATGAGCATGAGTTGATGTGTTTTCTACCGAAACATCAAATATAAAAACAAGTTATTCCAATAAGGTTTTAAATAAAACAGTAGCCTACAAACATAGTTGACATAATGTTCAGCGCTACGGCAAGTGACATTTTATTTTCATGAGCAGTATGGGCGCACATTTTATTATATTTTTAGACGGACAAAGGAATGACCGCCTACGACTACTTACATGATTGTCATCGTGTATTTCTGGCCAATTTATAGCGCAAGTGAGATGTGTATCTTTGTTTTTTCCAAATATGAAGAGTAAGTTAAGTACATGTAATAAACACATTAAACATAGAAAGTACATCAACATTTCAGTTATTGATCTCTGTCATAATAATAACAACTAGAGCAGCTTGAGCTGCATCAACGGTTTGAGCCTCAAACATTGATTTCATGTGTAACTAAGCTTTAGCCCAAGGTGTAAACTATCGGTTGCAAAAAGAATTTCTGAAGTTTTAGAATGAACAGTCCAACATTATTGTGTTCGCATCATCACACCGATGTGGGGCCGGTTAGCTTAGAGGTAGAGCGATGGACTCGGAGCGAGAGATATCGGGTTCGATCCTCAGCCAAAGTTTTAGCTAAAGGACTGAAATATCGACTACAGCAAACACAATTGAAATCGAATGATAAATAACGAAGCTGACGTCGTTGAAAAGTATGTACATTTTTCAACTTCAAATGCATATAGCTCTTTTATTTGAGCAGATAGCCGAAAACTACCGAAAACTGTCAACGAATTTTGTCAGCTTTCCAATGCAAAAAGGATTCTTGAAATCGGTTGGAAAATAAGGAAGTTATAGAAAGTATGACGTCACTTCCGGTTTCGTGGAAAGTGGCATTAAGAGATTTCTGAAAATCTCTAAGTCTCGACTCACACTTGATCCGAATCGGCATGCAACCTTTGAAGTCGATCCGACCAGCGGTTTGGGCTGTAGACTGAACGGCTGAATAAAAAAAAAAAACCAACGAAAACAATAGGTTTTCGGCGCAGCTGAAAGCCGCCTCAAACCTAATCAATTCCGTTGTCCTGAGAATTTACTCCTTGTTGCTAAGCTGTACCAGGACTGGTTTACCGTCTATATTATTCATAAGTTGACTGTGTCCTATATAGTTTCCTTAACGGATGTTGATGAAATATGGCGCAGCAAACGCGTCTTCATGAGCTGCATTTGGTGGTCTTTGTATTTTCGCCCAAACTTCTGTCGTTTTTGCGAAGAATCGATTTCCGTGACACGGAAATCGATTCTTCGCAAAAACGACATAAGTCTGTGCCAAACTCCATAGACCACCAAATGCAGCTCATGAAGACGCGTTTGCTGCGCCATATTTCATCAACATCCGTTGCATATTAAGGAAAATATCAAATAATGCTTCCTTTGGAGTGTGTAAAGTCGGGGGGGGGGGGGTCCTCCCCGAGGAAATTTTTAAATGCCAGATCGCCGCATATGCGATTTCCTGACACCTAGGCCACGAACAAAGTCAAAACTATTTGAGTATTGCAGATTTTCTTCTTTTTTATTTTTGCCGGGAGCAGGGGGGGGGGGGGGGGGGCGGAGGGGGGGGGGCTGTATCCGCCCCTCCCCGCATGCCACCGGACCCCCCTAGATACCTCCCAGGCCCCTTGGACCTTCGAAACGACACGACCCCCCCCCCCCCCCTTCAAACAGGTCTGGCTACGGGCCTGTAATATGTGTGTGTAGAATGCATGCGTGTTGAAATTGAGTTTTGCGCATACATTACATGTACGTACATACGTACGTACGTACGTAGAATGCAATTCAAACTAGCATGTTTTATATGCATGTACGTACGTAGAACGCAAATCCAACACGCATGCTGTCTACACATGCATGGGCAAATCGTATTTCCAAAAGCGGAAGGCGAGATCGAGATCGCCAAAACGCGAGATTGTAACATAAAAAGAAATATGGCCGTACCCACCCATCCCCAATTAGCACATTTGCGAAATATCATTTTCGGTCTAGCTGCACACCTGATGGTGTTTACAATCATCAGTCGGTAATCCAGTTTCACGTGCAAAGTGTGACTGACCTTTAGAATTCGTTGGAAACAAACCTACCAAAACCACGCTATGTAGTCGCTCACGTCATCGCATCGCAGGAGGGGTGGGGGGGGGGGTGGGGGCTGTAAACGTACCCATCTTGAAGTCAAAACGTACCCATGGGTAGAAGTCAAAAACGTACCCATCATGAAGTCAAAACGTACCCATGTTATTATGTACATAGAGTCAGAACGTACCCATCTTGAAGTAAAAACGTACCCATGTCAAAATTACAAGTTTAGAAGATAACATATTTCAACATTGAAATTAATTAGGGTTTTGATGATAGTAGTGGTTAAGATAAGGTAATCATGATTATGATTAAGGTAAGTGATTATGATAATCATAATTGTCTGGTGATAGGGTAGTGAATATTAATCAATTAATTAATATTAGTATTTTGATCATATTAATTAACTTCGATGCGAGACTTAATTAGTGGAATTAACTAGCTTCGGTAGTGAACACAAATCGGTAAATTAGATAATTAATAGTATCACCAAGTATCAAAATGGGTATATATATGTCTCTAAAAACCGATCGCATCGATCACTAGCAATTGCAAGTATGGCTGCATGCTTACATTGTCAGAAGACCGTTGCGAACCATCATCAGGCTATCGACTGCGATCGTTGCGGAGGATGGCAGCACCGTGGTTGTGGAAACACAGGTCAGAATTGTATTTAAGTTATCAGTATCCTACATGAATCTTATGTCAGTCTGAAAATAAATGTCAAACACATTTCGTTGCAATACATCAATCAATCAGTTAGATTTTGCAGTATTCATTTTATAGTGTTGCTAATTGTGATATGCAACGAAGCTTGCTTGTATTTTTAAACATATTTTGTATTTATGTTTACAGGGTTGACCAAGTACAAGTACTAGCAACTCAAGAAGGGAGAGATCCAGTTCCCATTCACATGTACCGCCTGTACAGATGGAGATCGAACTGATGTATGTATAACATTGTATTTAGATATATACATACTATGCTAGTATATAGTATAGTCAATATCCAGAGTATAGTCCAGGCTGCTAATCACACACCCATTTATTTAAAAACAGTACTTTATATAAAAATATTCTCAGTACGATAAATATACAAATTTGATGCATTTGGCATAGATGTAAAAAAAGAAACGGTACGTAATAATTATTCTTATTACATGTCACCATGGAGTTCAGCCACATTCCTGACGTGGACTGTAGTATTTTAACAAACATACTTATGACAACACCCTGTATATAATTGACACTATATCCATGTATTCACATTGAACCCCAGCATCCAGTGCGCATGCTCTGTTTATATATGTGTGACTGCAACGGCCACCGAGTCGTTACTATCTTTAGTCTTAGTAATATATCCAAGCAGTAAACACGTCTTGTTGTTTCACTCATCCCACAGCTCAGTGGTTAAGCTAAGGCTAACACACCCTCAATACAGGGTATACAACATGGTGTCAGAAGTGGGGTGGATTCGACGCCACACTACAGGAACATTCCGTACTTGTCACATTTCAGTGAGAATGGAATTAAGTGGTTTGCAACCGCCACACATGAACTGGAAGAGTTCAAATCTTCCCGACGCCTGGGAGAAGTTCGTACGACATACGAAACTCATGTTTCAAGGTCCACTGAAGGACAAATCAGAAGGAGAACAAATAGCCTATTTGCTTCTCCGGGTCGGCGACGAGGGCAGAGAGATCCACAGCTCGTGGAAGGACATTGGTGCCGACGAGGCGAATCGTATCGATACTTATTACGAGAAATTTCAGAACTTTGTACAGCCGAAATTAAATCCTATATTCGCCAGATACAAATTTTACAATCAACTGCAAATTAAACGACGACACAATTGACTCTTACGTCACTCGACTGAAGATCAGCGCCAGAGACTGCAATTTCGGCGACAAGCAGGACGAAATGATACGAGACCGCATTGTGTTCGGCACCAGCTCTCCGAAAATCCGCGAAAAATTAATAAATGAAGGAGCCGACTTGACGTTAGACCGTGCTATCCAGATCGGACAATCTTTCGAATATTCCGGCAACAAATTAAGTCTATGGAGTAGCAGGAAGTACATCACATCCGACGGCAATGGACGCCGAGCAATCGACAGCCGCCACACGAGTCCAGAAAACCGACATCAGGGCCGTCCAAACAACGACAGAGGTTTTCCTCGACAATATGCGGAAATTGTGGACAGAATTAACATACTAACAGATCACATTGTCCAGCGAAATGAGCTGTTTGTTACCATTGTAAAAAACGTGACCACTTCTCAAGTGTCTCGCTCTAAGAAGCGAGTACATTTAGTGACAAATGAGTGCCAAAACTGACAATTGTGTCGATGATCACTCGGATAACAATGACAGTGACAGAGAAGACTTCTACGTGTACACGCTGAGTGGTTTTGATTCTCAACCTGATACAGCGCCTATCACTCTAACCATCGGCCCTTCCCAAACGCCTGTTGATTTTAAGATTGATACCGGATCCCAAGTTAATATAATGCCTCTCTCCACCTATAGAAAGTTGAAAATTATTGGTACCTTGTTACCCCCAGCGAACAAACTTACGTCGTACACAGGTGATCAGCTGACCGTTGTAGGCAAGCTAAAATTAGAATGCCGCCACGCGTCCAAATCAGTTACTACGGAATTATATATTGTTAATAGCAGCACCCCCGCGCTGTTATCTCTGCAGACATCGCTTGACCTCGGGTTACTGCAGTTGACCTATTCCATTGATAAACACAGTCGGAATTCCATTGATGAACAATACGGGTTAGACAAGGCTACCGTTGTAGCAGAATACGGTGACTTATTCAAAGGCATTGGCCTATTTCCTGGCACATGCGCTCTGCATCTCAAACCAGATGCCGTTCCCGTGGTTTGTCCACCGCGACGAATTCCCATTGCATTGCAAGTCCGACTCAAAAAAGAGTTGCAATCAATGGAGAAAAAGCAAATAATCAAGAAGGTAACGGAGCCCACCGAATGGGTAAACGCGTTAGTTTGCTTCGAAAAGCCGAAAACGGGGAAACTACGGATTTGTTTAGACCCCAAGACATTGAACGACAACATACGACGTCCGTATTATCCTATGCGTACGTTATATGACGTAATTAGCTAATTAACGGGCGCCAAATACTTCAGTGTTCTTGACGCCACAAAGGGCTATTACGCAATCAAATTAACGGAAGTAGCGTCCAAACTCACAACATTTATGACGCCGCTAGGACGTTACCGATACTTTAGATTACCAATGGGTTTACGCAGTTCGCAAGACGTGTTCCAAAGAAAGATAGACGAATTCTTTGGCGACATGCCTGGTGTGACGTCAATTGTCGATGACGTCTTGGTCTTCGGAAGAACAAAAGCCGAGCATGACGAAAGTTTGAGAAACGTACTTCAACGTGCTCGCGAAAAGGGCATTAGGTTTAACCCCGACAAGTGTGCCATTGGTTTGCCGGAAGTCAAATACTTTGGACACATCATTAGCTCCGAGTGTCTGAAGCTAGATCCCGAGAAAATCACCGCGATACAAGCCATGAAAACACCGGAAACTCGGTCGGAACTCGAGACGTTACTCGGTATGATAACGTACTTGACAAAATTCGCGCCAAATCTAGCAGAACTGACTTGTCCCATGCGTGCCTTATTGACAAAGGACGTAGCATTTGTCTGGGACTGTGCACAGGACATAGCCTTTGTCAAGGTAAAATCCATCATTACGCAAGCCCCAGTACTGACTTACTTTGACCCAACGAAACCCCTGAAGCTACAAGTCGACGCATCGTCAAAGGGGTTGGGGGTTGCATGTCTCCAAGACGGGAAACCAATCGCGTTTGCCTCAAAAACGCTGACACAGACAGAGGTGAAATTTTGTCAAATCGAGAAGGAGTTTTTGGCCATATACTTAGGCTGCAGTCGATTTAAACAGTACTGTTATGGCTGACATACAATAGTCGAGTCAGATCACAAGCCAATCGTGTCAATCATGAAGAAACCCCTACATAGCTGTCCACCCAGACTGCAAAGAATCCGTTTAGCCCTTCAGCAGTATGACATTGACGTCGTGCACGTACCTGGTAAGAATATTCCGTTAGCAGACACATTGTCACGGAATTACTCGGACAACACTTACCCAGACTTGATCGAAGGGTTGGACATGCACGTACATATTTTTCTGACAGGTCTCCCAATTAGTGACCAGAAGTTACAGCTGGTAAGACTTGCAACACAAGACGACGCACAGCTACAAACGCTGAAACATGCCATTTTGGCCTAGCAACAGACGTGAATTTCCGAAATCTGTACTGGAGTAGTGGAATCACAGAGATGAACTATCGTGTGAAAACGACATTATATTCAGGGGTCAGACAATTGTCATTCCAAAGTCCTTACGACAGGAAATGATTGACGCTGTGCACATTAGGCATATGGGCACGGAAAAGACTGTGAGACGTGCGAGGGACATTATGTTTTGGCCTAAAATGACAGCCGAGATTACGGAGCATGTCCTCACTTGCCGTATTTGTTTACGCCACAGAAACTCTAACGCTAAACAGCCACTAAAACCCCATGACGTGCCCCAGAGGCCTTGGCAGTATACCGCATATGACCTATTTACCTGGGACGGTAAAGATTTCTTGGTCATTGTTGACGCATACAGCAGACATTTCGAAGTAGACTTGCTGCCAGACACGAAAAGTATTACGGTCATACGGAAACTCAAGGTTCATTTCGGGCGACTTGGCATTCCTGAGCGTTTAAAATCAGATAATGGACCGCAGTTCTCATCTGAGCTATTCGCGAATTTCGCTACGGAGTGGAATTTCATTCATGAAATGTCAAGTCCGAATTATCCAGCATCGAACGGCCTCAGCGAGAAACATGTATCGATTGCAAAACGCATTTGCAGAAAGCAAAGGAAGATGGGCGGGACCCATATATTCCGCAGTTAGAATACAGAAATACGCCGCTAAAATGTGGGTTGTCACCTTTGCAATTGTTGCAAGGCAGACGCCTCAGATCAATCCTTCCATCGACAAATAAGCAGTTAGAACCGCGTGCCGTAAACACAAAATCCGCGCGAAATCAAATGCTGAAATTGCAGAACGCGCAGAAAGTCTATTATGACAAAACATCTGTTCCACTCGCGGAACTGAAGGTCGGTGACCGCGTCAGAGTACAGTTTGGCAAGGTATGTGAACCAGCCGTCGTTACCTTGAAACACGGTGATAGGTCATACAGCGTCCACACGCAGCAAGGTGGTGTTTATCGGTGAAATAGACGCTTCCTAAATAAAGAACGGGAACCAGCAGATAAGGTCAATGAACTCCCACCTTCCTTTATCTTTCACAAGGACAATGTAGGTCAGTAACAGAATAACAACTTCAGTGATGGAAATTTCCAAACTGACCATTCATGTCCTGCTGATAAGCTTGGTCGGACATCTCCGGTTAATGACCCAATTTCCCGGAACACATTGCCCACTGTGACCCCGTATAAGACGCGATCAGGAAGAGAATCCAAACGAAACACATTGTACACTGAGACCAGTGGACAAAATGAGTTGAACATTGAGATGATCATGCGCATGTTGTATGAATGATATGTATGTATACATGTTCTATACAACCGCAATTAACTGTGTGAACAATCTTGCGAAAATAGACAATTTTTCATGATTTTTCCAGACTGCATATCCAGGGTGTCATAAAGATTATTACAGTATAACTCTAGATTACTAAGAAGTTTTTTCAGAACGTAACAGATATTTAACTGTTAGAATAACAGGAAACTTGTATCATTTAATGTTTTTCTATTTTTTCCTTTTTTGAAAACAGATGAGATGTAGTATTTTAACAAACATACTTATGACAACACCCTGTATATAATTGACACTATCTCCATGTATTCACCTTGTCCCCCCCCCCCCCCCCCCCCCCCCCGACGCCTTTGGAACAACATGGGGAACAACGTGACACGCGGTTCCGTTGAAGATACGACACACAACGCGATGTATCCATTCAACAACCCGGTGTAGTTAACGAAAGGTATGTTTTCCCGACATGTATTTGCTACACAATCAATCAATTACTCAATGAATATCAATATCAAATGTTCGTCAATCAATCAATCAAACCTGTATTACCATATTTAGTACCAATCAATTACACATTGAATAATAATATCAAATGTTCGTCAACTTATTACTTAATATTACATGTCGTGTATCGACCTCTATAAATCATTTTGTGTAATAAATTATGATCACCACTGCTTATTCTGCTTTCAGCTACATCGTAGACGTTGATTTTGACTTTCCCGAATAGGTACTTTTTGACTTCTCGAATTGGTACGTTTTGACTTCTACTGATGGATACGTTTTTGACTTCAGAATGGGTACGTTTTGACCGAAAATGGTGGGTACGTTTTGACTTGGGTATAATGTTTTGACCAGCACCCGTTGAGAAAGCAAGAACCGACGATTGTTCTGTGAAGATGTTATGCCCGTAGCTGCTATTTTAAGAAAACTATCGTAAAAAAAAACTGGTATTTTTGTCCGATATTCTGGATCCCTGTATGTAAAAATAATAAGCAGTCGGTAAAATGAAACAAATAATTACTCACCTGTTCGGTTTAATTTATTTTTTTTCTCAAGACCACGGCTGTATCGTAAATCGCGCGAAATCTCATGGCGTCACGAGATATCTTCAAAATGTGGTCTATTCGCACGGAGCAGCGAATCTCTATATTCTATGTCTATGATATAGTTTTACAAATTGAATGGGCTTATCGCTGGGAAATGTGCAAAATTTATGTAATCTTGTTTGCGCCGTTTAGCAGACCGGCCACGTTTAAAATAGGCATTTAGTTTCAATATAGGATTTGCTTTCAAATCCATACAAATATGACCAGAATATGCATGTAATGATGGTTACAGTGATCAATCAAATCAATTAAAAAGACAAGCTATAAAAGAGAATTTCGAAAATCTAATCTTGTTTGGGCCGCTAGCGCCAAAAAATCTTGTTTGCGCTATTTAAGGCAAACTCAATCCGATTTATCTGATACAGCGGTATGACTAGAATGCGAAAAGGACATTTTCGGCGAAAAGAGGCGAAAAGAACATGAAGTGCGAAAACGAGCTGCGAAAAGAACATGAAATGCGAAAAGGAGCTGCGAAAAGAAGCTGATGCGAAAAGGGCATACGAAAGCGGCATACAGTGCGAAAAGGACCTGCGAAAAGAACATACTGTATGAAAAACCTGCGAAAAGAACATGTTGGCATCATAAAAGTACCGTATAACAATAGTGTATAGGAATATTTCGCTACATCGATTATGAAACGGACTTAGGAAAGGGTATGATCAAATTACTGTCAATAATTCATTTTACTATTTCTATAATAGTAATAACATACCACAGACCTAATATTATTTTGGTCTGTGAACATACTTAAATTTAAAAATTAACTATTATTTTCTTTCAAACTAAACATGCATCTGCGAGAATGGAGTACATTATGGCGATAGAATGGACCTGTGAACGTCCGCAGAATATGAAAATGTCATACGAAAAGAACAGTTTAGTATCTGACAAGAATATTAATTACAATAGAAAACGTAAGTAATATAATAATAAATTATCAAACTTAATAATTACCTTTCAACAAATAGCAGTCATATCAGAGCGGATCCCGCTCCTCACATAATTATGAAAAGTCATATAGAAAATGCTAAATAAGTCGGGCTATTTTTTTTGTATCTTCCTCGTTGAATCTGTTTTCTGTTTTGCTGACTTAAAGGGGTACGCTCATGTTTTAGGCATAAACTAAGTATTATTTCAACAGATAGGGTATTGGACATTGACACGATGAAAATGCCGAAGACCGCTTGTCGATCATCATCCGGTCCAAAGATATTCAAGATTGTGTACTTGCAAAAACGGACACTGACGCGCGTCACTGTCCGGTAACAAACGCTACCTATTTTTATATTTGAGACGTGATTTGAGCATCATACGAACTTTTGGCGCGATTTTTTTTCTGGTATGAAAAATTCTAATTAATTAAGGACATGCTTTTTCGAGCCTTTTTGCAATTATCAAACATGAAAGTATAGCTTTAAATAATGTTGTATCGCTAGTCATAATAAAATTTTTGTTTTTATGTAATAAATCGTAACGACCAAATATAAATACGCAATTTTTTTTCAAAGACATGTAGCCTACCCTATCATTTACAATAGTTAATCATGGAGGTACATGCATACGATTCTGACGTGATCGTAGATACATGTAATTTGTTAAATTCATTTATTTTCAACATATCTCCACAGTTTTGTTAGAACATATATATGTACGATTCCGAACAGTGTGGAACTGATCATGTTACTCATTTACATGGACAATAAAGTTTTATTTGATTATGTTGGTCTAACTGTACATGTACAATACCGCGTTTGACAACGGTTGGTGCCGGTTCTGTGAAGTGTGTCTGGTTAATTGGGTAAGTATTTCCCCCCGCAGTGCCTGACTGAGAACCAGTGGGTTCTACATCCGACCAGAAATGGCAGGATGTTACGAATAGGCAATGTGGCGGAGGCATATGGCGGGTGGGAAAAGGAGCTGCGAAAAGAAGCTGATGCGAAAAGGGCATACGAAAGCGGCATACAGTGCGAAAAGGACCTGCGAAAAGAACATACTGCATGTAAAAACCCCTGAATAAACGCCTGAAAAGAACATGTTGGCATCATAAAAGTACCGTATAACAATAGTGTATAGGAATATTTCGCTACATCGATTATGAAACGGACTTAGGAAAGGGTATGATCAAATTACTGTCAATAATTCATTTTACTATTTCTATAATAGTAATAACATACCACAGACCTAATATTATTTTGGTCTGTGAACATACTTAAATTAAATTTAAAATTAACTATTATTTTCTTTCAAACATAAACATGCATCTGCGAGAATGGAGTACATTATGGCGATAGAATGGACCTGTGAACGTCCGCAGAATATGAAAATGTCATACGAAAAGAACAGTTTAGTATCTGACAAGAATATTAATTACAATAGAAAACGTAAGTAATATAATAATAAAAATTATCAAACTTAATAATTACCTTTCAACAAATAGCAGTCATATCAGAGCGGATCCCGCTCCTCACATAATTATGAAAAAGTCATATATAAAATGCTAAATAAGTCGGGCTATTTTTTTTGTATCTTCCTCGTTGAATCTGTTTTCTGTTTTGCTGACATTAAAGGGGTACGCTCATGTTTTAGGCATAAACTAAGTATTATTTCAACAGATAGGGTATTGGACATTGACACGATGAAAATGCCGAAAACCGCTTGTCGATCATCATCCGGTCCAAAGATATTCAAGATTGTGTACTTGCAAAAACGGACACTGACGCGCGTCACTGTCCGGTAACAACGCTACCTATTTTTATATTTGAGACGTGATTTGAGCATCATACGAACTTTTGGCGCGATTTTTTTCTGGTATGAAAAATTCTAATTAATTAAGGACATGCTTTTTCGAGCCTTTTTGCAATTATCAAACATGAAAGTATAGCTTTAAATAATGTTGTATCGCTAGTCATAATAAAATTTTTGTTTTTATGTAATAAATCGTAACGACCAAATATAAATACGCAATTTTTTTTCAAAGACATGTAGCCTACCCTATCATTTACAATAGTTAATCATGGAGGTACATGCATACGATTCTGACGTGATCGTAGATACATGTAATTTGTTAAATTCATTTATTTTCAACATATCTCCACAGTTTTGTTAGAACATATATATGTACGATTCCGAACAGTGTGGAACTGATCATGTTACTCATTTACATGGACAATAAAGTTTTATTTGATTATGTTGGTCTAACTGTACATGTACAATACCGCGTTTGACAACGGTTGGTGCCGGTTCTGTGAAGTGTGTCTGGTTAATTGGGTAAGTATTTCCCCCCGCAGTGCCTGACTGAGAACCAGTGGGTTCTACATCCGACCAGAAATGGCAGGATGTTACGAATAGGCAATGTGGCGGAGGCATATGGCGGGTGGGAGGGGATACACAGTTTTATGACCCCGCAGTGTGAGGCAGTCCCGGATTGATGAGGGCGGGGATTACAACCGAAAGGTGCATAAATATGCCAATGCACCAGTTTTCTACCTCAATCTAATAGTATATCATAGTACATACTATTTTTGTCTCTAGTTATTATTTGTTTGACACGTATTATTGAAATTCTTTCAATTGGATTATGTCTGTCAGACAGGGTCGATTCCCATGTGGGATTTGTCGTCACAAGTGTTTAAGTGACTGTTTACTGTGTGGATCGTGTAAGCTGTGGTACCACTCGAAATGCCAGGGTTTGAACAAACATGATCTTGACAGTTGGTCCGATGTGTCTGGTGATTATATATGTGTCACGTGCCGAACCGTGGATGGAACCGAGTTCGACTACTTGATGGGTGCCCATCGGCTGGAGAAGGTATGTTTAAAACAATTATAATAGTGAAACATGTTAACCCTTTCAACCGTACAGCTCATATGAGATATATTCTCAACTCAAAGCAATCAATTCATTTGAAAATATATATTTAATGCGTGTATAATTTAAAAATGCTTGCAAACTGTACATATTGTTACTAACTTAGACGGCTCATCTGGAACTACATTGTTTGCAAACATGTGAAATATGTACTATCATCTTTGATGCGTAAACTAATTATTATTTAAACACATGCTGAACGATCCGCACTGTTTTAGAGAATGAGCGTAATTTTGTACATGGACAGGTTTTCCAGGGGAATCTGCTAATTATATACTGAGTATAGATCCAGAAAATATCAGTCAGAACTGTATCAATTATCTTATTTGGATATATACATGTACAACATTTACTATTTTGTTTTAGACTGAATGTACATGTATACATACAAAAGAGGTTAGCCCGGTCAATCTTCACTGGGAGCTATGATAATGAGATAATTGTATACACTGGCTGTCAATGAGTCTGATTTAGCATCATGTAGCGAGGATAATTATCCAGCTGTGAATGAATGAATTAATGGCCTTGCATCAATTTCGTATCGCCAGTGGAATGCAATTCTATAATTTATATGATCATTATTATTATATCACACCGGAATATTAAATAAGTAACTATTATTTTTCGAGAAGTGACATTGATAACTCATGTACATAGCTATCTAGTGCGAACGACATCTACCGCATCATCCTATGGAGTGTAAACCCAGATCAGCCTGCACATTCCTTTATAACCAGTGTAGACCCTGATCAGTCGGTACCATAGCGGTACACCAATGTAGATCCTGATCAGTCTGTATCTTCCTTTGCAGTGCCATTTGGTCACCGAGGTAATCAGTGTAAGCCCTGATCAGCGTTTACAGTCCCGTCACAGCCATGTATGCAGATCAGGGTGTACAGTGCTTGTAAAGGGAAGACAGGCATCAGGGTCTACATTGGTTGTGGCGGGAATGTGCAGGCTGGTGCATGGTGATGGTGTATATATATTAATGACAGACGCAATTATCGGACATTCGCATAATCGTGGTTTATATGGTCACACTATTGCACCATGACGCTAGATGACGCTACATTAGTATGGCGGATTATCAACATAAAAAATGGGTCGATCGTACACACTCCGGATAGAATTCTGATACTTTGCACACTTGTAGAGGAAGTGATTCTAAGCATTTTGTGACATAGTGCCAAGTGAACAACATCACGTGACGGCCTAGAATTCAAGATGGCCGCCAGAAATATTGCTGTTTTGCTAATGCTCATTTAAACCGATGTTAACACCAATAAAAGCCGTGTTTTTCATGTATGCTTTTACTACTATGCATGCTGATTCAGAAAACATTCTGGTCTGGTCCATTAAATTAGCATAAATACAAAATGGCCACCGATAATTGTGAAAATAGTATAAAACAAGCAAACATGCATCCATCATTTATGTTATCATTGCAGCTGAATACTATAAATATGCAGGTAAATATTTAACAACATATAGAATATTAATACATTGTGTACTTACTGCTTTATGACATATCTAGCACTTTTGGCGGCCATTTTGTTATCTATTTATGGTATGCAAGTATAATTAAATATCAAATACTCTGCATCACCCAAGTGCATGTCACTATATTATACAGATATATGCAAATATTTGTATGTACATGTGCATGCATAATGCAATGCTCTAAAGTCCATAACTGTATTTCAGGCGGCAAAACAAGGGGTGAAGGCGTTGTCCACAGCGGTAACCCGGGAGCAGTTATTCTTGAAACGGGTGCCCGTCGAGACATCGATGTTAGATCACACGGATTTGGAACAACATCTGCAGGACGACGTGTCTAACGCCATTCTAAATCATTATCTGCCCAGGCCACAATCCGCCCTGTTCACGACAGGCGACGGTGATTGCCTCTTTAACGCTGTGTCTACACTCCTTGTTGGTAACGAGTCACGAAGTGTAGAACTCAAATACAGATGCTGCATCGAAATGGTGACAAACAAAGCGAAGATCTTGCGACACCGTCTCCATCCGCGACTAGAGTTGATCTCCGGGGATTATGACGACGATTGTGTTGACTGTGCGACACATGGACCTTATTCGTCAGTCTACACAGTGATGGCACTGTCGAATCTTCTCAACATACCAATTCAATCGTGTTATCCATGCCTGAATGGTAGCAAGCACATTGCATTCGAAATTCTCAACACGTTATTCAAGCCGCCGTTCTCTGACCCTACTAAGGAGAGCATGTGTATTCTATGGACAAATACGAACCTACCACGGAAACAGCACGGGAAAATAAGGCGAGAATGGCAGCCGAACCACTTCGTCCCGCTTGTAAATATGCGACAGACAGCATGTGCACACATCGGTCCATCCTGGGTACACTACAAAACTCTGTAAGTACGAACATCAACAGTGCAGTGATCCCATTGAATCCGCTGGTTAAGAACGCCACCAAACGTCAAACGTCAGATGTACCAACTAAGCAACAAACCGTGACTAACACCCGTGCAGTGATCCCATTGAATCCGCTGGTTAAGAACGCCACCAAACGTCAAACGTCAGATGTACCAACTAAGCAACAAACCGTGACTAACACCCGTGCAGTGATCCCATTGAAGCCGCTTGTTAAGAACGCCACCAAACGTCAGATGTACCAACTAAGCAACAAACCGTGACTAACACCCGTACAGTGATCCCATTGAAGCCGCTGGTTAAGAACGACACCAAACGTGTTGCGCGATCGTTGCCAGCTATTGCCTGCGAGAACAGGTTTCAGTCCCTTTCCGTCGATGAAGATGAAGTCTGCGCAGAAATCGGTTCTCCCCCTCGTGTTAATCCGGGATCCCGTACTCCCCCGCGTGAAATTTCACCAATTGACACGTCGATACCCCCGCGTGTCGACGCCGACGATAGCACAGATCACTCACTAGAAATACCAGTGATGTTTCATCAGCTGATCACGAGTTTATACAAGATTCACCCATTGATTTAACAGTCACGTCTGAATCTAAAACAGCCCCGCGTGATGGCCCACCAATTGACACGTCGATACCCCGGCAGATGGACGCCACCGATGATAGAGTAAGCCAAGCACCGCAATTGTCAATCATCGTTGAGGAAACTCTTGTAAATACACCAGAACACTCACCAGCCAATATTAGTGGTGTTTCAACAGACGAACAAGAATTTATACCAGGACCGTTACGTAAATTTATGGACTTAACGACAACCCTTAATGTTCTAAAAGGATCTCACACATTGGTCAGCGAGGTACCAGTCGGCCGAAAAGATGGTACGTTTTATGTTGTAGACAATTCATCAAACGTAGAGAAAAGAAACACAAACGGAAAGTCAGAGTTTTGGGATGATTGTGGCGCTTGGAAAAAAGGTGCTACACCCATATCATTGTATATAGAGAAACATGGTAAACTGTTATCAATTGTTAATCGGCAGGGTGTATACTGCACAGAGAAACAGGTCAACAGGCGACGCGAATTCATTCCACTACAACCACAGCCATTGAAAACGGAAATCGTGACTATACGTCGTCACTACAAAATATTGAAATTATCACCTGCAGGGCCAAACCAGTTCCGGAAACGAATCACATGGATAGAAAAGGCAGACACTATCATGTCCGATATTTCGACTGGTGTGGCAATCGTCGAGTACATTGGAACATTTCCCGGTAGACAGTTTCACGGTTGTGTCAAAAATGAGAAGAAGAATGTAACATATATTAGAACCAAGCCGGATGTGCTCAATACAATGAAAGAACAGCTTAGGCATCAAAATGTTAAAGAAGTAGAACGTTCACACAACCAATCAATAATGGACGATTTCGACAAACACCGAGATGAAAAGCAACTTCGAAACATTAAGTACACAATCCACAATGAGAAAAAAACAGCACTTGAATCCACCAAAAATATTGCAGATCATGTTATTTGTGTCGAAGAGATGACAAAAACCCACGAATTTGTTAAAAGTGTCAAACACGTCAACGGTCTCCCACATCCCGTCGTAACATTGTTCACAACCAGCAGATAACGGACATCAAGCGTTTTTGTTGTAAAGAAAATGGTGTCGTTTTAGGTATGGATAAGACTTACAATTTGGGCGAATTTCACGTCACTCCAACAGTTTATAAGGACTTGTCTGTGCTACGAAGATCGACGCTAGACCATCCAATATGCTTTGGACCTACATTTATACATCAGAGCTCCACCACTAAAACATACTCCAGTTTCATGCACGATATCGCAGATAATTTGACAGACAATGACATTAGACAGTTAACAATAGGAACCGACGAGGAACTCGCTTTCAAACAAGCAATAAAACGTTGTTTTCCTGGATGCACCCATGTGTTATGTACGCGACACCTGAAACAAAATACGAACAAATATTTAGAAGATATGGTCGGTTACCCGATGCAGGACAGAAACGAAATTTTATCTGAAATATACGGTGACAATGGATTGTTGGTAAGTACTGACATTGATACACACGCGGAAAGGTTAGACAGAATAAGAGCGAAAATCGATGAGAAAGATACGCATGTTGGAGATAAAAAGTTTCGACCATATTTCGAAGGGAGGCTGTATCCAGTTTTAGACACACATATAATCGAACCAGTGAAACAAAAAATGGTAAAATAACGCACACATGGACCAATAACAATAGCGAAAGTGCCAATCATGTGCTGAAATTGGCAAATCAATGGAAAGCGAAAGACATGCCATCGTTCATAAAAGGTTTGTATACAATTATCCATGGTGAGGCGCTAAGAACGATGCAGGGCTGTGAGTGGGATGGGAAATTTCGTCCTCGCTGATAATTTCAGAAACAATCTTATTGAAATTGATCAGTGGTCTCGTCTGTCCGAAGATCAACGTGAGAAGCGGTTGAAGCGGTTTCTATCAGATACTGGAAAAATCTAATCAGAACGTTGTTATATCCACCGACGGTACGAGAACAACAATGAGAACCCCAACTGCGGGTAAAAAGCCGAACCAAGTAAAGAGGAAATGATCGGAACGTTCGCGCACTACCCCAGCAAAAACATCAAAACGTAGACTCATATAATCCGACGATTTTCGGCAAGTGACATTGTGACTATTCGTGAATTAATCGTATTCATTTGACATACATTTGATGGACAAACTTATTTCTCCACAAAACATGCAAATTGGTCTTACAAAGTTGACACATTGGAATATTACTCGTCAATGTCGTCCGTCATTTTCAATGTACATAGCACTGTAAATAATATGTTGTTATATGCACATTTAGTTCTGATACATGTAGCTTTTAATTGAAAATGTTCAACATTATTCCCGCCTCATTGCAAACAGCTCTATATGACTCGAACCAAAATAATCATCATTTTATTTAAATTATTGTGAAATTGTCCTAAATTGCATTGCACATTCAACGTGCACACATTGATACATATACGCCGAGAACCTTGTGTGGGAGGCTTCCTTGCGGAGCTGTTATATGTGTCAATGTGTTCACTTTGAATGTGTATCGTCCGTCTGCATATTACTCGTCAATGTCGTCCGTCATTTTCAATGTACACAGCACTGTAAATAATATTTTGTTATATGCACATTTAGTTTCTGATACATGTAGCTTTTAAATGACAATGTTCAACATTATTCCCGCCTCATTGCAAACAGCTCTATATGAACAGTTCGTGTGACGACCAGTCCTAGGGACGATCGGGTTTGGCACGAACAGTCCCGTGCATCATCATAATCGATTTAGCAAAATATTCCTGACACAATTGTTATACTTTTCTGATCAGTTTTTCGCTGGTTCTTCATACACTATGTTCTTTTGCATGTCCTTTTCGCACTGTATGCCTCTTTCGTATGCCCTTTTCGCATCAGCTCCTTTTCGCATGTCCTTTTCGCACTTCATTTACTTTTCGCAGCTTCTTTTCGCACTTCATGTTCTTTTCGCAGCTCCTTTTCGCACTTCATGTTCTTTTCGCCTCTTTTCGCCAGAAATGTCCTTTTCGCATTCTAGCTATACCCCTGATACAGTAATCAAGATAGCTAGTTCCTGTTGTGAAATCTCAAATACCTCAAATGCAAAAAGAATATGTTCCTTTTTACTGCGTATGTCAACTGTCATGATAAGTATGATAACACAGCCAAACTATTTGTTAATTCTCACAGTTGTCCTGGATATTCCTGGGCCGTTTCGCCTTTAACCCCGTTTAGCCAATAATTTCCCTCGGGTCACACGAAATGGTGACTAAGTGTGAAGTGAGCAGGTCGGAACCACAGGCAATGTTGAATATCCCCCACCCACTTGAATTCATGTAGTATAACAGACTCTATCTATACATCCGTTTGGTGTATGTTCCTAATGCCAGTTTTCGGGGCAGTCAAAGTTTTCGAGCTATTCACATATTTTGTAATTTATAGACATGTGTGCAGCCGCAATGTGCTTTTACGTCAGGTGATTAAAATAAGCATGACTTGACCTAGATTTACAGTCAGAACGCCCCCTAGTCAAATCTCCCCCAAGTCATAACGCCCCCGAATTGGTCAAAACGCCCCCATCAATTAGTAGTCACAACACCCCCAATTTGGTTAAAACGCCCCCATCTTCAAATGTTTATTGTCAAATATTGAAATTATTCTGGTGGTTTTTATGGGTGTTTTACTATACAGGGGTCATACCAATTATCCGGACAATCAATTTATCGGACAAATGAAAATAGCTGTTAATTAAACGCATTAAATTTATCGAACAAATGAAAATAGCTGTTAATTAAACGCATTCATTCGATCCGATTTTGCAATGAACACATCTAAGTCACTCAGGTGCTTGCTGTTTCCATGCCAGTGTGAATAATATATCGCCAAGGTAAACATTTTAGTAAAATTTGCTGAAAACATTCCCCCAACTATGTCCTCAAGTTGTTTACAACATCAAACGTCACGCGGGGGCTTGTATCTGTCACTGCGCATGCGCATAATTTGAGGCCCCTATAGAGTTTTTCAATACTCTGTTGTGTGAAGTATGCAGACGATACAATGCATTCCTCCAATATCATTTTCAGACTGTTTAATACACAATGTGCAATACAGAGCAGATTGGAAGGAATGCGAAAATGTATCATGATAGAAAAAGAACGAAAAGCTACTTATCCAAAAACAAATAATAATTGTTTGAAGGCCAAATCGCCCCAAGCCATTACTCACCATTTCGCACCCATATTAATTTGTGGGTAAAATCGACAGGTGCGCAAACACCAGTTTACGAAATGATCAGAATTTCCTTTATGGGCCTCATTACCGCAGATTTTTCTACCAAATTATGACGAGCTCAAATTACTTCATTGCAAACTTGTTCTATAAATACAATAAATTCTATAAATACGATGTTTTCCAAGAAGCGAATGGTGATTGTTTTTTCTGCAGAACTACACAATGCTGTTTACACTGGTTTTCAGGCGATAACATTATGATTTTAAGGTGAGAATACAAGTTATAAGACTGTTATACATTTGTCCGGATAATTGATTGTCGATGTTAATTTTGGGGCAATCTTACGACTGATGGTCTGACCCAATTTTAAGTGAGAAAGATGGCACAGTTTGGAAAATAGTGTGCATGCGTTGAGAAAGCAAGAACCGACGATTGTTCTGTGAAAATTTTATGCCCGTAGCTGCTATTTTAACATAAATATCTTTAAAAAAAATGCCGTTTTTGTCCGATAATATGGAGGATCCCTGTACTATTTTCATTTCAGGTACTGTTGTGTGCGAAGAATGTCTGTACGGGAAGAATGATGGTGACGATATTATTGTATCATTTTGTACCATAATAAAGTACCATACTTGTGTGTTTGTGCGTGTTCAAGGATGATTAAATAATGTCATTATTCTTAGCGTATGTGTATTTTTGAGTGTTCAATGTATAATACATCAGTTGATTTTGTTATTGTATTTCTATTAGCATGATTAAATGATGTAATTATTTATTGGCGTGTGTGTGTTTGTGCGTGTTCTGTGTTATTATCCCGTTGATAGGCACCTGTTTTCACACTTATTTAACCACTTTTATCCCGATCTAACATGCATTACTAATAAAGTACAAGTGTACACCGGTCATTAAGTACTCATAATTAGCACATTCCACCTGAATCAACTTAATTGATAATCCTACCATTTATTATTCGGCGACCTCAAAAGACCATTAATCAAAACTGTGATAAATTCATAAGCAAGGTAGGCATATAAGCACCACGATTTTGGTTTGCTTTACCACTCTTAATGCTCAACTGTACACTGCATAATAGTACTAGTTAAGATGGCTGAGCGTTACCCGTGCATTGACTGTAGGAAACACGTTCGTAGGAACCAGCATGCAGTTCAGTGCGAGAACTGCGAAGGATGGCAGCACCGGTTTGACTAAACCACAATCAAACAGTCATGTTTATTGAAAAAACTGACTCGTTTATCATGTTAGAAAGGCTCATACAATCATGTCCACTGAATTACTGTACAAATAACAAATATTTTGGGTGTTTTTTTTTTGTTTTTTTTTTTTGCGGGGGGGGTGTGGTTTTGACCAAAGTTGGGGGCGTTTTGACCAAAATGGGGGCGTTTTGACTTGGGGGCGATTTGACTTGTAGGCGTTTTGACCTGCTTCCCTTAACCAGGGCTGTACAAATTGATTTTTTAGCCACTTGTCCCGGACAAATGACTTGACAAAAGTGACTTGCCCGGACTTGTCCCGGAAAATATAATTTTCAGTGCAAGTAATTTTGAAAAAGTGACTTGTCCTCGTAATATTTCTTATACGAAACTGTCCCAAAACAAAAACTATTATCATAGTTGTTAAATATAATACAATTGAGCACTTGGCACATATACATATTATATTAAATATCTATAATAATAAACATTGTATAGTACATATTTATTCTTGTGGTCTTTTGTCACTGTGCCACCGCGGACATAACGTTGCGACAAGTGCATACTCAAAACACATTTATCGACATTAATAAAACATAAAAATCGTTTCCTAAAATAATGAGAATCGTCTCGCGTTTTCGCAATCTCACCTTTCGCTTTTGAAAAATTCGGATTAGTTTTGCTCATGCATCATGTGCATGTGCGGCGAGATTGAATATGATAGAATTTCGCGTTTTCGTCTCCAAAGCTCGAAAACGCGAGGTTGCCACATGTCCCTAATAGGACACGTAAACATTGTCTTAGGAGACGATTCTCATGTGCTGCAAAAACATGTTTACGTTTTTATTAAGAAATAGAACACATGTGGACAAACATCTATATTTCTTGACAACAAAAACATAATTTGACAAAAAATGATACTCGTCTTAGGAGACGATTCTAATGTGCTGCCAATACACGTTTATTGAGCAAAAAAACATATTTCGATACGTGTTATTGGTTAGGCTACTGCATCGCATCGTCGACCTATACACAAGATCGTGAAAACGCGAGACCAAATCTCGAGGTGAAAACGTGAGATTCTATTGTATTCATTCTCGCGTTTTCGCCTGGCAATCTCGCGTTCGTTTTCGAGACCGCGATGTCGCGTTTTCGCCTCGGCCTTTTCACAATGTCGCCTTCCGCTTTTGGAAATACGTTTGTTCAAGTCATTATGCAGGCCCGTAGCCTGGGGGGGGGGTCGGAGCGGTCGGACATGCGTGTTGAAATTGTGTTTTTATGTCTTCAAACTAACCTGAATGGTTGCAAACTGATAGGTTGCTATGAAATCGTCCTAATAATAAAAATCTGCCTACTCTAATCACTCAAATAACCCACCATAGACCATTCCGCTCTACCCACAGCCAATTGGCTAGTCCGCTATTTAAACTCCTCCTATTATTTTAGGACGCTATCAAGAGTGCAGGTATATTTGTCTCTCTCTTTATTTCGTGCTTATTTTGAATTTTCTGCCGTGTATTGTGCCGTATTTGTCATTATATTTCGTTCAATACATATTATTATCACTCTTGTGTGTTACTGATTATTCTCCATTGCATTTTTTGGGGTTTTTCACGGTGTTTTACTTTGTGTCACGTATTTTCGCGTGTACGCGATTCGTACCCTAACGGGTTCGTCCCAAAGTGGATTCGCTCCCGTGACACATTTTTGTAGCGTTTTTGCGTTTCTTCTATCAGGTTTTGTTATACAATACTTGTTAGCATGCCGCAATCACGCGCTGCGTGTGGACACATGACTTCTCTTTGGATACCCATACGGACAGGTGCTTTTTCCTGTTGCGGGTGTTGCAAAGAGAGGCCATGTGATTTGTCTGTCGTTGGACGGATTCGACGTGGGGCAAGGCTGGGTCTCGTAGGTCCCATTCCTCACGTCCGAAGAAGTCTGTGTCCGCGTCTCAGCTACTTGGGAGCAGTGGAACCGTCCGAGGTTTCGGAGGTTGTGTCAGAGGGGATCCCTCCATCGGGGGGATCTGGTTATGTTGAGGAAGTTCGGTCAGGTTCTCTGACTTCGAAACTTTCCTCAAGTGATAGGCCGGTCATCCATACAGGGGATACCGGGCTGCTGGGTCCGGTGCCTGATCACATATCACCCGGTTCCCATAGAGCTATACCTATCACAGGGTTGCTTCGGCCGGTTCTTGATACTATATCACCCGGTTCGAAACTGACCCAGCCTCTCTCAGTAGAGGCGCCCGGTACCGGGCACCGGGCACCGGTCAAGCACCGGGCATCGGTCATCAACCGGGCACCGGTCATCAGGGACCGGGCACCGGGCACCGGGCAACGGTCTCACCGGGCACCGGGCATCGCTCACCGGGCACCGGGCAGCTGCCGGGCAACGTTCTGCCACCGGGCACCGTGCAACCACCGGGCACCGGGCAAGTAACGGACACCGGGCACCAGACTCTCCTTCAGATACCTTCTTCTCTGGACAGTCGGCTGCTTCCGGTAGGAAGACGTTCTGTGTCTTCCGTTGGTCTTAGTTCGACGTGTACACGTAAGTCGAGGAGTCGATCTCGTCGTAAGGGTCGGGATTGGGTTAGCTCTTCGAGTTCTGGTACGGAGTTTAGCTCTGGTTCTTCCTCTTCTTCGAGGTCTTTCTCAGGGTTTGGTACTGTTTCGTCTAGATCTCGTTCTCCTGTTCGTCGTAGGAGACGGTCGCATAGGACATCTACGAGTAGTACAGTTCTGTTAGATCAGATGGCTAAGGTTCTGGGGGCTCTGACAAAGTCCCAGAACTTAGTGGGTTTGTCTGCGTCTCCACAACAGGATGGCTGTGCCAGTGGATCCTCCCGGGTTTAGCCTTCCACGTGTAGTGGTAGATGACTGCCAGTCGGTGCCTTTTGGGCAGGCAACTACTCTGGGGGAGGGCTTACAGGGGAAGTTGTACGATCTAGATGGTTCGCTTCCCTTGGTTCTAGATGGCACCCTATGGAGGGTAACTGTGGTCAAGACTCTGATGTGAGGGGGGAGTTGGATTCGCTTCCACCTTCTCTTTTGGATGCTATCAATGCGGTTTACACTCTGCTTCCTGCAGATGTGTGTCCACCTCTACCTCCTCCTCCCCCTCGGGTTCATTCCTTGTATGAGGTTGATTCGGTGGTGGATACGAAAGAGTTACCTAGGCTCCCTTTCTCTCCTACGGTAGGGCTTCTGGCTAAGGAGATTGAGGGTGCATTGGGCAAGGATTTGGCGACTGCGGGTTCCCGGGTGCCTAAGTTTTTGAATCTCTCACAGGGATCGAAATTCTATTCGCCCCATTATTCGGCTTGGCCTTTGAGACCTCCCTTTTTGGATAAGGACGCTTCGGCGATTGGGGTATCGGGTGTTCCGGGTCCTGGTTTGCTATTTGTTAAGGCATGGGACTCTGCTGATTCTAAACTTCGTTCTATTGTGGCGATGGCCTCACATATTGATCTATGTTTGGGGGCAGCTAAGGAGCGATCAATCAGGATGATTCGTCTTCTCTGAACGCGGTGCTGCAGTCGGCGGCTCGTGCTTCGAAGCACATTCTTAGCACTTCTTTAGCTGCTTCTACGGACATTCTTTTGTCCAGGAGAGATGCTGTGCTAGAACGATCTTCTGTTTTGACTGGTTCTGCCAGAGACTTGCTCAGGTCAGCTCCGATCACCTCTGATTCCTTGTTTGGAGGCAGGTGTGAACGTGAGGCCAAGGATGATTTTTCGGCCAGGGAGCGTTTGTTCATGACCAGGGGTTGGTCACGATCCAACCAGAGCGGCGCTCGCAAGAGGCAAGCATCTTCAGTGGGTCGTGGTCCTTCTCAGGCTAAGTGGGGTAGGAACACTGGGTCTTCTCGGTTTTTTGAACCGTGGGTCTATTACCTTCAGCGACGGGTCCGAGGGTTCAGTCAGCGGCTCCGTACTTTCAACCTCCTGTGGGGTCAGTTCCCAGGGGTGTTGCGTCTGCTCGGGGCCGAGGTAGGAGTGGTTTCTCCGGCCGCAGGCCTCGGAGGAGGACCAGATAGGCCAACGGGGGCCGTTTCGTTTGGGGAGGACCAGCCCATGTCACTTGTCTCCGCTCCTGTAGGAGGCAGGATCGCGTTATTTCCTCTCCAGTGGGAGAGGATAACTCGATCCAATTGGGTACGGGATGTAATCCGCCAGGGTTACGCCATTCCGTTTTTGAACGGTCCACCCCCCTTGCGAAGGGGTCCTCCCCTATGGACTCCCTACAGGGATTTGGTCAAGAGGGAGCCCCTCTCCAGAGAGGTAGCTTCTCTCTTGGAGAAGAGAGCTATCGAGGAGGTTCAGGACGTGTCTTCTCCGGGGTTCTACAGTCGTCTTTTTGTAGTCCCGAAGAGGAACGGGGGCCTACGTCCTATCCTGGACTTGTCTGTTCTGAACGAATTTGTCCTATCGGAACATTTCAAGATGGAGACGTCTCAGTCTATCCGCAGCGCCATTTGTCCGGGAGACTGGGCCGTTTCCATAGATTTGCAGGACGCGTACTTCCACGTGCCCATCCGCAGGTGCTCTCGGAAGTTTCTCAGGTTTGTCTCCGAGTACAGGGTGTTTCAGTTCCGAGTGCTACCGTTCGGGTTGACGACTGCTCCTCGTGTGTTTACAATACTCATGGAGACGGTGGCAGCGGAGGCCAGGCGTCTGGGGGTCTCTCTGCTCCAGTATCTGGACGACTGGTTGATTCACCATCAATGCGTTCATTCGCTCAAACGGAATCTGGCGGTGGTTTGGGGGTTAGTTATTCGGCTAGGTCTCATTCCCAATCTCGAGAAGTCGGAGTTGGATTCCCACACAGGATTTTTCTTATGTGGGAATGAACTTCTTGACCGATCGTTCGGTCATCAGGGTTCCGTTGGACAGGGTGTCGAGGCATTTTGACCAAAGTTTTCCAGGTACTGGACAGGGTATCTCTGTCTGCCCGGCAGTTTCTGTCACTCCTGGGCGTTCTGGGAGCAGCTGCGGAGTATGTGGTGCTGGGAAGGTTACATCTGCGGCCTCTCCAGTTTTACTTACTCGGGCTGTGGAGCCGCACCGCGATCCTTTGGATCGGGTTTTA
>CM055281.1:37108039-37348952 GCA_029237695.1 Conchocele bisecta
GGATTAGGGTAAGGCAACCCTAAATCAGTTGGTTGCAACCGGTGTTGCATTAAATAAGTTAGTTTTTAACCGGTCAATATTATCTAAAATTTTTGTTCTAATTAGTCTAACGATCAATCGTAGTTCAAAATGGTCCTCAATGTTATTGTGTCATAATAACTTAACGTAACTTCGATTTTGTAATGTATATGGTTTGGAGGCCTGTTAATGGGCCAAGCCTTTAACCGCCCTTAGCACTTACTGAATTAGGCTGATCTTAGTGACTTAGGACAGTTTCATAACTGCATTCCTCCGATTATGGACGAGTTTTTTTGTTTTTATTTCCGCCATAGAAAGTTACAGACTTTGATTAATTCTTCGGTTTGAGTTTGTTGGTATTGTGAGTTGCCAGACGACTGCAATACCGTCCTCCAGGTCTCGTCTATTCAGCACAGCTCAATACCTTGAGCAGTTCCTTCGTTGGTTGGGGTTTTCCAAGGGTAAGCCTGTCGCTGTTTTCCGTCTCATGGCTACGATTGAGACTCAGCTGGTGGTCGGTGATTGTCAGTCAACCATTCCCCTCAACCTTACTATCGCTTGAAAAGGGGGGGCGGCCGATTGGGCGTCTCCTAGGCTTCTAGGGTGAGTTCCTTTGTTGTTAATTACATTGGATATGTAACACCAAGTTTTTTACCATAACGCCCATTTTATATTTTTTGGTCCTCTTTCGAGGGATTTTTTTAATGCCTTGCCTTTGCCATTCCGGGTCGACGTATTGAGTTAGTAGGAGAATACCTTCCACCATCACTACGAAACGAATTCTTGGCCAACCATTTCAGGGTTAGTTGAATTTTGAAACATAAAAAGGATGGAAAAATTTTATTTCTAATTTTTAGGGTTTTTTTTATTAATTCCATACCTAAACCTGAAATTGGTAAGGGTTAGTAGACCCTCCTCCCGTCCCCACGCTTGATGGTTTTTATTCTTCTCCCTACTTAGTATACCTTTCAGGCTAATTTTTATTTTTATTAGCCGTTTCATTTCCATAATGGAAATGATTAAACATTTTGAAGCTGTATACCCTAACAATAATATGGAAGGAGTTTAAAAATAAGCGGGACTAAGCCAATTGGCTTGTCGGGTAAGAGCGGAATGGTCCTAATGGTGGGTTATTTAGAGTGATTATGAGGTTAGGCAAGATTTTTTATTATTAGGACGATTTCATAGCAATACCTATCAGTTTGCAATCCATTCAAAAGGTGAGTAATGAATAATTAAAAACTAAAATTTAGAAATATTTTTATTTTTCCATTTTGCGCAAATACATTACATTGTACGTTACGGTTACGTAAAGAATACAATTTACGAACTATGCAATGGCTTTTAATAATGCATGTAACGGTACGTAAAGAACCGCAAATTCCAAAACACGGCATGCTGTCTAACATGCATGGGCAATGGGCAAATCGTATTTTCCAAAATAAGCGGGGATGGCGGTCGAGGATCGAAGATCGCAAAAAACGTCGAGATTTGAGTAACAAAAAAATAAAAAATAATGGCCGTAACCCACCCTTCCCCAACCCCTTATTAGCACATTTGAGACATATTCATTTTGTCGGTCTAGCTGACACACCTGATGGGTTTTGTTTACGAATCAATCAGTCGCTAATACCCAGTTTCAACGTGGCAAAGTGTGTCTGACCTGTAAGCTTATTCGTGGAAAACAAACCATTACCCTAAAAACCACGACTTATGTAAGTTTTCCCGCTTCACGTTTTTATCGCATAGACCGATTGAATTGATAATTACGCATTTAGCTTGTGGAATTTTCCATTTGTTTGTTTGATTTTTTTATCAAAACCAAAGATTTTGCAGCACATGGAAAGGAATCCGTTTCCTAAAGACGATTCTCAAAATGTTGTGTAAATCAAAAATAATGTTGTTGGTAAAGAAATATCTAATGTTAATTCTTACGGGTTTTCTTTTCACATTTGTCCGGATGTTCCTTAATGAAACATGTTTTGGCAACACATGAGAATTGTCTCCTTAGACGATTTCCTAATCTTTTTGTAAAAAAGAATTGTCACAATTTGTTTGATTTATTCTTAGGAACCGTACAAACAATTGACAAATTCAAAAGAAATCCACCAACTTAAAATTATGGTGTTTCTCGGGAGGTCGGGTTTCATATGGATGGCGTGGTAAATACGATCGATTACACACCGTGAAAAATTTTCTTGTTGGAACGTAAATGTCAATTGTTTACGTAGCCATTTCCAGTTTAACCGCGCGTTACGTCTGCTGATTATTCTAAGTAACAGTTATGGTCGGACCCCTCGTTAGGAGGCATTTCTTTCCTTCGGTTTATAAGGTGAAATGGGTTGTGACCTATGGCTTATTAGAACACCGTCTTATCCAATCTGGGGAGGTTGTGGGGTTCAAACATCGGCCTTGGGTGAATCAAACAAATACCTTCATAGTATGTTCCCATTAACATTTCACTTTTTTTTCGTTTATAATGCCGCGTAGAAAACGATAATTTAAAATAATAAGGAACCTTAAATTATTCCATTTCGCCGACCCCGTGAAGGAACCATACATTTATTTCCTCCTTAAAGTTAGGTCTCTTGGCCTGTTCAGACGCAGGTGAGACAGAAAACGGTTAACATACATAAAATAAATCTAATAAACCATCGATCGCAGCAGAATATTTTCCCTAATTCGCTAATTACTTTCAAATTCGATTAAATTGATATAATTCAGGTTCGCTGTAGATTGCTTTATTCACTTTATTGCGATACACTGGTACTGTGTAAACTACAGTATAGCTGCGAATCGCCAGGTCGCCCGCAGCGTTTATCGAATCGATAACAGTGGTCAGTTATTGGGATTAAGTTTAATGGACCAGTCCGGTTCCAAAAAACGGGCATTGTGGTGCGGGACGTTTTAGGCATAAAATAGTGACTTGCCCGGGACCTTATAATTCCAGCATAGGAGGTCACTTGCCCGAGATTAAAACCGACTTGTCCCGGGCGTCGGGCGTGCCAATTTGTACAGCCCTGCTTAACCCCTACTACTCAACAAAACTAGAAATCATCCCTGTTTTATAGACCGGTGGTTATGCTCTGTCTTTTATGTATGTACCACATGTTATCCAAAGTAACATTGGCATTTTTAAACCGATCGGCGATGGTTCAGAATACGATCCGTCGTAGAGTTTAGCCGATACACAACAATCGGATTTACATAGCGGCCAGTGAACCGGAAACGTTGATTTCCAACTTTTTGTTTGCAACGTGCCCACGCTAAATACTTGTCATGCGATTAAGGTTGATTCAGTTTCATTGTTCGTTACCTATTCATTGCGATAGGGGCTATTCGGAAAATTAAAAACTTTTTTATTTTTTAATTTTTGCCACTGTATTCGATATGACCACGGCTTTCCGGAAAAACGAGCGAATAATCAGGCGAATTGGGGATGCTTGGCGGGGTGGGATGGCCGACCAGGGCGGTCGTCGCGCCTCGGTTTGGATTGCTGTCGGTAAGACGATTGATCGTCTTCTGCAGCCCCGGGTACCAGCAGAATTGGGTGCTTGTTTCTCGTCCGGCAGCGACCTGGGTAGGCCATCGTGTAACGTACGGCTAGAGGGCCGCTATCATTTAACATTAACGTTGAACGCACTTACGTCAACGTCGATTGGTCAAGCCAACAGTCAACTGCTAGGGCGATACGGTGTCTCAGGGGCAAGACCAATTCGCAACCGGTTACGTCGTAAACCGCCCAAACCAATCCGGGCACGCCCGCCCAGTACAACTGGTTCAGATAATGAACCCAAACGTCCCCACCGAGTTGCTGCCAGAACTGTTATTCAGGGCGCGACGTCATCTGAAACTGGTGAAGGGCTCTGACTGGGAACCCCGAGATTTTTGTTCACCGATTGAATCTCGGTTCACAGTTTAGTCATGCTGACGGAAGATTACCGGTATACAGGGCGTAAAAAATGAAAGATTCCACCTCGATTTGTTGGGGGCCATTTTTTGGTGATGAAAGAACATGGTTTGGGGGGAGGGAAGCGTAAATGGTCTGGGGTGGGAATCATGGGGGAAACCGGAATGACCAGATTTTGGTTGTTTGTATCAGGGTGGCAACATTCAATGCACAACGTTATGTTTAGCAGATGTGGCTAAAATGCCCACATGGCCCTTATAACCATTTTATTCCTCCGTCAGCATGGTCCTGGTGTGACATTGATGGCACGAATCAATGCCCACGCCCTCACGTAGCCAGGGTCACCACTCAATACGCGTTCAGCAAAAAGAACAAATGTCGACGTCAATGCCAATGGCCCCGCGGTCCTCCCCGTGATTCTCAATTCCCATTGAGCACAATGGGTGGGATGAGCTAGCGCCGCAAATGCAACGAGCTAACCATCAGATTAGATAATGTTCGCGATCTTTGACACAGGGCGGATTACAACGGGAATGGAGGAATTTATTTGCCCCTAAAAATTGGCCCAACGCACTGTATTGGCGTTTACGTTCACGTCGATGCGGCGTAGGCTCATTGCAATGCATTCATGCAAATGGTTGGCCACACTCTGGTACTCAAATAAACGAGATTTTAACTGAATTTGCCTACATTACTTTATTGAAATTCCATCTCTAAACATTAAGTAAAACACATTTCTAGGTTTTTGTGATTTTTGATTTTGACCCCTACCCGCCCTTGGCCGGTTATCTCTCGAATCATTTAACAAGATATTCCAAATGCAATTTTATTGGCTTTAGATACAGTAAATGAATGGAACTTGTTTTTCCATTTTGAATTTTAAAAGTAAACCCCTTTTGGTTTTTGTTATGAATTGAATTTCCTTTCCTGAAACATTGGAGGGGACGTTTCTTAGTTTTGCTTCAGGTACTACATTAAAGTCCTTTAAAATGCCACCAAATCCAGTGTTTGCACTAAATTACTGGTAATTTTTTTGCCATTTTAGGGAGGTTTTTTTTCATTTTTTTCGAACGAACCTACCATGATTTTATCTGCGTCCCACCATTAATTTCTGGACTCATTTAAATTATATTCGATAAAATCAATAAACAATAGAAACTTTTCAAGTTTTTGTTTCTTCATTGTGTCTCATTCATCCAATCTTGTGGAGTGTTGACCAATACCAGCCAATGAAAACTCGGGAGACGAATTAGAAATTTATTGGACACTTTTACGGAACATTACCCCGTAAATTTCCAAACCATTAAGATCAAGATTCAAAGATGGCTTCTGTCGTTGCAAAACGCAATAACATGAATTATTATTAATCTAACCCGACAATCTTATTTTGGAAGGTAAAAAGAAACATTGAAGTAAACTGTTTTTATCATTGGCTTGAACTGAACAATTTAGCTCATATGTTAAGTTTTTATAAAAAAAAAACGCTATCTAAATGTTCTGTTTTCATGAAAAACCTGGTCCCAAAGTTTAATGGCCTATCAAAACAATGCAAAAAACAACAATATTTTCGGTTAAATAATTTAAATTTTATTAAAAATTTAATTTTAAGGAATTGAGGCCTTGTTTTTCTTTTTGTTTGTGAAATTTGGTCAAATTATTATTGATTTTATTTACGTAAAATATTTAATTCTCTATAGGGAATTTTAACTTGGGGGAAGATGGGGGAAAAACGAGGTGGTGAAACCTGGAGGAGGAGTTCGAAAATAAAGGAAATTTTTTTTGGAAGATTATAGCTGAAATTATAGCTCAGAAATGATCTAAGAAAACAAAAAATTGCATTTTGAAAACTAGGTTCAAACTATTTCTGAAATTTGGAAAAATTTCCTCATGTTAAAATCCCCCCATTACTGGCCATAGATATCTTGCACGTCTATGGGGAATTTAAACATGTGGAAAATTGTTTTTTATTCGTAATTAAAATTCAAAATATTGGACAAAATTTCAAGAAATAAAAAGTAGGTCTCATTTATCTTTAAAATTTTAAGGCAATAATAATTTAATATATAGTTTTTGCATTATTTATTATAGGTCGTAACAATTTTGGGCAGGTTTTCGTGAAATGAAACAGACAGTAGTTGATGAACCTTGATTGAAATTAATCCCGAAAACAACTAGACCCCACCCATTCATAGGACAAATATTCCATTTGGCAGTATTTATTTTAATTGAAACTTAAATTACTATCTTTAATACTAAACATTATGGTTCAGCTGTTAGGTTCAGGTCTCATTAGGAATGGTAATTAGGGGTAAAGGTTAGGGGTTTGGTTAGTGAAAACTTTTCAAGGGGTTTATGGGTTAAGCCCAGGTCCACAACCAAATGCCTACTGGAAAATGGTTGTCCGATAGCAAACGAACCCAAAAACCACAGGCATTTCGGACGTTGTTTCGGGCTTTCATCGGTTATAACTACTATATGAATAATAATAGGCTTATTGGACTTTTGGGTCGACTCGGTCCTCGTGATCATAACAAAATAAACATATTTTGGAAAATTGTTAATTGCCTAATGTATTTCCTGCAGGATAAATTAATCAGTTTTTTAATCGGACAATTTTTCGACCCCGGAAATACATAACTGCTGAATCAATTTCAATCCTTTGGATAAACTTCGTCTGCAAACCAACCTCCAAAACAGTGGGACGAGTTTGTTCAGAGACCGAAATACTGTATACACTTTTACAATTGATTCTGACCTCACTGTGTCAATTCCAATAAATCCTCCATTTTAATTGTAAATCAACCAATAGTTGCACGTGAGATATCTTCCCTCCATATGTATATAATACGGCATTGAGTACTGATTTCGGCATTGTCCCCGTGAATGTATTAAATCAATTTTTTGTTGTGTTGAAAGTGAAATTCGAAACATTGTTAAACCATGAACGGAGAAATCCGAAAAATTGGTTGGTTCTTCTATTTTACTTCCCGCTTCCCGGCTGATGCCAATAAGCCGTGATTTTTGGTCAGGGTTAAGCGGGTCCCGATTCAGAAAAACACAAGCCGTGGTGTTATTGGTGCGAAATGACGGTTCGAGCATTGAAATTATCTTTCAATTAAATCGGTTTTGAACTAATTAAGTGCCAAATGGCCAATGGATATACACCCGCGGCCCATCTCTTTGATAAGCGGGTCCGTTTAGTAAACAGGGATGTGTGAAAGACTATGCAAGTTGAAGACTTTGCAGGGTACTTCCCGCTAATCCCATAGGGTGCAACCTCGTGTGCCTGTCTGTAATTTTAGAAGCCCTGTTGTTCGCGCCTGTATGATTGCATCCTTTAAATCGTTTTTTCCTTTGGGACCATTGTTGGGTATTACTGTTTGTTTGTTCAGTTTCAGTTGCCAAATATCTTAATGGTTGTAATGTCTGCAAGAATGTAATTGTTCGGATGCTGGAAAGCAAATGTAGTAGTTAATGTAGAATTTGAATTTTTTAAAAAAAAAAATTATTTTTTCATTTCCTCTCGGTAATATGTTTTTGCTTACCACCCATTTGGACCTCTTTAACTGTGTACATGTAAATGAAACTGCCAAAAAACATTTATACAGGGGCGCCGGAAGGCAAATAATACAAATTTTTGGGGAGGAGTGAATGTCGACCCGATTTTATGAAGCGGAAGGGAGTTGGTAGGGGCGTCATGGAGGCCATGGCCCCTCCCCCTCCCCCCAAGACCCCCTGTTTTTAAATTTTTTTTTTTTTCTAGATGCCATTTTCCTGCATTCTGCTTGTATTTAAAGATACATTGTACAACTTTAATTTAGGTATCTCGTACACATTTTTATGCCCCCCGCCAACCGAATGGTGAGGGGGGCCATATAGTGTTTCCGGCCCCCCCCGTCCGGTACGTACCGTACGTTAACGGTACGTCCAAGAAACCTTAACAGGCTGGGTAAATGGCTTATAAATTCTGGTTTTCCCTTGCTGGAAATTGCCTTCAACATTTCTCACACGCACTGGCTCCAAAGGGTGGTCTTACCGCCTGTGAACAAATTTCAACATTCGTTTTCCCTTCACGCACCCGGCTATCCCTGGGTCCAAGGTTACCATACTTGGTGCTTTCGGAAATTTCCTTAACGGCTGGGTAAATGGCTTAAATTTCTGTTTCCTGGCTCGGATCTGCTTCACATTTCCAACACCACGCATTGGCTCCAATGGTCCTCTAACCGCCCTGTGACAAAATCCACATTCGTCCCGCCCCCCTAAGGGCCCAGGGTCAATAGGTCACATTTAACTTGGTGGCTTTCGAAACCTTAAAAACTTAACTCTGGGTAAAATGGCTTAATAATTTCTGTTTCCTTGGCTCGGAATTGCTGCTTCAACAATTTCACACACGCTGTTGCTCCAATTGGTCCTCTAACCGCCCTGTGACAAATCCACATTCTGTTCCCTCCCCCGCCCCCTCAATGCCCTAAGGGTCCCATGGGTGTGAGGGGGGGGCAATTAGTGTTTCCGGCCGTCCGTACGTTACGTAACGTTACGGTACGTATCGTACGTTACGTAAAACCCGTAACTTTCGTACGTCCGGGAAACCTTAACGCTGGGTTAAAATGGGCTTATTAATTTCTGTTTCCTTTGCCTTCGGCTCTGCTTCTTATTTCACACACGATTGCTTCAATGGTCCTTATTTGCCTTGTGGACAAATTCAATTCGTCCGCCCCCGCTTAAGCCCAGGGTCCAAGGTCACATTTACTTGGTGCCTTTGGAAACCTTAACCGCCCTGGGTATTAAATAAATTGGCCTTATAATTTCTGTTTCCTTGCCCCCTCGGATCTGCTTTCAAGATTTCCCAACACACGAATTGATTACAAATTGGTACTCTAACGCCCATTGACCAAATTCACATTGGTAGCCCCCGCTTAAGCCCAGGAAAAAGTCCTTAGTCAAATAACTTGGTGCTTTTCGGGAAAACCTTAACGCTGGGTAAATGGCTTATAATTATATTTTCTGTTTCCTTGCTCGGATCTGGTTCAATTTTCACATTTCACGCAGATGCTCAATTGTCCTCCTAACCGCCCTGGTGACCAAATCCTCATTCCCCCGTCCCGCACCGCCCTTAAGCCAGGGTCAAAAGGTCACAAATTACTTGGTGGCTTTTTCGGTAAACCTTACGTTGGGTTAAATGGCTTTTTATTTCTGTTTTCCCTTGCCTCCCGGATCTGAATTACATTTAACACCGCCCATTGGGCTCAAATGGTCCTCTACCGCCTGTGAACAACTCCTACATTTTTCCGGCCCACCGCTAAGCCCAGGGTTTCTAGGTCACAGGAAACCTTGGTTGCGTTCGAAAAAACTTAAAGCTGGGTAAATTGGCTATTAATTTTAATTTCTGTTTCCTTTGCTTCGGATTCTTGCTTCACATTTCCACACACGCATTGGGCTCCAATTGGTCCCTCTACCGGCCCTGTGAACAAATCCACACATTTCCGATCCCGCCCCCGCTAAGCCCAGGGTCAAGGTCCTCATACTTGGTTGCGATTTCGAAACCTTCTTTAAACGCTGGGTAAAAATGGCTTTTAATTTTAATTTCTGTTTTTCCTTGCTCGGATCCTGCTTCACATTTCAACTCTCCGCATTGCCTCCTAAAATGGTCCTCTAACCGGCCCTGTGACAAAATTTCCAACATTTCGTTCCCCGCCCCCGCCGCTAATGCCCAGGGTCAAGGGTCACAGACTTGGTGCGTTTCGGAAACCTTAACGCTGGGTAAATGGCTTATAATTTCTAATTTTACTTTGCTTTTCCGGATTTGCCCCTTGACATTTCCACCACACCGGCATTGCTCCATTGGTTTCTTCTTCCGCCCTGTGTCACAATTTCCAAATTCGTCCCGCCCCCGCTAAGCCCAGGGGTTTCAAGGTCCAACTGGAATTGGTGCCTTTCGAAACCTTATTCCGCCCTGGGATAAATGGCTTTTAATTTCTGTTTCCTTGCTCGGAAATCCTGCTTCACAATTTGACCATCGCCCCCGTTTCCCCCTCCAATGGTCCTCTAACCGCCCTGTGTTAAATCCTCTTTGGGTCCAACGGCCCCGCTAAGCCCAGGGTACAAGGTCACAGATTGGTGATGCTTTCGAAACCTTTAAAACCGCGGGTAAAATGGCTTATAATTTTCTGTTTCCTTGCTCGGATCTGCTTCAACATTTCACTACACGCATTGCTCCTAATGGTCCTCTTACCGCCCTGTGGACAAATCCTCCCCATTCTTTCGTCCCACGCCCCCGCTTTTAAGCCCTGGGTCTAAGGTTCCACAGACCTTGGTGCTTTCAAAAAACCTTAATTGAACGCTGGGTAAATGGCTTATAATTTTCTGTTTTCCCTTGCTCGGATCTGCTTCACATTTCACACACCCGCATTGCTCCAACAATTGGTCCTCTACCGCCCTGTGACAAATTCCACATTCGTCCCACGCCCCCGCTAAGCCCAGGGTCAAGGTCCACTGGACTTGGGTGTGTTCCGTGAAACCGTTAACGCTGGGTAAATGGCTTATAATTTTCTGTTTCCTTGCTCGGATCTAGCTTCACATTTCACACAAGCGCATTGCTTCCAATGGTCCTCTAACCGCCCTGGTGACAAATCCACATTCGTCCCGCCCCCCGCTAATCCCAGGGTCCCATGGGTCAACAGGATTTGGTGTGTTCGAAACCTTAAAGGCTGGGTAAATGGCTTATTGTTCTCTGTTTCCTTGCTTCGGAAATATGCTTCAACATTTCACACACGCAGTGGGCTCCAAATTGGTTCCTCTACGCCCTTGTGAAAAAATCAACATTTTCGTCCCCGCCCCGCTAAGTCCAGGTTCAAGGTTTCCACAGACTTGGTGGCTTTCGAAACCTTCTAAAGTGGGGGTTAAAAGGGCCCTTATTTAATTTCGGTTTCCTTGCCGATCTGCTTCACCATTTCAGCCACGCATTTGCTCCAATGGTCCTCTTAACCGAACCGCCCTAGTGAAAACAAATCCAACATTCGTCCCCGCCCCCGCTCCTAAGCCCAGGGTCTAGGGTCCCACAGTACTTCTTGGTGCGTTTCGAAACCTTAACGCTGGGTAAATGGCTTTTAATTGTTTCTGTTTCCTTGCTCGGGAATTTCTGCTTTCACATTTCCACACCACGCAATTGCTCCAATGGGATCCTCTAACGCCCTGTGGTCCAAATCCCACATTCGTCCCGCCCCCGCTAAGCCCAAAGGGTCAAAGGGTCCAACATTACTTGTTGCCCCTTTCCCCCCCCCGAAACCTTAACGCTGGGGTTAAATGGCCCTTATAATTTTGGGTTACCTTGCTCGGAATTGGCTTAAATTTCACACACGCCATTGCTCCAATGGTTCCTATTACCGCCCTTGGTTGACGAAATCCTTCAAAAATTCGTCCCTCCCCCGGGCTAAAGACCTGGGTCAAGGTTCCACATAACTTGGTGGCATTTCGAAACCTTATCGCTTTGGGTAAATGGCCCTTATAATTTCTGTTTCCTTGTCGGGATCCTGCTTCACTCATTCTCACACACGCATTTGCTCCAATGGGTCCTATAACCCCCAAGGCCCTGCCCTGGACAAATAAATTCCACATTTCGTTCAGACCCCGCCCCCTTAAGCCCAAAGCCCGGTAAGGGTGGAAGGGGTGGCTTATAGTGTTACCTTCGGTCCGTTACGTACGTTTACGTAAACCTTACGTAACGTCCCGAAACCTTAAAGCTGGGTAAATGGCTTTATAAATTGCTGTTTTCCATTGCTCGGATCTGCCTTCACATTTATCACACACGGCATTTGCTCCAATGGTCCCGTTTTCTTCTACCCGCCATGTGACAAATCAAATACCAATTCGTCCCGCCCCCGCTAACGCCCAGGGTCAAGGTCACATACTTGGTGCATTTCGTGAAACCTTAACGGCTGGGTAAATGGCTTAAAATTTAATTTCTGTTTCCTTGCTGGTTATTCTGCTTCACAGTTTCACACACAGCAAATTGCCTCCAATGGTCCTCTACCCGCCCTGTGACAAATATCCAAAACATTCGTCCCTCCCGCCCCCGCTAAAGCCCAGGGTCGAAGGTCACATTACTTGGTGCTTTTCGAAAAAATAAACCTTAAACGCTGGGTAAATGGCTTATAATTTCTTTGTTTCCTTGCTTTCCGGAATTCTGCTTCACATTTCACACACGGCATTGCTCCAATGGTCCTTCTACCGCCCTGTGACAATTTCAACATTCGTTCCCGCCCCCGCTAAGCCCAAGGGTCAAGGTCAACATACTTGGTGCTTTCGAAAACCTTAAACGCTGGGTAAATGCTTTTTAATTTCTGTTTCCTTGCTCAAAGGGAATTCTGCTCCTCACATTTTAACACACGCATTGCTCCCAATGGTTCCTTACCGCCCTTGTGACAAATTCCACATTTGTTCCGGCCCCCGCTAAGCCCAGGGTCAAGGTCACAGGACTTTTGGTGCCGATTCGAAAAACCAAACTTAACGCTGGGTAAATGGGCTTATAATTTCTGTTTCCTAGGCTCGGATCTGCTTCACAATTTCACACACCGGCATTGCTCCAATGGTCCTCTACCGCCCGTGACAAATCCACATTCGTTCCCTCCCCCCCGCCTAAGACCAGGGTCAAGGTCACATACTTGGTGCTTTATTTCGTCCCTTAAACCTTAAAATGGGCTGGTAAATGGCCTTATAATTTTCTGTTTTCCTTGCTCCGGAATCTGCTTTCACATTTCCACACACTCATTGCTCCAATGGTCCTCTACCGCCCTGTGACAAATCCACATTCGTTCCGCCCCCGACTAAAGCCCAGGGTCAAGGTCACATGACTTGGTGCTGTTTCGAAAACCTTAACGCTGGGTAAATGGCTTATAATTTCTAATTTTCCTTGCCCTTAGGCCTAATCTGCTTCCACATTTCACACACGCATTGCTCCAATGGGTCCTCTAACCGCCCTGTGGACAAATCCACATTTCGTCCCCGCCCCCGCCCTAAGCCCTAGGTGCCCAGTTTCATGGTCTCAGACTTGGTGCTTTCGCAAACCATTTAACGCTGGAGGTAAATGGCTTTATAATTTTCTGATTTCCATTGGCTCAGGATTCTGCTTCACCATTTCACACACGTCTCCAATTTCTCCAATGGTCCTCTACCGCCCTGTGAAAAATAATCCACATTTGTTCCCCCCCCGCTACCCCGCTAAGCCCAGGGGTCAAGGTCACAGACTTGGTGCTTTTCGAAAACCTTAACGCTGGGTAAATGGCTTTTTAATTTAATTTCTGTTTCCTTTGCTCGGATCTGCTTCACATTTTCCCAAACAGTCCAACCCACTTCATTGCTACCAATGGATCCTCTTAACCGCCCTGTGACAAAATCCCAACATTCGTCCCGCCCCCCCCACCGCTAAAGCCCACCAGGGTCCAATGGTCACAGAACGTTGGTGCTTTCAAAACCTTAACTGCTGGGGTTAAATGGCTTTTCTTATAATTTCTGTTTCCTTCCATTGCTTCGGATCTGCTTCACATTTAACACACAGGCCGCATTTGCTCCAATTGGTCCCTTTCTACCCGCCCTGGTGGACAAATCCACCATTCCGTCCCCGCCCATCCGCTAAATGGTCCAGGGCTCAAGGTCACAGACTTAGGTGTGTTCGAAACCTTAACAGCTGGGTGTAAAATTGGCTTATATTTTAATTTCTGTTTTCCCATTGCCTCGGATCTGCTTCACAGTTTCACCACTACGTCATTGCTCCAATGGTCCTTCTACCAGCCCTGTGGAAAACAAATCCACATTACGTCCCGGCCCCCGCTAATGCCCAGGGTACAAAGGGTCACAGACTTGGGTGTGGTTCGAAACCTTAAACGCTGGGTAAACATGGCTTATAAATTTTCTGTTTCCGTTGCTCGGAATCTGCCTTCACATTTATCCACCACACCTCGCATTGCTCCAATTGGTTCCACTTACCGCCCTGTGGAAAAATCAACATTCGTCCCGCCCCCACCCGGCTAAGCCCAGGGTTCAAGGTCACAGACTTGGTGCATTTCGAAATAAACCTTAACGCTGGGGTAAATGGCTTATAAAATTTCTGTTTATCCTTGCTCGGATCTGCTTCACATTTTCTCACTCAACGCATTGCTCCCAATGGTACCTCTAATCCCGCCCTGTGACAAACTCCACATTCGTCCCGCCGCCCCCGCTAAGTCCCATGGGTTCCAAGGTCACAGACATTGGTGCGTTCGGAAACCTTAAACGCTGGGTAAATGGCTTTATAATTTCTTGGTTTCCCTTGCTCCGGATTCTGCTTCACATTTCACACAACGCATTGCTCCAAATGGTTTCCTCTAAAAACCAGGCCCTAGTGAAAATCAAATCCACATTCGTACCCGTGCCCGCCCCCGCTAAGCCCAGGGTCAAGGTCAACATACCTTATGGTAGCTTTCGAAACCTTAACGCTGGGTAAAAATGGCTTAAAATAATTTCTGTTTCCTTGCTCGGATCTGGCTTTTCACATTTCAACACACGACATTGCTCCAATGGTCCTCCTACCGCCCTGTGAAAACAAAATCCACATTTCGTCCCGCCCCCGCTAATAAGCCCCTGGGTCAAGGTCACAGACTTGGTGCATTTCGAAACCCCTTCAACAGCCTGGGGTAAACATGGCCTTAATTATGCCCCCGCCACCAGAATTGGTGTGAGGGGGGACATATAGTTGTTACCGGCTGTCCGTACGTACGTTTAACGTACGTACGACTTTACGTACGTCCCGAAAACCTTAAACGGCTGGGGTTAAATGGCCTTATAATTTCTTGTTTATCCGCTTGCTCGGATCTGCTTGACAATTTCACCCACAAACATTGACTCCAATTGGTCCTCTAACCGCCCTGTGAAAAACAAATCCACATTCGTCCCGCCCCCCGCGTAAGGCCCGAGGGTCAAGGTCACCAGGACATTGGTGCATTTGAAACCTTAACGCTGGGTAAAAAATATGGCTTTGATAAATTTCATGTTTCCTTTGCTCCGATCTGCTTCCATTTCATTTTTCACCACCCGCATTGCTTATCCAATGGTCCTTCTAAACTGCCCTGTGACGAAATTGCACATTCGTCCCGCCGCCCCGCTAAGCCCAGGTTCAAGGTCCACAGGTCTTGGTGCGTTCGAAAATCCTTAAACGCTTGGGTAAAGATGGGTTCTTATAATTTTCCTGGTTTTCCTTGCTCGTTATCCTGCTTCAACATTTCCACACACAGCATTTGCTCCAACATTGGTCCTCTACTGCCCACTGTGACAAAATGCACATTCGGTCCCTCCCCCACGCTAATGCCCAGGTTCAAGGTCACAAGACTTGGTGCGTTACCGTAAACCTTAAACCGCTGGGTAAAATGGCTTATAATTTCTGTTTTCCTTGGCTCGTATCTGGCTTCTCAATTTCACCACACGCATTGCTCCTAATGGTCCTCCGTCTACCGCCCCTGTGACAAAATCCACATTCGTCCCTGCCCCCGCTAAGCCCAGGATCAAGGTCAACAGACTTGGATGCATTTGAAACCTTAACGCTGGGTTTAAAATGGCTTGTAAATTTCCTGTTTCCCTTGCTCCGATTCCTGCTTCCACATTTCCACACAACCGCATTGCTTCCAAATGGTCCTTCCTACTGCCCTGTGGACTAAATGGCTCATTCGTCCCCGCCCCCTGCTAAGCCCAGTTTCAAGGATTCACAGACTTGGTGTGCGTTCAAAATCCTTAACGCTGGGTAAATGGCTTATAATTTCTGTTTCATTTGCTCGTAATCTGCTTCCACATTTTCCACAACACGCATTGCTCCAAATGGTACCTTCTAACCGCCCTGTGGACAAATCCACATTCGTCCCGCCCCCCACGCTTAAGAGCCCAGGATCAAGGTCACAGACCTTATGGTGCAATTGAAACCTTAACCGCTGGGTTAAATGGCTTGTAATTTCTGTTTACCATTGCTCCGATCTGCTTCACATTTCACACACAACGCATTGCTCCAATTGGTCCCCTCTACTGCCCTGTGACAAAATGCAACAATTCGTCCCGCCCCCGCTAAGTATTGCCCATGTTTCAAGGTCACAGACTTGGTGCGTTCGAAACCTTAAACGCTGGGTAAATGGCTTGTAAATTTCTGTGTCTTTGCTCGGATCTGCTTCACATTTCACACATGCATTGCTCCAATGGTCCTCTACAGCCCTGTGACAAATCCACATTCGTCCCGCCCCCACTAAGCCCAGGGTCAAGGTCACAGACTTGGTGCGTTCGAAACCTTAACGCTAGGTAAATGGCTTGTAATTTCTGTTTCCTTGCTCGGATCTGCTTCACATTTCACACACGCATTGCTCCAATGGTCCTCTACCGCCCTGTGACAAATCCACATTCGCCCTCCCGCCCCCGCTAAGCCCAGGTTCAAGGTCACAGACTTGGTGCGTTCGAAACCTTAACGCTGGGTAAATGGCTTGTAATTTCTGTTTCCTTTCTCGGATCTGCTTCACATTTCACACACGCATTGCTCCAATGGTCCTCTCACCGCCCTGTGACAAATCCACATTCGTCCTGCCCCCGCTAAGCCCAGGTTCAAGGTCACAGACTTGGTGCGTTCGAAACCTTAACGCTGGGTAAATGGCTTGTAATTTTCTGTGTCTTTGCTCGGATCTGCTTCACATTTCACACACGCATTGCTCCAATGGTCCTCTACTGCCCTGTGACAAATCCACATTCGTTCCGCCCCTGCTAAGCCCAGCGTCAAGGTCACAGACTTGGTGCGTTCGAAACCTTAACGCTGGGTAAATGGCTTGTAATTTTCTGTTTCCTTGTTTCGGATCTGCTTCACATTTCACACACGCATTGCTCCAATTGTCCTCTACCGCCCTGTGACAAATCCACATTCGTCCCGCCTCCCGCTAAGCCCAGGGTCAAGGTCACAGACTTGGTGCGTTCGAAACCTTAACGCTGGGTAAATGGTTTTGTAATTTCTGTTTCCTTGCTCGGATCTGCTTCACATTTCACACACGCATTGCTCCAATGGTCCTCTACTGCCCTGTGACAAATCCACATTCATCACGCCCCCGCTAAGCCCAGGGTCAAGGTCACAGACTTGATGCGTTTGTAACCTTAACGCTCGGTATGGCTTGTAATTTCTGTGTCTTTGCTCGGATCTGCTTCACATTTCACACACGCATTGCTCCAATGGTCCTCTACCGCCCGTGTGACCACCACATTCGTCCTGCCCCCGCTAAGCACAGGGTCAAGGTCACAGACTTGGTGCTTTTGAAACCTTAACATTCAGTTAAATGGCTTATAATTTGTGTTTCCTTGCTCGGATCTGCTTCACATTTCACACACGCATTGCTACAATGGTCCTCTACCGCCCTGTGACAAATCCACATTCGTCCCGCCCCCACTAAGCCCGGGGTCAAGGTCACAGACTTGGTGCGTTCGAAACCTTAACGCTTAAATGTATAATAAAATATGCCTCGTTTTCTTTGGCTGCCAGCGGGGGCATTCGTGTGCCGACAGGCCACATTTCTAGTTGTATATTTCTTTTGCCAAAATATTGGGGCGGCGCCTGCCGCCCCTGCTACCCCAGCCACCCCAGCTCCGGCGCCTCTGTTATGTAAATACTTTAGACAAATAGCAAATTAATCCGTTTAAATTCACTTAGAATATTATTTATGAACTTGGATGTGCATAAATTCTGTATATTTAGTTAATACCAAACTGAATTATCATAAAAATTGTGTTACGTTAACATCGATTGGAAAAAGTTGCAAAAGGACGAAACTATGTAGGTACGAAATCGCCGAAATTGTCTGTGATATTTACAGACTTTTTCATGTTTTCTGACAATACAGTTAGCCATATTTGGTTGAAATAAACAGTTACGTCAGTTAATAATGTAATACACAATATTTGTTTTCAGCATCAAAGGATTTAATTAGAATATATTGATTTCGTATTTAATTATTTCATACTTATAAAAGAAAGTTGCAATCATGGCCCTTCCGCAATGGCTGTGTAAGCCACGACTCGGCTCGTCAGGTGGCGCCTCGAGTGGGTATACCCACAATCGTAGCTAACGATTGGATGCTATTTTTATGCCCCCGCCACCGAATGGTGAGGGGGGCATATAGTGTTACCGGCGTCCGTACGTACGTACGTACGTACGTACGTCCCGAAACCTTAACGCTGGGTAAATGGCTTATAATTTCTGTTTCCTTGCTCGGATCTGCTTCACATTTCACACACGCATTGCTCCAATGGTCCTCTACCGTCCTGTGACAAATCCACATTCGTCCCGCCCCGCTAAGCCCAGGGTCAAGGTCACAGACTTGGTGCTTTCGAAACCTTAACGCTGGGTAAATGGCTTATAATTTCTGTTTCCTTGCTCGGATCTGCTTCACATTTCACACATGCATTGCTCCAATGGTCCTCTACCGTCCTGTGACAAATCCACATTCGTCCCGCCCCCACTAAGCCCAGGGTCAAGGTCACAGACTTGAAACCTTAACGCTGGGTAAATGGCTTATAATTTCTGTTTCCTTGCTCGGATCTGCTTCACATTTCACACACGCATTGCTCCAATGGTCCTCTACCGCCCTGTGACAAATCCACATTCGTCCCGCCCCCGCTAAGCCCAGGGTCAAGGCACAGACTTGGTGCTTTCGAAACCTTAACGCTGGGTAAATGGCTTATAATTTCTCTTTCCTTGCTCGATCTGCTTCACATTTCACACACGCATTGCTCAATGGTCCTCATACCGTCCTGTACAAATCCACATTCGTCCCGCCCCCGCGAAGCCAGGGTCAAGGTCACAGACTTGGTGCTTTCGAAACCTTAAACGCTGGGTAAATGGCTTATAATTTCTGTTTTCCTTGCTCGGATCTGCTTCACATTTCACACACGCATTGCTCCAATGGTCCTCTATCGCCCTGTGACAATTCCACATTCGTCCGCCCCCCGCTAACCCAGGGTCAAGGTCACAGACTTGGTGCTTTCAAGAAACCTAACGCTGGGTAAAGGCTTATAATTTCTCTTTCCTTGCTCGATCTGCTTCACATTTCACACACGCATTACTCCAATGGTCCTCTACCGTCCGTGACAAATCCACATTTGTCCCGGCTAAGCCCAGGGTCAAGGTCACAGACTTGGTGCTTTCGAAACCTTAACGCTGGGTAAATGGCATATAATTTCTGTTTCCTTGCTCGGATCTGCTTCACATTTCACACACGCATTGCTCCAATGGTCCTCTACCGCCCTGTGACAAATCCACATTCGTCCTGCCCCTGCTAAGCCCAGGGTCAAGGTCACAGACTTGGTGCATTCGAAACCTTAACGCTGGGTAAATGTCTTATAATTTCGGTTTCCTTGCTCGGATCTGCTTCACATTTCATTTCACACACGCATTGCTCCAATGGTCCTCTACCGCCCTGTGACAAATCCACATTCTTCCCGCCCCCGCTAAGACCAGGGTCAAGGTCACAGACTTGGTGCTTTCGAAACCTTAACGCTGGGTAAATGGCTTATAATTTCTGTTTCCTTGCTCGCATCTGCTTCACATTTCACACACGCATTGCTCCAATGGTCCTCTACCGCCCTGTGACAAATCCACATTCGTCCCGCCCCCGCTAAGCCCAGGGTCAAGGTCACAGACTTGGTGCTTTCGAAACCTTAACGCTGGGTAAATGGCTTATAATTTCTGTTTCCTTGCTCGGATCTGCTTCACATTTCACACATGCATTGCTCCAATGGTCCTCTACCGTCCTGTGACAAAGTCCACATTCGTCCCGCCCCCACTAAGCCCAGGGTCAAGGTCACAGACTTGAAACCTTAACGCTGGGTAAATGGCTTATAATTTCTGTTTCCTTGCTCGGATCTGCTTCACATTTCACACACGCATTGCTCCAATGGTCCTCTACCGCCCTGTGACAAATCCACATTCGTCCCGCCCCCGCTAAGCCCAGGGTCAAGGTCACAGACTTGGTGCTTTCGAAACCTTAACGCTGGGTAAATGGCTTATAATTTCTCTTTCCTTGCTCGGATCTGCTTCACATTTCACACACGCATTGCTCCAATGGTCCTCTACCGTCCTGTGACAAATCCACATTCGTCCCGCCCCCGCTAAGCCCAGGGTCAAGGTCACAGACTTGGTGCTTTCGAAACCTTAACGCTGGGTAAATGGCTTATAATTTCTGTTTCCTTGCTCGGATCTGCTTCACATTTCACACACGCATTGCTCCAATGGTCCTCTATCGCCCTGTGACAATTCCACATTCGTCCCGCCCCCGCTAAGCCCAGGGTCAAGGTCACAGACTTGGTGCTTTCGAAACCTTAACGCTGGGTAAATGGCTTATAATTTTCTTTCTTCCTTGCTCGGATCTGCTTCACATTTCACACACGCATTACTCCAATGGTCCTCTACCGTCCTGTGACAAATCCACATTTGTCCCGCCCCCGCTAAGCCCAGGGTCAAGGTCACAGACTTGGTGCTTTCGAAACCTTAACGCTGGGTAAATGGCATATAATTTCTGTTTCCTTGCTCGGATCTGCTTCACATTTCACACACGCATTGCTCCAAATGGTCCTCTACCGCCCTGTGACAAATCCACATTCGTCCTGCCCCTGCTAAGCCCAGGGTCAAGGTCACAGACTTGGTGCATTCGAAACCTTAACGCTGGGTAAATGTCTTATAATTTCGGTTTCCTTGCTCGGATCTGCTTCACATTTCACACACGCATTGCTCCAATGGTCCTCTACCGCCCTGTGACAAATCCACATTCTTCCCGCCCCCGCTAAGACCAGGGTCAAGGTCACAGACTTGGTGCTTTCGAAACCTTAACGCTGGGTAAATGGCTTATAATTTCTGTTTCCTTGCTCGCATCTGCTTCACATTTCACACACGCATTGCTCCAATGGTCCTCTACCGCCCTGTGACAAATCCACATTCGTCCCGCCCCCGCTAAGCCCAGGGTCAAGGTCACAGACTTGGTGCGTTCGAAACCTTAACGCTGGGTAAATGGCTTATAATTTCTGTTTCCTTGCTCGGATCTGCTTCACATTTCACACACGCATTGCTCCAATCGTCCTCTACCGCCCTGTGACAAATCCTCATTCGTCCCGCCCCCGCTAAGCCCAGGGTCAAGGTCACAGACTTGGTGCTTTTGAAACCTTAACGCTGGGTAAATTGCTTATAATTTCTGTTTCCTTGCTCGGATCTGCTTCACATTTCACACACGCATTGCTCCAATGGTCCTCTACCGCCCTGTGACAAATCCACATTCGTCCCGCCCCCGCTAAGCCCAGGGTCAAGGTCACAGACTTGGTGCGTTCGAAACCTTAACGCTGGGTAAATAGCTTATAATTTCTGTTTCCTTGCTCGGATCTGCTTCACATTTCACACACGCATTGCTCCAATCGTCCTCTACCGCCCTGTGACAAATCCACATTCGTCCCGCCCCCGCTAAGCCCACGGTCAAGGTCACAGACTTAGTGCTTTTGAAACCTTAACGCTGGGTAAATGGCTTATAATTTCTGTTTCCTAGCTCGGATCTGCTTCACATTTCACACACGCATTGCTCCAATGGTCCTCTGCCACCCGGTGACAAATCCACATTAGTGCCGCCCCCGCTAAGCCCATGGTCAAGGTCACAGACTTGGTGCGTTCGAAACCTTAATGCTGGGTACATCCCTTATAATTTCTGTTTCCTTGCTCAGATCTGCTTCATATTTCACACACACATTGCTCCAATGGTCCTCTGCCACCCTGTGACAAATCCACATTCGTGCCGCCCCCGGCAAACCCAGGGTCAAGGTCACAGACTTGGTGCGTTCGAAACCTTAACGCTGGGTAAATGCCTTATAATTTCTGTTTCCTTGCTCGGATCTGCTTCACATTTCACACACGCATTGCTCCAATGGTCCTCTGCCACCCTGTGACAAATCCATATTCGTGCCGCCCCCGCCAAGCCCAGGGTCAAGGTCACAGACTTGGTGCGTTCGAAACCTTAACGCTGGGTAAATGCCTTATAATTTCTGTTTCCTTGCTCGGATCTGCTTCACATTTCATACACGCATTGCTCCAATGGTCCTCTGCCACCCTGTGACAAATCCACATTCGTGCCGCCCCCGCTAAGCCCAGGGTCAAGGTCACAGACTTGGTGCGTTTGAAACCTTATAGCTCGGGTAAATAGCTTATAATGTCTGTTTCCTTGCTCGGATCAGCTTCACATTTCACACACGCATTACTCCAATGGTCCTCTGCCAACCTGTGACAAATCCACATTCAAATATGCCTTCTTTTCTTTGGCTGCCAGCGGGGGCATTCGTGTGCCGACAGGCCACATTTCTAGTTATTTCGGAAATGGTATCTCACAAAGCGTCATAAGCTGACAAAAATGTGTGTAGACAACTACGAGATTCGTTCGCCACCAGGCGACCCAGCTTATTATTATACCCCCGCAACGAGTTGTGAGGGGTATACTGGAGTCCGGTTGTCCGTCCGTCACTAAACTTAACATCAGAGAAATATTGTTATAACTTCTATTTCCTTCATTTAAAATGCTTAATATTTCACACATGCATTCCTGTAAGGCTGTACTACCATGCTGTGCCAAATCCACGACCGTCCAACCCCCGCTGATCCCAAGGTCAAATACTTAGTCGCTTTACAAAACTTAACATCAGAGAAATATTGTTATAACTTCTGTTTCCTTCTTCTAAAATGCTTAATATTTCACACATGCATTCCTGTAAGGCTCTACTACCATGCTGTGCCAAATCCATGACCGTCCAACCCCCGCCGATCCCAAGGTCAAGGTCAAATACTTAATCTTTTTACAAAACTTAACATCAGAGAAATATGTTGTAACTTCTATTTCCTTCTTCTAAAATGCTTAATATTTCACACATGCATTCCTGTAAGGTTCTACTACCATGCTGTGCCAAATCCATGACCGTCCAATCCCCGCTGATCCCAAGGTCAAATACTTAGTCTCTTTACAAAACTTAACATCAGAGAAATATGTTGTAACTTCTATTTCCTTCATCTAAAATGCTCAATATTTCACACATGCATTCCTGTAAGGCTCTACTACCATGCTTTGCCAAATCCACGACCGTCCAACCCCAGCTGATCCCAAGGTCAAGGTCAAATACTTGGTCGCTTTAACAAAACTTAACATCAGAGAAATAAGTTATAACTGCTATTTCCTTCATTGAACATTCTTAATATTTCACACATGCATTCCTCTAAGGTTTTACTATCATGCTGTTACAAACCTACGACCGTCCAACCCCCGCTGATCCCAAGGTCAAGGTGACATACTTGGTCTCTTTACAGAACTTAACATCAGAGAAATATGTTAAAGAAACTATTTCCATCTTTGAAAATTCTTAATATTTCACTCGTGCATTCCTCTAAGGTTGTACTATCATGCTGTGACAAATCTATGACTGTCCAACCCCCGCTGATCCCAAGGTCACATACTTAGTCTCTTTACAAAACTTAACATCAGAGAAATATGTTATAACTTCTACTTCTTTCATTGAAAATGCTTAATATTTCATGCATGCATTCCTCTAAGTCTGTACTATCATGCTGTGACAAATCCCCGCTGATCTTACCATCAGAGAAATTGGTTATAACTTTTATTTCCTTACTCGGATTTGCTTCACATTTCACACACGCATTGCTCCAGTGGACCTCTACCACCGTGTGACAAATTCATGTTCGTGCCCAGAGTGAAGGTCACAAGCCCACACACTTTGATTTTTGTTTACATATTTAGGGGTACATGGGCCCACGCGGGAGGTATTCCGTAAGCCTCGCTTACTGACCAATCTAGTTTTTACTAGCCCCGACCCAGAAACGACTCGCATCTGGCGCCCGTTAAAAGGCGTGTTTGCATGTGTTTGTTTGTCTGGTTGAGAGTATTCGGAGGGAGTTAACTATACCGAGTTCATGATCAATCGCTGATAGATCTATTGCCGAGGTCTTTCGCCACAGTAACCTGTCAATCATAACACTAAGGGCTGCCTTTACTTACCAGTGATTGGCTGTACTGTATAAATAACTTCGCCACGAGAATAACACGTGTTTTGAACTAACAATTATAGTAGCCAGAAAACATGTTTGGCTAGGGGATTATTGAAACTATCGACCCGTGACTTTTATTGTCACAGCGGGTAGGCATGATTTTATGATGTGATGAAAATTTGGTCAAACACTCGGGTGTCGTAAAACAAATGATATTGTAAACAGTTTGGCAGGCCTGCAATTAGCGAGATTTAGGTCACTGGGTGGGAAATGGGGATTACCTGAACGAATTTGGTTCCAGCTTTTTTTTAGAATTTCCGATATTTTGCGAGATTTTTTAAGGCAAAGTGAACTTCGCCTTGCCGGACACATAGGGCGACTTGGGCGGGGAAAAAAAGCGACTACTTCGCCCAAGTCGCCCCCAAAATTGAACCCTGTTGTCCTACTAGAGATTATTAGAGAATACATTGAGTATTGCCAGTCTATGGAATAATGTACTGACTGATGGGTGTATAATTCGGGAACATGATATGATAGTGTGTGACAAACCAAAATAGTAGTGTACAATGTCTAGGTCGGGTCATCCTGAATTTGTGGAATTCACTTCTGTCACATGTGGGCAGTGATCATTTTGGTACTAATTCTCTGACTAAAGTTGTAACAGCAATTCCAGACTGTTTGCTACATTCTCACAGCTGCGTACATGTATATATCAGCAAGTGTGCAACCAATAAATGGAATATAAAGGTAGGTAAAATGTGCAGGTATCTTGCTGACATCCTAGTGTGTTTAGACAAAGTCATTGCATGTAGACCGACCAGCAATTAATGACACTTGCTTAAGTGGTATCATCCTTGGTTAACTGAACTTGTGTTTGGAAGGCAGATATATGTTGGCCTGCACAATATGATCCAATTTGAAGGCTGCCATGTTGGTAATCTGTGGAATTTGTTAACTAATAGGATGGTGGCATAGATCAAGATGGATAACGCCGTTAATGGAGGTTGACTTTTGGATAAGAACTACTTATCTGTTCATGAGTGAAGTGTTTTGAAGTCCTGTGAGGCAATGATAACTATGCTATTAGGGTCGCGGGCAAATGTATTGCTTTGTGAATCTCTCAATTCCTATATATTTCCTGTCCTTGTCTTATAATCTTGGTGGGTGGCTGGTGGGAGTATGCAATGGGTAATTTAACGATTGTGGTTCATCCTTACCAGAATCCCGACTGCAAACCTGGTTTGGCCCTCGCATATGTCTTCGGCATTTTGTATGTGACAGTTGAATCTGGTTATACCCCTTACATGTATGTCAGTATTACGATTATTCGTAATTCTATTTTAGTGGAAGGGGCAAAGTGACTTTGGTGTTGTATGGACCTGGCACCAGGTCAGGTTATTCTAATTTCAGGGTTGAATATATTTTTTCGCGATGTAAATATTCCATTCCGATTTTGGGATTTTCCCCCCAATACTGCAGGCTAAAATGCGATGGAACCCGTTTGCCCGGCCTTACATGACCTTAGCTGTTGATAGGCCGTTAAACATCAATAAACAAACAAACAAACTGATAATCTTGATATGAAGACACTAACCTAACCTTATGATTATAGTAGTCTGAGCATGTCGCACATCTTGTAATGAAATCAAGCCATTTGAATGGCTAGGCTCAGTTACAGCCAATAAAACTGTTTGATTTCAAGCCAAATTGTTTTCCATTTTGCCATTTCACAGTTCTGGTTACAGGTAGTTTACGACGACTACAACTAGAGACGACATGAATAGAAACAGTCATCATCAACTGGTGCGTTCTGGACTACAGGCTGATCTAAATGAAAACAGGAGAACAAAGTCATTTTGTGGCAAAGATCAAGTGAAAGCAGTTCCAGGGAACTCCAAGAGTAAAGGTGCCAGTCTTCCATGTACGGTACTGACTGTCATTGATCAAGGTCAAATACAAGTGATAAGCGATAAAAATAGGAAAAGGCATCGCACAGTGGTGAGAAATAAGGAAACGTGTAAGTTTAACCGTGTGAATAAGAATGGAGGCACAAGATCAAATACAGAAACGGAAATTGTTAAAACATACCTGGAGCCACAGAACAAATCATCATATATAATGGAAAATAACATATTACAAAAACGCCATGAAATACAGCCAAATAATAACGGAATTGTAGATGGAACAGATGCCGATACACGCATGGATAATAAAGGTTCGCTAAAGCCTATGGTTGCCGCTGATTATGGGAGCTGGAACAGACTTCCTTCATCAAAAAGGGCACTTCTCATCCCAGTCGAGGACAACTCGGCTCTTTCTACAAATGAAAAAGGAGCAGACGAGCCGAATGAAGCTGAGGATTGCTTGAGAAAACAGAAACAGATGAGTAGTACAAATGTAGAGAATATGATGCCAGTAAAGTTGGCAAGATCAGAAGATACAAAGGTCAACACAGTGATTGACAAGGAGTCTGGAAGTGAAGACTTGTACGTGTCAAGGCCTGACGAAAAACTGTTTGTGGCTATGGACAACAGGATTTCGGAAGAAAGGTATTATACTGTAAACCAATTAATATTCGCGCACTAAATACCTTCACGTTCTTTGCGAGTGGCCCCGTGCAGGCACCGGGGCGGGATCAACTGATCCTGAGAATAGTGCTGCCGTAGCCATTGCTTGTCGTAAAAGGCGACTAAACTGGCTTAACGATTAGGTTCATACTTTCCGGAACCCACTATACCGGATTTGGCTCTCATGTACATTTTTGGCTTTCTTGTATGTGAGAGTTGAGTCAGGCTATGCCCCATATATAAAAGTAAGATTAGCGCTAATCCTATTACTTTTAGGGGATGGGATAAATGATGCTGGTGTGGCGAGGGCCTGGCACCAGATCAGGTTGTTCTAATTTCAGGACTGAATATATATTTTGATTGTAAATATTGAGTTCTGAAGTTGGGATTTACCCCCCTCGGACAGGTGGATACGGGACACGACCCCGTTGACCCGTCTGCGTGTAGACTCCCTGAAGCTTGTACCTCTATGTCAGAAAAGCGGACGTTAAACCCTATTCACTCACTCACTCTTTGCGAGTGATTGAAGGTCGCAAAGGTAAATCATCGTGAATATTCCCACATGTTCTAGCTTAAAAAGGTTTAAAAGGGTTTTGATATATATAAATGTTGTGCCTCTTTTTGGCTCGCCTTCGAAGTGCAAAAAGAGCTAATGGCATTCCTCCGGCATTGCGTCCACTAACTTAACGTTGGAGTAAATGTCTTATAACTTCTGTTTCTTTTCATGGAACACCTTGGTTGTGAAAACATTTAGTCATTGTTTTTACATCAAAATGTTGGTACAAGTTGTTTCATTGCCATATAACTTTAATATAACATGATGGATTGCTTCAATATTTGGACACTTGATACATGTAAGCATTTGGAACACACCCATGCTGCCCATGGCCTTGACCTTTTTCGTGCCCATTATCATGTTGCAGTCAATTGCCTCCGGCGCGACACCACTTCCATGACGGAATTCTTGTTTTTATTTTGTTTTCAAATATTTTCATGATTTCCCATAATTTAAAGATAATGGTATACACATATTTATGCATGAATATTATTCTGTGACATGAATTTAGTAAATGAATGCAAGTTTGATGGGAATATATCGGGTACATTTAATTTTAGAGTCTTTTTTGAGGTACTTGATTTTCGAATTCAGCATAAAAGTTTACGTAAGAATCGCTCATCAAACCTTTCGGGCTCAACATTGTAAATAAAGGTGCCCCAGCTCTCGGACTATTGCTTTATACTTTGTTCCGAAGACTACTGTTAGTAATAATTTGTAATTTCATTTTCACTACCACTGTGTGATATTCTAAAAGTAAAACAGCTTGAGTGGTTGCGAGCTCGTGCTCAAGCAATTAGATCATATCGGCCTGACACTGATAGTGCTTTCCTTATGAATTAATAACCTGAAATAATCTAGATTAGTTAACAAATGTTTGTAATACTTAGAATAGTTTTACTATCTGTTTCGATCCCACTGTTAACCATTTTCACACAATGGATTATTTTAATGTACAACACTGAGCCGTCACATCTGGATCTATCCTGTGTGTATACACTTTCTGAAGTTATACAAAATGGTAATTTTATGTACCCCAAAAAAATCACCACACTGTCCATCTGTTTGTTTGCCTGTCCAAGATTTGTGTAGCTTTCGGCTATCTACTGTCTCTGTTACAATTAGTCAGATTGGCTGCAAACTTTATATACTTACTTGTCATTAGCCACATTTTCATTCTATAGCCCCATGTGGCCTCTGCTCATGTCAAATGACTTGGAAATTTGCGTCAACGTTTTTAAGGGGTACATCCTCAATCACTATTAGTGGTTTCTTGTTTGGACTATTGGAATAGTGAAACAATTATTACGGAAGTGTAATTTTCAGATACTTCATGGGTGAAAGGTTTATAATCAGTTTGTCCTGTTCACCTAGTGGTTACCATGGTGATGGGGAGGAGACACGTCCCAAGATGCTACTGATGTTGGATCGCAACAAAACGGAGGAAACCGACGCTGCGACAGGCTCCATCGATAAGAGCGCTGATCCAGAAATGGCCGACGAGGACCAGAAATATGTAACTATATGTACACGCAGGGGTTGAAATTTCACTCGCCCAGCTCGCCATGTCGAGTGTTTTTTGTGGCGGTCGAGTACTTTCTACAGGCACTCGCCCAGTTTGGCGAGTGAAAAATTTGGTCAGGATTTTTTTCTCTGAAGAAATTGCCAATTAATTCCATCGATAACAGCCAACAAATGGTATTAATTCAGCGACCATTTGTCGTTTACAGTTTACGTCAGTTTGACGGAAGTAAGATTCAAGCAGTGTCTATGTACACGGTTACGGGTAGAATCGCTAGCGATTTTGAACACGGTCCATATCGGGCAAATTTAATTCACGGATTATTTGTCGGCTGTACGCGGCCAGACTAACAAATAATATGACTGCGAATATAGACTAGTGTGTGTATTATCATGCGCGGCCACATATATCGTCTCGTAGACAGTTGGGTTAACGCGCATTTCAAACGCCGAACATAATGGCTTGGGATGAAACTGTCGGCGCCGGGTCCGAAACCATTGAATTTAGTAATTAAGGTAGCGCACATCGCATGCAAACATAGCCACTATAAATAAAACAAAATCTATGTCACTCGACGCTTATAGAAAATAAGAAGCGTGCAAGCCTCTGAGCAAATTCAACTGCTAAACTAAACGCTGCTAAAAACGTTGAAGAGAAAAACTCGACAAAGTTTATCTCCCGATAAATAATATTTATTTGTTTGTTTAATGTTCATTTAATGATTAAAATATAAATAACAAGAAATGTGTCTGTCGAACGCGGATGCCACCTGCAGCATATTTGAGAAACTGTGACAAAGTGGTTAACCGAAAAGTGTGACGGACAGATGGACAGACGGACGGATGGACATACAGACGGACGTTCAAACATTTGAGAGTTATGAGGCACCGCTATATAAAAGATCAAAGGGTTAGCTCCTAAATATCAAAGAGTTAGCTCGTAAATTTACGAGGCACCGACAATATCAAAGAGATCAAAGAAAACTAACCCTTACCCTAGCTCCTAAACCCCCGATGTTGGCCCGGACGGTCCAAACATTATATGCCACCCGTTTCTTCGAAACCCGGTGGCATAACAATAATAGTGAATATGTCTTATCCGTTTTGGTAATGATCATATATATGTGCAAGCTATTTTTTATGCCACTCGGTTTCGAAGAAACGGGTGGCATATAGTGTTTGGACCATCCGTCCGTCCGGACCATCCATCCGTCTGTCCGTTACACTTTTCGGTTAACCACTTTGTCACAGTTTCTCAAATATGCTGCAGGTGGCATCCGCGTTCGACAGACGCATTTCTTGTTTTTAAATAAGATGCAAGATTACAAATAGCATTTTATTTAAAAAATAACTGGGCAAGTAACTTTTTGACCTGGACAAGTACTTTTTGTCGCGCCCGCTTGCGGAAAGCGCGATATAGTCGGCACTTTGGCGTACGTCCGTCCGTACGTACGTACGTGTGTCCGGTTAAAGTTTTTTGGTTAAAGTTTTTCCGCCTGCTGTATCTCTTTTTTTTAGTGTCCATGCCTCGCCCCAAGGCGCGACATGCAGGCCGCGGCCATCTAGTTATTTGTACTTGCCCAGTACGTACGTGTGTCCGGTTAAAGTTTTTGGTTAGTTTTTGGTTAAAGTTTTTTGGTTTAAGTTTTTCGTTATACTATATCTCTGCAACTGCTTTGCCCATTACCTTGAAACTTCACATGGGTGTTTATCATCATCTATATTTTCATTCTACCCCCCTCCCGTGTGGCCCCTGTGCCCAATGTCAAGGTCAAATTGCTTTGAAGTTTTTGGTCAAAGTTTTTGGTTAAAGTCTTTTGGTTAAAGTTTTTCGTTATACTATGTCTCTGCAACTACTTCGCCCATTACCTTGAAACTTCACATGGGTGTTTATCATCATCCATATTTTCATTCTACCCCCACCCGAGCGGGTCCCTGTGTCCAATGTCAAGGTCAAATTACTTTGAAGTTTTTGGTTAAAGTTTTTGGTTAAAAGTTTTTTCATGTACTATATCTATGCACCTACTTTGCCCATTACCTTGAACCTTCACATGCCTGTTTATCATCATCCATATTTTCATTCTACCCCCACCTGTGCGGCCCCTGTGCCCAATGTCAAGGTCAAATTACTTTGAAGTTTTTGGTTAAAGTTTTTTCATGTACTATTTCTCTGCACCTGCTTTGCCCATTACCTTGAAACTTCACATGGGTGTTTATCATCATCTATGTTTTCAGTCTACCCCGCTCCCGTATGGCCCCTGTGCCCAATGTCAAGGTCTAATTACTTTGAAATTTTTGGTTAAAGTTTTTGTCCCGACCGCTTCCGGAAAGCGCGATATAGTCGGCACTTTGGCGTACGTCCGTCCGTACGTGTGTCCGGTTAAAGTTTTTTGGTTAAAGTTTTTCCGCCTACTATATCTCTTTTTTTTAGTGTCCATGCCTCACCCCAAGGCAGGCCGCGGCCATCTAGTTATTTGTACTTGCCCAGCTTGGCGAGTGGAAAAAAAATGATTTTTTCAACCCCTGAAACGGGACACGGCATCACAACAGTAGTCTGATAAGCTAGCACACTCATGCAGCCTGATACTGATGTTTTTACCTCTCTTGAGCCTATTGTTTACCGCTTTTCGTCTGTCCATCTGTCGTCTGTTCGTCACTTTTCCGACATCTTCTTCTGAACCGCTGGGCCATATGTTGACCACCGAAAGGTCATCCTTTTATTAGCCAGGTTTTTTTAAAAAAAATCCAGGCTATTGGATTGGCGAAAGCCGGGCGGGCGGGCGGCGTCAACAATCAATGTTAAGTTTTCGTGTTTGAGTCCATTTCTTTGTTACTGTACCACCTAGGACCACCAAACTTTCACAGCTTCATAATCAAGGGGTGCCCACCACATATCACTATCCAACATGTTACTTTTTTTTTAACTTGACCCATTTTTTCCGCGTAGTCGACTTAGCCATTTTCAATGTTAAGTTTTCGCGTTTACAATGTTAAGTTTTCGTGTTTAAGTCCATTTCTTTGTTACTGTACCACCTAGGACCACCAAACTTTCACAGCTTCATAATCAAGGGGTGCCCACCACATATCACTATCCAACATGTTACTTTTTTTTTAACTTGACCCATTTTTTCCGCGTAGTCGACTTAGCCATTTTCAATGTTAAGTTTTCGCGTTTACAATGTTAAGTTTTCGTGTTTAAGTCCATTTCTTTGGTACTGTACCACCTAGGACCACCAAACTTTCACAGCTTCATAATCAAGGGGTACCCACCACATATCACTATCCAACATGTTACTTTTTTTTTTAACTTGACCCATTTTTTTCCGCGCAGTCGACTTAGCCATTTTCAATGTTAAGTTTTCGCGTTTACAATGTTAAGTTTTCGTGTTTAAGTCCATTTCATTTGGTACTGTACCACCTAGGACCACCAAACTTTCACAGCTTCATAACCAAGGGGTGCCTACCACATACAACTATCCAACATGTGACCATTTTTTTACCTTCACCTATTATTTCTACGTAATTGACTTAGCCATTTTCAACGTTAACTTTTTAACGTACGTCTGGTTAGAGTTTTTTGGTTAAAACTTTTTCGTTATACTTTATCTCTGCAACTGCTTCGCCCATTACCTTGAAACTTCACATGGGTGTTTATCATCATCCATATTTTCATTCTAACCCCCAACCGTGCGGCCCCTGTGCCCAATGTCAAGGTCAAATTACTTTGAATTTTTTTGTTAAAGTTTTTTCGTGTACTATATCTCTGCAACTGCTTCACCCAATACCTTGATACTTCACATGGGTGTTTATCATCATTGTCGCACCTGCTTGCGGAAGCTTGCGGAAGCTTGCGGAAAGCGCGATCCTGTGCCCAATGTCAAGGTCAAATTACTTTGATTTTTTTTGTTAAAGTTTGTTCGTGTACTATATCTCTGCAACTGCTTCACCCAATACCTTGATACTTCACATGGGTGTTTATCATCATTGTTGCACCTGCTTGCGGAAAGCGCGATCCTGTGCCCAATGTCAAGGTCAAATTACTTTGAATTTTTTTGTTGAAAGTTTTTTCGTGTACTATATCTCTGCAACTGTTCTTCACCAATACCTTGATACTTCACATGGGTGTTTATCATCATTGTTGCACCTGCTTGCGGAAAGAGCGATCCTGTGCCCAATGTCAAGGTCAAATTACTTTGAATTTTTTTGTTAAATTTTTTTTGTGTACTATATCTCTGCAACTGCTTCACCCAATACCTTGATACTTCACATGGGTGTTTATCATCATTGTCGCACCTGCTTGCGGAAAGCGCGATCCTGTGCCCTATGTCAAGTTCAAATTACTTTGAATTTTTTTGTTAAAGTTTTTTCGTGTACTATATCTCTGCAACTGCTTCACCCAATACCTTCATACTTCACATGGGTGTTTATCATCATTGTTGCACCTGCTTGCGGAAAGCGCGATCCTGTGCCCAATGTCCCACAAGGTCAAATACTTTGAATTTTTTTGTTAAATTTTTTTTGTGTACTATATCTCTGCAACTGCTTCACCCACTACCTTGATACTTCACATGGGTGTTTATCATCATTGTCGCACCTGCTTGCGGAAAGCGCGATCCTGTGCCCTATGTCAAGTTCAAATTACTTTGATTTTTTTTGTTAAAGTTTTTTTGTGTACTATATCTCTGCAACTGCTTCACCCAATACCTTGATACTTCACATGGGTGTTTATCATCATTGTCACACCTGCTTGCGGAAAGCGCGATATCGTCGGCATTTTGGCGTCCGTCCGTTCGTCCGTGTGTCCGGTTAAAGTTTTTTGGTTAAAGTTTTTCCATCTACTAGTCTATTTTTTTAGTGTCCATGCCTCGCCCCAAGGCGCGACATGCAGGCCAGGGCCATCTAGTCTACAAAAAGTGGGTATAATTATGTTATCCAAGTGTCTATGCTTGGAAAAAACCTGGCCTTCGTGGCTTTGCCTCGTTTCTTGTTATAGATTTCAAACATCTTCTTCTCGCGAACCACTTTGCCGATGCTGGTCAAACACTATCGCATTTAACCATATATGGTCATGTTATATATCAAATCGAAGGTATTGATGAGACGATCACTCTGGAGCATTTTTTGTTGAAATCGGATGATTACATCATCCAAAATGGCCATCAAAATCAATATTTGTTAAAATAGAAGTTGTCGCATAATCCAAAATGGTCACCATAGAAATTTAGGTCAAAATCTTCTCACATAATGCCAGACCGATTTTGATGAAATTTGGCATAATTGATCAATAGCCAATGCTCTTTCAGATTGGCTAAACTGATTACCCCGGGATCAAAAATGGGCGTGGCTGGGGGCGGGGGGCTCAAGTTGGGGTCAAATTTCACATGGTCAGGTCATATATCAAATCGAAGGTATCAAGGAGACGATCAATCTGCAGCCTTTTTTTTTATCAAAGTCGGATGATTGCGTCATTCAGGATAGCCGCTGAAAGGTCATCCTTTTACTGTCTCACCCACGATAGTGGAAAGTGAGACATAACGGTCACAATTCCGTCATCGTCGGTGTCGTCAACACTTTGGGACGTCAGTTTTGGATGTAGTCAAATTTCCCATATCTCTTGATCCGTTAGTCGGATCATTACCACCAAACTTCATCAATAGCTTCCGCACATTGATAGCTATCCATCCAGTCGGGTGATCTTGACTTGACCTTCACCTTTTTGGTACGTAAATTTTGGATGTAGACAAATTTCTCATATCTCTTGATCCGTTAGTCTGATCATTGCCAAATTTCATCAATAACTTTCTCATATTGATGACTATTCACCCACTATCATTCAGGTGACCTTGACCTTCACCTTGGTGACCTTATCCTTTTTGGGACATAAATTTGGGACTTAGCCAAATTTCCCATATCTCTTGATCCGTTAGTCGTATCATTACCAAACTTCATCAATAGCTTTCTTACATTGATAGCTATCCATACCATCCATTGTCATTCGGGTGACCATGACCATGATGGCCTTGACCTTCATGTCAACCATTTTGGACGTACATCCAAACGTTGAATATCTCTTGATTAGTCGGATCATCTCCAAACTTCATCAATAGCTTCTTCACATTGATGAATATCTACCAGTGTAATTCGGTTGACCTTCACCTTGCTGACCTTCACTTTGCTGTCAACAATTTTGGACATACGTCCAAATGTTGAATATTCGATAGTCATAGCATTACCAAATTTCCTAAATAGCTTCCTCATAGTGTCATTGTGACATTGACCTCATAGTGTCATTCCGGTGACATTGACCGTAACCTTTGTGACCTTGATTTTTGTGTCAATAATTTTTTATGTAGCCCCAATTCTCATCAATTCGTGCCTTCTCATTGAGTTGTGCCCTTAGCAATCATCAGCAAAACGTGTTCTAAGAACAACTTCACGTTACAGTGTTTACTGGAATATTTTAAGATATCTACAGTACACACATTCACAACCAACAAAATAGTAAGAATCAGGGTAGTTACTTAAAATTACTGTCAAAATTTGATTAATTGGTTAAAAACCTAATAAATACCACTAATCAAGGTGCATGATCACGTGGTTACAACAACAACCACAATGGCACAAAGTATTGAAAGCGCGCCCACACCAAAGTAAGTACAGTCGAACCTGTTCGGGCGGTCACCTTTAATCAGCGGCCACCGCATTTAAGCGGCCACTTCAAATTTCTCCCGCGCAATTTTGCTATTTAAAACGCTTTCATTCAACGGTCACTCCTCTGACGCGGCCAGCGGTCATTAATTATCGTCCCAAACTAGTGATCCAATTTCATTAAACGGTCACCGCTAATCCCGATGTCAATGTACCCTGCGGCGGTCGTTACTGAAGCGCGAATTAACAATGATGTAGGCAGTCAATGCGGGTAATTCGGTCGACATTTTCTTTGCCGAATCACAATCTGGCCTCTATCATTTGAGTTAACTTTTGAAAACATTTACCGGGCCCATATCGGTCGGTGTCATTTTGCCATGCAAAATATTGCCATGCAAAATATTAACGGTAAATCCCAATATGCATAATGCAATTCGACGCACGTTATAAAACTCCATCATTAGTTTCGAAACTGTGTGTTTACACGATGCTGATTCGTCCAAAGTGGCAAGCCTAAGTTAGCTGGCCGACATCAAACACACCGCGTGTCAAGATTTACAACACGAAGCCATATCAAATATCAATACACGCGGTTGCTGACTTCAGTTTCGTATTCGTCACTAGACTGGTACCCTGTCTGATGCGTGCCTAGTGAAACAATTCTACCGGGAACCAGTCTATTTATGACACGCAAACGTGTTTATGTGATTTGGGTCTCTGACTAATCCCGGCTTATTGCATTAGCAGCCAGACCAGGCGGTGCATTCGAGTAGTCTGCACATGGTTTACAGTGTTCGCCAATCTCTAATTAAAAACATCATAATTTCGCATAGATACGACTGATTTTGAAACACAGGCGAGATTTGTGTGTTGTTTTGTGCAAACAAATCGATAACACCCAGCCGTGTCAACTGACGGGTGTTTATTGTATGACATCATTCAGCACGAGGCTGTAAACTGTGTGACCTTTAGGCTATGTTTTGAAATTGCTCTGATTGGTCAACAATCAGTAACCAATTTCATGAGGATACGCTTATGTTTGCGGAAAATCTAAATATTTTCCTTCTATGCACTCAGAAGTATATGCCGCGACCACCATTTATACCATTTCATCAAGATGGTTCAAATGAGTGGTCACAACATATACTTTCATTGAGAAATAACAAAAATAAAATATTTAATAAATTTCATATCCGTAAATGTGTATTCCGAAAGGAATGGGTTAAAAAACACTGGATTATACGCAGGCAGATCTGTCGCCATATTTCGCCGATATTGATTTCAGTAAATATTTTAGAAATCAATATCGGCGAAATATGGCGACAGATCTACGTATAATCCAGTGTTTTTTTTAACCCATTCCTTTCGGAATACACATTTACGGATATGAAATTTATTAAATATTTTATTTTTGTTATTTCTCAATGAAAGTATATGTTGTGACCACTCATTTGAACCGTCTTGACGAAATGGTTTAAATGGTGGTCGCGATTAAAGGTGACCGCCCAAACAGGTTCGACTGTACTTACTTTGGAGTGGGTGCGCTTTCAACACTTTGTGCCATTGTTGTTGTTGTTGTAACCACGTGATCATGCACCTTGCTTAGTGGTATTTATTAGGTTTTTAACCAATTAACCAAACTTTGACAGTCATTTTAAGTAACTCTACCCTGATTCTTACTATTTTGTTGGTTGTGAATGTGTTTCATCCTGTTGTGGTCTCCAAACCTCTCAAAGTTGTGTAAGATATATATCTGTACATATTGCGAGACAACTCCTACCCTGGTGACTTCTCAAGTTTGTCGCATTGACATTTTGTGCCTGTCATGGGCTTATTTTGATGTATATGTAGTGACAACTTTACATACCAGTATTTGCTTGATTTTTGTGACATTGCACAGGTGAGCGATATAGGGCCGTCATGGCCCTCTTGTTTTTTTTAGTGGCTGCCTGTAGACGGGGGAGGGGGATACACATGTGCTTGTGGACAAGCGTCCATTTCTAGTTTTCTTGCTGAACTGATGTAAAATGAATTCAATAAATTAATCGACTTTGTTTTTGCAAATACAGGTATCATTTGGCCATGTCTAACCTGCCTTTTCAGAAGCCAGAGATAAAGGACGAGACAAATTTTGGCAACAATTTAAAATATGAAATCAGAGACAATGTAAAGGAAAGAGCCACCCCTGAAAAAGAACACCGTCAGCTTGAAAAAGAAAAGTTGGACCTTGAAACGGGAAGCAATGATCTTGATGAGAACCGATGTGGAATAGAGAGCTCCTGGATAAGTTCTGAAAGCTTCAGTGGCCACAGCAGTTACTTCCCTTCCCTGACACCCATCCAGAGTGACCTCCCTTATAAGTCTGTCGGTGACGGGAGTTATCGCCTCTTGAAGTGTTCGCGCGGTATACAGTGGGAGAGGCAGATTGGCCCCCAGAGGTGCACAGTAGACGCGGGATACAAGCCGGGATATGTGTCTATGGAGGATGTCGCTTTCTACAGCCTTGGAGGGACTTCTCCACAGAAATATACAAGGTATGGGCTCCCAACTGATATTAAGGCCATTATGAAATGTGTGGCCCGTGTCGATCCTCATCATTATTTGTGACTGGATAAATTGAGCTTATGGCTTTTGAGGCCATTCCAAATCCTGTCCTGCTAGCTCTCTCGTAGGGATGCCTGACTGAACAGCGATCAGACTATGTGGATATCTGACTGAATAGCGAGTTGTGTAGACTCTGATCTGACTATGTGGATATCTAACTGAATAGCGAGCAATGTAGACCCTGATCAGGCTAAGTGAATACCTGACTGAATGGCGAGCAGTGCAGAATATATATTGGTCAAAAACTTATTCAGGAACATACTTGTAAACAACATTTGTCTGCCTGAATTACAAACAGAATATCTCCTGGCAGACCCTGGCTGCAGACTGATCTGGAGCTTTTCTGAACACAAATGGCATATGATCTCCTCTCAGCCAGGAGCAGTTTTTACCTGACAAAACTACCTTTACTAGTATATCATATCTCATCATCTCCAGGGTCAATTTCACTATCACAGGGCTCCAGATAAGTTGCGTATTTGCGTAAATACCCAATTAAAATTGCCAAAAACCCAATTGAAATCAGAAGTAGTGAGTATCAAAAAGCAATGAAAAATTTATGGTATCTTTATCATGCTACAGAAAACAATAAACATACAACAAATATAGCATATTTTCTTATTTTTCCGTGAAAACATATCTTGGTATTTCATTAGAATCTCCAAGGAGACAATTCTAATGACATACCAAGATGTGTTTTCATTTAGAAGCAAACTATTCAATAAGTGCGGTCTGCTGATGTGTAAACAGTTGTGTGATTCTATTTTACACAATTAAAATTTTGAAATACCCAATTGCTTCAGAAATGATGGAGTGACATACTCAATTACTAATTCCTTATCTGGAGCCCTGCTATCACTGCACAAACATTTGTATATGCCCATGGGTGTGTGGGCACGGCTTGTCCACGCAATAACTACTTTACTTAATTTCAAAATTGTCGGACGACTTATATCCCCTTGGCAGCCATTTTTAGATTGCCTGCACATATTTCTGGAAGAGCTAATGGCATAACCCTGGCATCTGTTGTCGGCGCCAGCGGCCGCGTCCACAAACTTAATGTTGGGCTAAATTTCTTATAACTTTCCTTTGATAGATCTTATTGATAGTTCACACATGCATTCCTCTATCATGCTGTGACAAAACTATGACCCTCCCACAACCACTAATCCCAAGTTGTAGGTCACAGACGTAGCGCTTTCACAAACTTAATGTTCAGGTGAATTTCTTATAACTGCTGTTCCTTTTATAGAACATATTGATATTTCACACATGCATTCTTCTGATGCTCCGTTATCATGCTGTGACAAATGCATGATCCTCCTGCCACCAATAATCCCAAGGTCAAGGTCATGTACTTAGCACTTTCATAAACTTAACGTTCGGGTAGATTTCTTATAACTTCTATTTTCATTGATAGACCGTATTGATAGTTCACACATGCATGCCTCTGATGGTCCTCTATCATGCTGTGACAAATCCATGACCCGCCCACCAGCAAATCCCAAGGTCCTCATTTGGGTTAATTTCTTATAACTTCTGTTTCCTTTGATAGAACTTATTCATATTTCACACATGCATTCCTCTGATGGTCCTCTAACATGCTGTGACATATGACCCTCCCACAACCACTAATCCCAAGTTGTAGGTCACAGACGTAGCGCTTTCACAAACTTAATGTTCAGGTGAATTTCTTATAACTGCTGTTCCTTTTATAGAACATATTGATATTTCACACATGCATTCTTCTGATGCTCCGTTATCATGCTGTGACAAATGCATGATCCTCCTGCCACCAATAATCCCAAGGTCAAGGTCATGTACTAGCACTTTCATAAATTAACGTTTAACGTTCGGGTAGATTTCTTATAACTTCTATTTTCATTGATAGACCGTATTGATAGTTCACACATGCATGCCTCTGATGGTCCTCTATCATGCTGTGACAAATCCATGACCCGCCACAGCAAATCCCAAAGTCCTCATTTGGGTTTAATTATTTTCTTATAACTTCTGTTTCCTTTGATAGAACTTATTCATATTTCACACATGCATTCCTCTGATGGTCCTCTAACATGCTGTGACATATGACCCTCCCACAACCACTAATCCCAAGTTGTAGGTCACAGACGTAGCGCTTTCACAAACTTAATGTTCAGGTGAATTTCTTTATAACTGCTGTTCCTTTTATAGAACATATTGATATTTCACACATGCATTCTTCTGATGCTCCGTTATCATGCTGTGACAAATGCATGATCCTCCTGCCACCAATAATCCCAAGGTCAAGGTCATGTACTTAGCACTTTCATAAACTTAACGTTCGGGTAGATTTCTTATAACTTCTATTTTCATTGATAGACCGTATTGATAGTTCACACATGCATGCCTCTGATGGTCCTCTATCATGCTGTGACAAATCCATGACCCGCCCACCAGCAAATCAATCCCAAGGTCCTCATTTGGGTTAATTTCTTATAACTTCTGTTTCCTTTGATAGAACTTATTCATATTTCACACATGCATTCCTCTGATGGTCCTCTAACATGCTGTGACATATCCATAACCTTCCGACCACCAGTAATCCAATGGTCAAGGTCACGCTTTCACAAACTTAACTTTCGGGTAAATTTTCCCAGACCCGAGTTGTCATGTCTGTATGATTGCAATACACATACGATGGTGGGTGGAAGGTGGGTGCAAGCGATGGGTAATTTAATGATCGGGGTTCATCCTTACCGGAATTCCGACTGGAGACCTGGTTTGGCCCTCACATACCATACGTCTTTGGCATTTTGTATGTGACAGTTGAATCTGGTTATACCCCTTATGTGAGTATTACGATTATTCGTAATCCTATTTTAGGGGAAGGGGCCAAGTGACTTTGGTGTGGTATGGACCTGCCACCAGGTCAGGTTATTCTAATTTCAGGGCTGAATATATTGTTTCTCGATGTAAATATTCAGTTCTGATTTTGGAATTTTTCCCCCAATGCAACAGGTTAAAACGAGATCGAACCCGTTTGCCCGGCCTTACATGACCTTAGCTGTTGATAGGCCGTTAAACACCAATAAACAAACAAACAAAACACATACGATGGTATGGTGTATGTTTATGTAGGGTCGATCATACACAGGGAATTGGACTAAATAGACAGGTGGGATTATTTAACTTTTATCTAATTACCCGGAAGTTTTCCGCCGCCGTAGCGCAATCGCATCCTACCGCCCAGACTGGCACACCTGCATATTGTTTTATTTCGGTACAAATTGTCTTGAGAACGACGTGAGCAGTTGTCCAAGGGAGATAATTTGACTGATGGTATAACAAAAAAAGGAAACTACACATGTACGTTCTTTGTTGCCGATTTATTAAACACATGTAGATTTTCTTACATCGTGAGGTATTTTTATTATTGTCAGAAATATTTACTGTACAGGGATCCTCTAGAATATCGGACAAAAATGTAAATCGTAACATTGCCCCAAAAGTAACATCGACAATCAGTTATCCGGACAAATGTATAATCGTCTTATAACTTGTATTCTCACCTTAAAATCATAATTTTATCGCCTGAAAACCAGTGTAAACAATATTGTGTAGAATCACCATTCGCTTCTTGGAAAACATTGTATTTATAGAACAACTCTGAAATGAAGTAATGGGTGCTCTTGATTGGAAGCCCCCGCGCGACTTGACGTTGTAAACAATGTGTGGACATAGTTGAGGAATATTTTCAGCAAATTTTACTAAAATGTTTACCATGGCGATATATTCTTCACACTGGCATGGAAACAGCAAGCACCTGAGTGACTTAGATGTGTTTGTTGCAAAATCGGATCAAATGAATGCGTTTAATTAACAGGTACTTTCATTTGTCCGATAAACTGATTATCCGGATAACTGGTATGACCCCTGTAGTACTCGCATATAGAACAACTCTGAAATTAAGTAATGGGCGCTCTCGATTGGAAGCCCCCGCGCGACTTGACGTTGTAAACAACTTGTGTACAGAGTTGAGGAATATTTTCAGCAAATTTTACTAAAATGTTTACCATGGCGATATATTCTTCACACTGGCATGGAAACAGCAAGCACCTGAGTGACTTAGATGTGTTTGTTGCAAAATCGGGTCAAATGAATTCGTTTAATTAACAGGTACTTTCATTTGTGTGATAAACTGATTGTCGGGATAACTGGTATGACCCTGTAGTAGGGATAACTGGTATGACCCTGTAGTAGGGATAACTGGTATGACCCTGTAGTAGAGATAACTGGTATGGACCCTGTAGTAATGATACGGTATGACCCGTAGTAAGGGATAACTGTATGCACCCCATAGAGAGGATACCCTGTAATGACTGGTAGTAGACTGTATGACCCTGTAGTAAGTACTGGATGACTGGATGTAGATAACTGGATAGACTCCCTGTAGTAGGGATAACAGGTATGACCCTGTAGTAAGAGATACTGGTATGACCCTGTAGTAGAGATAACTGGTATGACCATGTAGTAGATGGATAACCCTGTATGATTGTAGTATGATAACTGGTATGACCCTGTAGTAGGGATAACTGGTATGACCCTGTAGTAGGGATAACTGGTATGACCCTGTAGTAGAGATAACTGGTATGACCCTGTAGTAGAGATAACTGGTATGACCCTGTAGTAGGGATAACTGGTATGACCCTGTAGTAGAGATAACTGGTATGACCCTGTAGTAGTAGATAACTGGTATGACCCTGTAGTAAGTGGATAACCCTGTATGACCCTGTAGTTAGGGGATAACTGGTATGACCCTGTAGTAGAGATAACTGTATGACCCTGTAGTAGATAACTGGTATGAACCCGTAGTAGATAAAACTGGTATGAACCCTGTATAGGTTGGTATGACCCTGTAGTAGAGATAACTGGTATGACCCTGTAGTAGGGATAACTGGTATGACCCTGTAGTAGAGATAACTGGTATGACCCTGTAGTAGGGATAACTGGTATGACCCTGTAGTAGGATAACTGGTATGACCCTGTAGTAGAGATAACTGGTATGACCCTGTAGTAGGGAGATAACTGGTATGACCCTGTAGTAGATAACTGGTATGACCCTGTAGTGGATAATATGGACCCTGTAGTAGAGATAACTGGTATGAACCCTGTAGTAGGGATACAACTGTATGACCCTGTAGTAGGATAACTGGTATGACCCTTTAGTAGAGATAACTGGTATGACCCTAGTAGTAGGAGATAATGTATGAACCCGGTAGTAGAGATAACTGGTATGACCCTGTAGTAGAGATAACTGGTATGACCCTGTAGTAGAGATAACTGGTATGACCCTGTAGTAGAGATAACTGGTATACCCTGTAGTGGAGACCCTTGTATAATGTTGACCCTGTAGTAGGGATAACTGGTATGACCCTGTAGTTAGGGATAACTGGTATGACCCTGTAGTAGATAACTGGTAGGACCCTGTAGTAGATAACTGTATGACCCGAGTAGAGATAACTGGTATGACCCTGTAGTAGGGATAACTGGTATGACCCTGTAGTAGAGATAACTGGTATGACCCTGTAGTAGAGATAACTGGTATGACCCTGTAGTAGGGATAACTGTAGACCCTGTATAAGGGATAACTGGATGACCCTGTAGTAGAGAGGGATGACTGTATGACTGTAGTAAGATAACTGGTAAGACCCTGTAGTAGATAACTGGTATGACCCAGTAGTAGTAGACCCTGTTATGACTGGTATAGAGTATAACTGGTATGACCCTGTAGTAGGGATAACTGGTATGACCCTGTAGTAGAGATACTGGTATGACCCTGTAGTAGGGAAAATGAATACTGTATGACCCTGTAGTAGGAGATAACTGGTATGACCCTGTAGTAGGGATAACTGGTATGACCCTGTAGTAGAGATAACTGGTATGACCCTGTAGTAGAGATAACTGGTATGACGCTGTAAGTAGATAACTGGTATGGACCCTGTAGTAGAGATAACTGTATGACTTGTAGTTAGGGATAACTGTATGACCCTGTAGTAGGGATAACTGGTATGACCCTGTAGTAGAGATAACTGGTATGACCCTGTAGTAGAGATAACTGGTATGACCTTGTAGTAGAGATAACTGGTATGACCCTGTAGTAGAGATAACTGTATACCCTTGTAGTAGAGGATAACTGGTATGACGCTGTAGTAGAGATAACTGGTAATTACCCTGTAGTAGATAACTGGTAGACCTTAGTAGATAACTGGGTATGACTGGTAGAGATAACCTGGTATGACCCTGTAGTAGATAACTGGTATGACCCTGTAGTAGAGATACTGGTAGACCCTGAGTAGACCTATGAACCTTGTAGAGAAAACTGGTATGACCCTGTAGTAGGGATAACTGGTATGACCCTGTAGTACTCGCTTCCTTCGAAATAAAATAAAAGAACAGAGTAAGCAGGCGTAATTATGAAAATAAATAAAAAATAAACTGCAATGTTTAAATTTTATTTAATGTCTACTTAAAATTTATTTCCCGAAAACGCCATTTTAATGCATACACATAAGACACAACAATGACGCTAAATGTGACGTCTGCTTTGTCAAAACAGCGCGAAAATGATGTCGTCTTTGTAACATAATAACTTGTTATGTCATGTTTGCCGATAAGGGAGGTTTTCGCTTGGCGCGTCACATTTATTGTTATTTGAAACGCAGATAAAACCAGAACTGGCATCGTTAAACGAAGCTAATCTCGCTGGCAGTCTCAATATAAATAAAAAAGTCCTCAGTGACCTTGACCTTGGTCAGATGTGGATCATATGCAAAACAAAGCACCTTCTCTGGACACACATTGTGGCCAAATATTATCAAAATCGGTGAAGCTGAGTACATAGACTAACGCTATATGCCCTCTTGCCTATCGGCGAGTGGATAATAAAATATTTTTTCATAATCGACCAGAGTCTGGTCACCAGAAGCAATGACAAATTTCTTGAAAGTTTGTACTCGAATCATTTCATTCTCATTTTGATAAATGTAGTCTTCATTTTTATGACCAGTTCTTGACAATTGCAAGTCAGTGAACATATGTCAAATGCGTCCGTATTTTAGGTTAGCCTATTACAAATTATCTACAAAAGTTGCATATGTTGTAAGGTCCGTGTTCTAAGCAAGTGGCCCAAATGTCATTTGACAAGTATTGTTTGGGAAACTGAAATAGATTTGGAAGGAATCATATTATATTATTTTAAGCATTTCATAAAAAAATTGGTCACAGATGTACAGACACCACACCGCATGGTCATAACAAGCCCTTTAGTCTGTGTCAGAAAGTGAAAAAATATGCATTTGCTGAAATTTTCGCTGTAGTAAAAAAAAACCAAATTTGTACCATTTTTTGTTCCATCACTATCTTGGCCGCCATCTTCAATTTAAAATGGCCACCATTATTGTCAATAATGCTGCGTAGGTGTGGGTTTTTGCTACATAATTTTTATTGTCGAGCCCGCTTGCGGAAAGCGAGACATAGTGATCACAATGATGTCCGGGTGTCCGTGCGTGCGTGCGTCCGTGCGTGCGTGCGTCCGTGCGTGCGTCCGTTTGTTTGCCAGCCCGCCCGCATAATGAGGGGCCATTTCTATTGTTCGTATGCTGATTGGGCATCATCCATATCTTCATTATGTGTCCCACTCATGCGGCCCCTGTGCCCCAAGGTCAAGGTCAAATGACTTAGAAGTTTGGGTCCAGATTTGCGTTAAAGTTTTCAGATACCTACTATCTCTGTAACCGTAAGTCAGAATTGCTTGGAAACTTTGTATGCTTATTGATCATTATCCATATATTCATTCATGCGGCTCCTTTGCCCCAAAGTCAAGGTCAAATAACTTTTGCATTAACTTTGCATTATTATAAAATCTGCGTTAAAGTTTTTACATACCTTATATCTCCACAATCGTTACTCCAATTTACTTAAAACTTCCCATACTTCCTTTTCATCATCCATATTTTCATTCTATAGCCCACTAAGGTGGCCCCATATGCCCAAGGTCAAAGTCAAATTACTTTGAAATTTGTGTTAAAGTTTTTACATATCTTATATCTGCACAACCCTTAATTCAGACTTCAAGTAAATACACTCTGAGACTATCAAATGCCTCGGCGGGCTCGACATGTGGGCTGCGGCCATCTGGTATAACCACATATCTTTAATGTTGCTCAGTGTCAGTGTATGTTCGGTTATAAACAGGCTAAAACTGTCAGAATTTCTTTATTGTATCCACAAACCTTCGTAAGTTGCTATACATTCTACTTTCAGTATGTTGTCCAATGCCATAGAAACGGAGGTGGAGGTCGAAAATGTTTTCAACAAAGGTAAAATACATATTTATTTCCAAGTAGATCGCTATTCGTATGTAAATCATGTTATTCTAATTTCAGTGCTGAATATATATACATTGTATATACAGCTGATCTCGATATCGCTTACCTCGATATACTTCCGAGGTCCTGGCCGTATTCCTCATATTGATCTTGTGTTTTACTCCTGAGAAATCGATATCGGAAACGTCTATATTTCGGTTTAGTTGGGTGGAAATTTCAACAAACGGCGCCTCAAAAATGTTTTAAAAGTGTTAAAGGAATTCACATAAACCTTAATTAATCCATTAATCAATGTGACATCGATTACGTTAACATAAAAGTGAATTAAATGGCGTGGCAATCAAGTGAATTAAACTTGACATTTCAAGTTAATTAAACTTGACATTTCTTAATGCCAAATTAACATTCATGCAGGGCTGTACAAATTGGAACGCCCGACGCCCGAGACAAGTCGGTTTTAATCTCGGGCAAGTGCCTCTATGCTGGAATTTAGTCCCGTGCAAGTCACTATTTTCTGTTAGAACGTCCCGCCACAAGCCCTTTTTTTGGAACCGGACCATCATAAACTTAATCACAAAATTGACAACTTCATCGCCGCGGGCGTCCTGGCGATTCGCAGCTACTGTGTATCGCAAGAAAGTGATATAGAGAATAGTAGGTTAGTGCCGTGAATGGGAAAAAATATCCGGCAAGACTCAAGAATTTCTTTATTTCTCATCAGAAGTATATGTTGTGACCACTCATTTGAACCATCTCGCCGAGACGGTTCAAATGAGTGGTCACAACATATACTTTGGTTCAGAAATAAGGAAAATAGATACAGAATAGTAGGTTAGTGCCGTGAATGGGAAAAAATATCTGGCAAGGCTCAGGAAACGGGATGGGCGAGGCTCTGCCGAGCACATCCTGTTTCCGTGCCGCGCCAGATATTTTTTCCCATTCACGGCACTAACCTACTATTCTATTTATCCCGTCGACACCAACAAATGGCTGTAAAATACAAAAATTGTATTGACTGGATATCAAAAATGTTTCACGGCACCGTGTTTCACGGCACATACGCACTGTGTTGACGGGATAAATAGCAATCTACAGCGACCCTGATTATATTAATTTAATCGAATTTGAAAGTAATTAGCAAATTAGCGAAAATATTCTGCAGCGATCGATGGTTATTGATTTATTTTATGGATGTTAACGTTTTCGTCTCACTGCGTCGATAGGCCAAGACACCTAACTTTAGAGAAATAAATGCATGTTCCTTCACGGGGTGGAAATGGAATTTAAGGTTCTTAATTTAAATTATCGTTTCTACGCGGCATATAAACGAAGGAAAAAGTGAAATTGAATGGGATGGACATACTATGAAGGTATTCTAAGTCGGTGTTCTAAGCCCTAGGCCACAACCCATACCCTATAAACGAAGGAAAGAAATGCTCATAACGAGCGACCATACGTACTTGGAATAACAGCTGACATAACGCGCGGTAAACTGAAATGGCCTACGTGACAATTGACATTTACGTTCCAACAAGATTTTCACGGTGTGTAATCGATCGTATTTCCTCGCCACCATATGAAACCCGACTCAAGAAACACAAATTAAGTTGTGGATTTCTGAATTTGTCAATTGTTTGTACGGTCTAAGAAATCAAGCAAATGTGACAATTCTTTTTACAAAATATTAGAATCGTCTAAGGAGACAATTCTCATGTGTTGCCAAAACATGTTTTATTAAGACATCGGACAAATGTGAAAAGAAAACCCGAATACATTGATATTTCTTTACAAAAACATATGTTGACAACATTTGAGAATCGTCTTAGGAAACGATTCTCATGTGCTGCCAACTCTTGGTTTTATCAAGAAATCAAACAAATGTGAAAATGCACAAGCTAATGCGTAATTATCAATTCATCGGCGATGCGATGACGTGAGCGACTACATAGCGTGGTTTTGGTATGTTTGTTTCCACCGAATTCTAAAGGTCAGTCACACTTTGCACGTGAAACTGGATTACCGACTGATGATTGTAAACACCATCAGGTGTGCAGCTAGACCGAAAATGATATGTCGCAAATGTGCTAATTGGGGATGGGTGGGTACGGCCATATTTCTTTTTATGTTACAATCTCGCGTTTTTGCGATCTCGATCTCGCCTTCCGCTTTTGGAAATACGATTTGCCCATGCATGTGTAGACAGCATGCGTGTTGGATTTGCATTCTACGTACTTACATGCATATAAAGCATGCTAGTTCGAATTGCATTCAACGTACGTACGTACAGTCGAACCTGCTCGGGCGGTCACCTTTAATCAGCGGTCACCGCCATTAAGCGGCCACTTCAAATTCCCCCTGCGCATTTTTGCTATATAAAACGCTTTCATTCAACGGGTCACTCGTCTAACGCGGCCAGCGGTCAATAATTATCGTCCCAAACTAGTGATCCAATTTCATTAAACGGTCACCGCTAATCCCAATTTCAATGTACCCTGCGGCGGTCGTTACCGAAGCGCGAATTAACAATGATGTCAGCCGTCAATGCGGGTAATTAAAACACCAAACACGTCGCCGCGTCAGCGATATTGCGAGGGTATGTTTCACAGGTGCAAATTGTGTTGCCCGAACTGTCGGCGCATTATTGAAAGAACAGCATATCGCATCCGCGTTATTGCACCCTTGTCCGTCGATTCGTAATTTCTATAGGTTACCAACACAAATGTTGTAAAAAGGAACAGCCCATTGCCAATTACCAAATTGAAAACACGAATAGCTGATATAATTGGTGTGTATTGCCCAGGACCGAGTGTAACCGGCTCTAATATAATTTAAGCCAATGGCCTCATATGTCGAATATGAGCTGAATGTCGCACTTATTGACTGCTTTTGCTGACATCGCCTGTGCATTATTTACATACACAATTGGAAATGAATCCAAATTCGACTTGACCAATACCCGACAAAAAAAATTAAAAAAAAAATTGCAAAACTTATCCCACACCATTTCCGATTATACCACATTATGCTCTATTATCTAGTACAATAAGTTGTCTACAAAATGAGTCTTGCAGATTAGCAGTTGCAGTAGGCCGTACAATGACAACAAAAACGTGAACATTGGTGTTTTTATTTGTTGATAGATTTTTTATTTCATTAAATGATATAATTCAACTAAATATTTGTTACTTGTTAAGAAATCCACTCATTACATGTTCATGTTCAATTTTGAAAATATGAAATAAATATAAAGATACACATTTATATTGCATTAAAACATACATATTTAATCAATATAATACTCTAAATTAATCATTAATATTATTTATTACATTTGTATTATCAAGTCAACATACGTGTCTATGTTATCTTTATCTTCATTTCAATTTTCAAAATTTACCTGAAATGTACCTGAAAACACAACCCTCTATTAAGAGGTCACCTCTGTTAAGCAGCCAGTTTTGTCACTTCCCTTGGGTGGCTGCTTAAGACAGGTTTGACTGTACATGTAATGTATGTGCAAAACTCAATTTCAACACGCATGCATTCTACACACACATATTACAGGCCCGTAGCCAGACCTGTTTGAAGGGGGGGGTCGTTTCGAAGGCCCAAGGGCCTGAGCTATCTAGGGGGGTCCGGGAAATCTACAATACTCAAATAGTTGGATGACTTTTTCCGTGGCCTAGGTGTCAGGAAATCGCATCTACGGCAATCTGGCATTTAAAAATTTTCTGGGGGAGCCCAGACCCCCTGACTTTACGATTTCATGCTCGCATAGCCGACTTGTAATTACAGACCCCCCCCCCCCCCCCCCCCCGCGCAAACGTATTTCCAAAAGCGGAAGGCGACATCGTGAAAAGGCCGAGGCGAAAACGCGACATCGCGGTCTCGAAAACTCGAGATAGCCAGGCGAAAACGCGAGTATGAATATAATAGAATCTCACGTTTTCGCCTCGCGATTTGGTCTCGCGTTTTTACGATCTTGTGTATAGGTCGACGATGCGATGCAGTAGCCTAACCAATAACACGTATCGAAATTTTTTTTTTTTGCTCGATAAACGTGTATTGGCTGCACATTAGAATCGTCTCCAAAGACGAGGGGGTGGGGGCAAGTCTTGAGGGCCCAAATGCCTCTCCCCCCTGTCACATTGACAGCGAGACGTTCGGCATAGATCAAAGGATGCGTCAATTTCAAAACATTGCCTAAGGTCAAATTTTGCAGCTGTGCGCTGCATGAAGTAATCAGATCAACAACCTGTGATGTGTCAACACTACTGAGCGTGATCGATTTTTTCCACACAAAGCGACACATGTATTTATAATTAGGTCTGTGTAAGTGTGTCGAGTGTAGACGAGAATCGGAATTCACATCTCGTGGCCGATATTAAAATATAATCAATTTCGTCTGCAAGTTGACAGATATTTCAGAGCAGACGTCGTCGTATTATGCCGTTATTGATTTCCAAAATCGGTCATATATTCAAAAATGACGTTGAAAGTTGACAAAAGAATCAGAGCAGATCAGTATGTTAAATCGCTATCGACGACAAATGACGATCCGATAAGGAGTTTACGTGTATCCATGGCAATACTATAAATCGTTATTTTGTATGGTTTTCGTAGGTTTTTTTTACGAGAAATTCAAACCGTTTCCCATTATTTGGGGTATGTTATCATAACCATTAGTACACATCTCACCAAGTGGACACGGCTACTCGGGGTATGGGATCACGTGGTCTATTATTTACACAGGATTAATGTCGGACCTCATGTCCAACATTAATCCTGTGTAAACAATAGCCCACGTGATCCCATACCCTGAGTAGCCATGTCTCAGGTAAATCTTATTTTTCACCAACACGACTTGACTGGTTTCTTCCTTTTAATGATGACCATGTTCCAGCTGTTAAACTACTTTAGCAGCATTACTTATGTAGTTAAACTGAACATTCTGCAGAAAAATTTGAATGTTGTTTAAACTTGGTCCGATTCATCTGCACTGGTGAAACTATGAACTGAAAATGGCGCTTGGTGTAACAGAAATCCGTATGCGGACGAAGAATAAAAATCTTTTGTTATAAATATAATATATAGCGAAAAAGCGATAGCATCTATTGTTTTAATAAAATAATGATAGCATCAGTGATAAACATATTTCACACAGAAAAGCTTTACACTTACCATGTTACTATGGTCTAATGTGTTAGTTTTTTTATTCTGTGTGCTCATAATTTTTGGGTATAGTATTTTCCATTATTTACAATAACATAAACAAACAAAATAATGAGGCCAAATGGATATACTGAGAGCTCCAGTTAAGGTGCGTAATTGGACCAAATTTCCCTGGTATTTTTTTTATTTCTTCACAAAAAATGGCAACTTTAGAATTGTCTCATCGAGACGATTCTAAAGCACTCCCAACTTGCCAATTTTGGCGAAGAAATAACAAAAGTCTCCCCAAAGTTGATCAAATTACACACCTTAACTGGAGCTCTGTTACATTGCCATGGTGGAAGACTGTGATAAAGTTTGTAAATATAACTTTCATATAGACAATACATGTACTAAATTTAGATACCACCCCTCTGGTTTATCATATTGTGGAATAATGTAAGTTTTACATATTATGAAATATGTAGAGATTTTGTATTTTTAGATCGTTTGTCCAATAATTGGAAAAAAATCTACTTTCTACAATTTCTATTTAGAATTTTATATAGCATAATTATTTTGAGGAATGTGATTACTAGAGATTGACTTTTGTCATTTTATGGGTGAGTAATGGTTATGACTTGTTAGTAGCGAAAACACATACTGATACTGATACTCCAGTTGCTTGCAAACACTGAACAAATTGAAATTTGGGAATGCATGTACAAGTAATTCATTTGCCAATGTTGTTGTTGTTTTTATGCCCCACCACGATAGTGGAGGTGGCATTTAATGTCCGTCCGTCCGACGGACCGTCCGTCCATCCGTCCGTCCGTCAGTCCGGGCACACGAGAGGGCACTTGTTGGGTACAAAAGTACCCAACATATGCCCTCTTGTGTGTTGGGCAAGCTTTTTAGGGGTCTTATTGGGTCTTATTGGGTAGGGTTAGCAATTTGGGTGTTTTAGATAATTATCAAAAAATAAATATTTTGTGTGGGGCCATTTGTCATTATTTGGAAAAGTACTAAGTAAGTTTAGTCACAGTATACCTCTGTTTTCATTTGTCATGTCGTTTGTGTTGTATTATTGTCGATATACTCTGTTACACGAGTGAAAACTTCCTTGATATCTTTTTGTCTAATTTTAAGCATTTCTGAATTCAGATAAAGACGGATCATGTTCATAGCCCCATCAATCTGTGTCACCGTGTCTTCCAAATCGATGAGGGCATTCATAAAGTATTAAGAAATAATAACGTAGCTAACGTATGTACATGTACTAGCCATGTCCTGTAAATGGCTGACGCTAGGATGGAAGGGTAGGCAAGCTGAACCCAATTTGCACCCATCCCATCGAACAACTAGTTGCGGCAGCGGGTTAAGGACTGTCATCATGATTGGACATTTGACCTTGTTTTATAATAAAATACGAGAACACGAGCAACTGATGGTCAGTAATGCTGTAATCAACGCACTTTTTGCCAACTGGCTCTGAAAAGAAATGTGTGACACACCGTATCTACTTTGTCGCACCTGTACAAACCGTATCCACGGATGATTTAGAATGTATTTACTCGAGACCGCCACCGAAAACGGTCAGTAACACGTGTTTGTTAGACTTTCATCACGCTCGCTCGATTAAACATTCACGTACAAAAAGGTGTCATCTTTGCAAGCGAATTATTTAGAAAATACATTGTCATTAGTATTGTGAGTGTGATCATTGGACATCATATTCATTTCTGCGTCTGTACATACCAAATACATTGTTGATAATGCCCTGTGAGCTGTAAAATAGTTAATTAAACTGACACTGACATGTATATATCCTGTCTGTACCGTATCACGGAAACCCCCCACCATATCACAATACCGACAGTGGATATGTCTATATATTTTTCTCTGTCCAGTCAACTTCGAGATAACAAGAATTAGAATTGTTTTTTATGCCACCGGGTTTCGAAGAAACGGGTGGCATATAGTGTTTGGACCGTCCGTCCGTCTGTCCGGGCACACATTAGGGTACTTATGTGGCTAGCCCCACAGGGTTATGGATTTAGTAAAGGATAGGGTTGGTTACAATTAGCCACCTAAAAAATCCTTTTATGTGGCTAAAAATCGTTTTATGTGGCTAATATTTAACATGTGATAAGCCACATAAGTATAGTACTGTAAGAATGTCCGTCCGTCCGTCCGTCCATCCGTCCGTCTGTCCGTCTAATTAGAATTGTTTTTTATGCCACCGGGTTTCGAACAAACGGGTGGCATATAGTGTTTGGACCGTCCGTCCGTCTGTCCATCTGTCTGTCTGTCCGTCCGTCACACTTTTCGGTTAACCACTTTGTCACAGTTTCTCAAATATGCTGCAGGTGGCATCCGCGTTCGACAGATGCATTTCTTGTTTTTTCTATTTTTAACATTTACCTTACATGTACAAATATCAAACATATATACATATCATGTATACAGTGATGCATTTCATTGTCACGCCTGCTTTAGCAGAAGGCCCGCTTTTTTTCGTCGTTGTCTGTGTCGTCGTCCGAAATGTCAAAAAGTTTGTACAAGCTTCGTCATCATGGTATAACTTTAATATTATTTGACGGATTGCTTCAATATTTGGACACTTGATATATGTGAGCATTTGGAATACACTCATGCCGCCATTAACATTACCTTTACCTTTTTCACGTGACTGCGATCCAAAGAGTTGGTTGCGGAATTGCAATACTTATAGTGCAGTTAGCGCTGCGCTCCGCTTTTAATTGCAGTTTACGCTCCTTTTTTTCTTTAAACTGCGAAAGAATGACCGCTTTACACTGCGCTCTGCGGTCAAACCAGCGGACCGCTCTGCTTGACCAATGCGGCAATAAAATCAAAATAGTAGAATTAGGTGTATATATATACGCGTAACGCTAAGTTTTTACTGCAAATAGCGAAAGAATGACCGCACAAACGGTATCGCAAAAGAATGACCGCACAAATTGGACCACGAAAGAATGACCGCAGAAACGGTATCGCGAAAGAATGACCGCAAAAACGGGACCGCGATTGGACCGCAATTAGACTGCAATTTCAGAGGGGACGAATTGCAATTCAAGGACCGCTGGATTGCAATTCTTGGTAAGAGGCGGGAGTGTAGTAGCCATCATACAGTTTCACCACTTCATGCATTTGACACATACAGCAAATAATATGACAGTAAACCAAATGAAATTTGGTGCAATACATAATAGACATATATGACAACGGCACGCTATAAATATGCCAGCAAACTATACAAAAGAGCATTTCTCCCATCAATCTGAAAATAAATTTTGATGTCTAAGCTTTTCAATCTGATGCACAGCCTATGTTAGTGTACACGTTGTCCGTAGGTAAAGCCATATTTACTCGCATAGTAGGTGAGTAAACACCAGGGACAATACACTCGGGTTACTGCTTACATGTCACTGGATTTGATAGCTAATAACAGAGTACAGTAGTGGGTATATATGGTATGTGTTGTGTGGTTTGTCAGGTAAAAGTGATACACTGTGCGATTTTCTGTGTATGAGGCTATCTATAATGGTGGTTCATGTTGTTAAAAGCACAGGCACAAACCTGTCCAGAAAACAGACATATTTTACAGTTTGGTGTAATATAATGGTTAGGAGTCTGTTCACCTGGCTTTTATACATGTTATTAGCTACATTATATCATAAGTTCTGCTACACATTTTGAATTCTTTGTCAAATGGCAGAACATGTGAAACTGGCTGATGACTGGAATACACAAAGATGGCCAACTTGGCCACTCCATGTGCCATATAGGATACAGTAATGAGGCAGTATTCACATATATATTCTATCACATTTGCGAAGCAATTATCTTTGAATCAAACGATGATCAAGTATAGAACGGGTCCATGACCTTGACCTTTTTCATCTTCACATGTTTGCGGAAACACGTAGCCATATTTTTTGCGTCACAAAGATTGTACAAGTTTGTTCATCGTATAACATTAATGTTACTTGATGGATTGCTTCAATGTTTGGACACTTGATACATATAAGCATTTGGAACACACTAATGCTGCCATTAACATGCTGCCATTCACATTTTTTTAGGATACACTTAGCCATTTTGTGCATCAAAAGGTTTGTACAAGTTCCTTCATCATGATATAACATTAATATGACTTGATGGATTGCTTCAATATTTGGACACTTGATACATGTAAGCATTTGGAACACTCATGCCGCCATTAACATGCCCTTGACCTTCACATGGTTATGGAAACACTTAACCATTTTTTTTATGTCAACAAGTTTCTTCAACTGTGACCTTTTTCGTGGTTTAGTATGCACTTCTCTGACGGTTTTTGTGAGGCTTACTTTAGCACATGCCCATGATCATATTACGGTCAAATGCCTCTGCAGGCGCGACATCCAACATTATCTGAGATATGACACAGGTGGAAGACTCGGACCTATGACACCAAAAAAAAAAAAATGCCTATTAAAAAAAACCCTTTACCCCACCCACCTGGTATTGTACTGTACATGATGCTAATAGAAGGTTAGCAAGAGTACGGTTAATATGGGAAAAGGCCCCTTGTTTCTGACTCGCACAAACACAATAAACATCGATTAGTTTTATGACTTCTGTCTCTGGCAATCGAAAATGGTCTTGGGTGCATCAATTTACTTACTTCAAACCGCCATTTGCATTTTGTATACCCCATCCAAGGTGAAATTTGCGTGTACAAACGAATCTCACACAGAATCTGAGGCCGTCCGGCGTGGATTATCGGTCATATTTGGCCGATTATCTGATGGCCATAACCATATACATTAGAAACTCCAACCATACAAAGTTCGTCCAATTGTGATCGTTCACCGATCTAAAAAACACTTTTTTGTCTAATTTCGTTTAATATCTGGAACCGGGTCAATGCACCATCTTCCATAATACAAGCACCGAAGCGTCTATATAAGAACATCTCTGATTGGCTAAATCTAAATCTAAACTGTGATGACGTCATTCAACCCATTTCGGGATTCCGGAAGACATAATCTGATAGTACGCGAATCATGAATGAAAGGCAATGTAATTAGAAAAAAAGTGTTTTTTAGATCAGTGAACGATCACAATTGGACGAACTTTGTATGGTTGGAGTTTCTAATGTATATGGTCATGGTGCACAACATTAGTTTGAGCTGGCGATTAGCTACATGTATCGGCCAAGTATGACCGATAATCCACGCCCGACGGACTCCGATTCTGTGTGAGATTCTTTCGTACATGCAAATTTCGCTTTGGATGGGGTATGCAAAATGTGAATAACTGAATAAATGCTGGAAACAGCTATTTGAAGTGAGTATATTCACACACCTAAGACCTTTTTTCGATTGCCAGAGACAGAAGTCATACATTTAATCGATGTTTATTGTGTTTGTGCGAGTCAGAAACAAGAGGGCTCTTTCTATAATAGCCATATTGTTTACCACCTTTCTATGATAGAAGATAGTACTGTATGAGACCAAGTGGGTGGGGTAATGCATTTTTTGTAATGGTCATTTTCTTTGTGTCACAGGTCCGAGTATTCCACCTATGAGATACGATATCTTTAAGACTCAAATGAACGGAGTGAAAGTTCTAGGGTCAGGCTGCTGAATTTGTAGTATACATAGGCCAACTCTACGGATCATTACTGTTTTGTTTGAAAATGTGACCTTACAGGTGGCAGGTATGAATCACTGAAGGAGAAAGGACAATTGGAGAATGACTCTGAAAAGGATGAATGCGAAGATAAATTCCAAGAACAAATCGAATATGACAATTCAGTCACCATGGAATCAAGGGATGACATTGAAGTTACCAGGAAATCTGAAGAAGATATCAAGTCAATAGCAGAAGATTTGAAGGTTTCTGCTGTTGAGACACGGGACACACTTGTTACTATGACAATAGCAGATGATGTGCCACTTATTAACATGCCAATGTTTAATGATGATAAGACCCTTATCATTAAGTTGGAAGACTCAGAGGCTGATTTTGACAGTGGTGCAGACATGGGAATGTTTGAAGGTCAATGCAGTGTCAACATGTTTGAAGGTCATCACCATGGTGACAAGGTCATGAAGAACGCTGAGATGGGGATTAGGAAGCTGAGAGTCCTGTTGGAATTGATGGAGAGTTACCCTGAATGTAAGTGAGGATTCAGATGGACCTGACTGAGCTAACCCATTCACCCTTAAATGTCTGCTATGCTCATTTGTGGACTATTCCATTAATCAGTAGCCGATTTCACCAACATTGCAAAGTATACTTATCTAGCAAAGTATACTTTGAGGGAGTAATCATTTATTTTTCCCGAAATGCCTTATTTCATATAATGACTGCATATATTTGATGATTAATACATTTATTCTTAAATTGAAAATTTCTCCCTCAAAGTATACTTTGCTAGATAAGTATACTTTGCAATGTTGATGAAATAGACTACAGATACATGTAGAGGGTATTTCTAAAATATCTGAAATTTATTGACGAGCACTGCAGTCCCTGATGAGAGGCTTGTTACAAGTTGGCTATCTGGATATACAGTGTTTGCATTTGCTGGGTATGCAGTCTGTAGAGTTGAAAGGGTTAATATAAATGTGACAGTGAACGGAGATATTGGACTTATCGCCTTTCCATCTTATGCATGCCTGGATTAGCTTGCACTCCAACACAGTCTGATCAGGGTCTACATGGTTCACTATTCAGTCAGTTAAATGCCTGTTAGTTTTTGTTGCAGTTAACAGCACAGATCTTCATCATGCTGCATATACAGGGTGGTTCAAAATATAAGTCCCCATTTTGGGACTTATCTGTTGCAAGTAGATAATAGTGATCAGTGTGACTAATATATCAGAATAAAATAAAATATATAAAGTATTCACCATTATTTCCAGTATATAATATTTGGGAAACACCTACATTATCTACTTTATACATGGTTTTCAAAATGTATACCCATTTTTGTCGCGTCCGCTTGCGGAAAGCGCGCTATAGTCGGCACTTTGGCGTACGTACGTCCGGTTAAAGTTTTTGGTTAAGTTTTTTGGTTAAAGTTTTTGGTTAAGTTTTTTGGTTAAGTTTTTCGGTTAAAGTTTTTCGGTTAAGTTTTTTGGTTAAGTTTTTTGGTTAAAGTTTTTGGTTAAGTTTTTTGGTTAAAGTTTTTCGTTATACTATATCTCTGCAGCTGCTTTGCCCATTACCTTGAAACTTCACATGGGTGTTTATCATCATCTATATTTTCATTCTACCCCCCTCCCGTGCGGCCCCTGTGCCCAATGTCAAGGTCAAATTACTTTGAAGTTTTTGGTTAAGTTTTTTGGTTAAAGTTTTTCGTTGTACTATATCTCTGCAACTGCTTTGCACATTACCTTGAAACTTCACATGGGTGTTTATCATCATCTATATTTTCATTCTACCCCTCTCTTACTTTGAACTTTTTTGGTTAAAATTTTTGGTTAAAGTTTTTTGCTTAAACTGTCCGGTTAATGTTTTTGGTTGAGTTTTTTGGTTAAAATTTTTCGTTATGCTACATCTCTGCCACTGCTTTGCCCATTACCTTGAAACTTCACATGGGTGTTTATCATCATCTATATTTTCATTCTACCCCCCTACCGTGCGGCCCATGTGCCCAATGTCAAGGTCTAATTACTTTGAACTTTTTGCTTAAACTTTTTTGCTTAAACTTTTTTGCTTAAACTTTTTTGTGTGTCCGGTTAAAGTTTTTGGTCTAATTACTTTGAACTTTTTGGCTAAAGTTTTTGGTTAAATTTTTTGTCGCGCCCGCTTGTGGAAAGCGCGATATAGTCGGCACTTTGGCGTACGTACGTACGTACATACGTGCATGTGTCCGGTTAAAGTTTTTGGTTAAATTTTTTGGTTAAAGTTTTTTGTTGTACTATATCTCTTTTTAGCTCACCTGAGCGAAGCTCATGTGAGCTATTGTTACCGCAATGTGTCCGTCGTCCGTCGTCGTCGTCGTCCGTGAACATTTTCAAACGTCTTCTCCTCGGTAACCATTGGGCCTATGGTCACCAAACTTCATGGTCATGGTCCTTAGGTAGGGGGATTACAAAATTGTTAAAATGACGTCATTACGTAATCCAAGATGGCCGCCGTCTAAAAATAGCACAAATTCTTAAAAAATCTTCTTCTCAAGAACCGCCAACCGGATTTTGACAAAACTTGGTAGGAATGATCGATGTACATTGCTCTTTCAAAGTTGTTAATGGTGACCCTGGGGTTAAAAATGGGCGTGGCCCGTGGGGTCAAATTGGGGTCAAATTTTATTTTTGACTGAATATGGTCATTTCATATATCAAATTGAAGGTATCAATGAGGTGATCACTCTGGTGCATTTTTTGTCGAAATCGGATTGTTATGTCATCCAAGATGGCCGCCGAAAGGGCAAAAGGTCGTTCTTTTATTAGAGATTTCAAAATTCTTCTTCACATGAACCGCTTGGCCCATGGTAGCCAAACTTAAAAGTTATGGTCCATGTGTGAAGCCTTTTCAGATTTGTTAAAATGGAGGTCATCGCTAATCCAAGATGGCCGCCGTCTAAAAATAGCATAAATTCTTAAAAATCTTCTTCTCATGAACCGCTTGCCGGATTTCGACGAAACTTGGTAGGAATGATCGATGTACATTGCTCTTTCAAAGTTGTTAAAATGGTGACCCCGGGGTCAAAAATGGCGTGGCCCGTGGGGTCAAATTGGTTTCAAATTTTATTTTTGACCGAATATGGTCATGTCATATATCAAATTGAAGGTATCAATGAGGCGATCACTCTGGTGCATTTTCTGTCGAAATCGGATTGTTATGTCATCCAAGACTGGCCTCCGAAAGGTCAAAAGGTCGTTCTTTTATTAGAGATTTCAAAATTCTTCTTCACATGAACCGCTTGGCCCATGGTAGCCAAACTTAAAAGTTATGGTCCATGGGTGAAGCCTTTTCAGATTTGTTAAAATAGAGGTCATCGCTAATCCAAGATGGCCGCCATCTAAAAATAGCATAAATTCTTAAAAAATCTTCTTCTCATGAACCGCTTGCCGGATTTCGACGAAACTTGGTAGGAATGATCGATGTACATTGCTCTTTCAAAGTTGTTAAATGGTGACCCCGGGGTCAAAAATGGGCGTGGCCCGTGGGGTCAAATTGGGGTCAAATTTTATTTTTGACCGAATATGGTCATGTCATATATCAAATTGAAGATATCAATGAGGCGATCACTCTGGTGCATTTTCTGTCGAAATCGGATTGTTATGTCATCCAAGATGGCCGCCGAAATGTGAAAAGGTCGTTCTTTTATTAGGGATTTCAAAATTCTTCTTCACATGAACCGCTTGGCCCATGGTAGCCAAACTTAAAAGTTTTGGTCCATGGGTGAAGCCTTTTCAGATTTGTTAAAATGGAGGTCATCGCTAATCCAAGATGGCCGCCGTCTAAAAATAGCATAAATTCTTAAAAAATCTTCTTCTCATGAACCGCTAGCCGGATTTCGACGAAACTTGGTACGAATGATTGATGTACAATGCTCTTTCAAAGTTGTTAAAATGGTGACCCCGGGGTCAAAAATGGGCGTGGCCCGTGGGGTCAAATTTTATTTTTGACCGAATATGGTCATGTTATATATCAAATCGAAGGTATCAATGAGGCGATCACTCTGGTACCTTTTTTTGTCTAAATCGGATTGTTATGTCATCCAAGATGGCCGCCGAAATGTCAAAAGGTCGTTCTTTTATTAGGGATTTCAAAATTCTTCTTCACATGAACCGCTTGGCCCATGGTAGCCAAACTTAAAAGTTTTGGTCCATGGGTGAAGCCTTTTCAGATTTGTTAAAATGGAGGTCATCGCTAATCCAAGATGGCCGCCGTCTAAAAATAGCATAAATTCAAAAAATTAAAAAATCTTCTTATGAACCGCTAGCCGGATTTCAACGACGAAACTTAGTAGTGGAATGATCGATGTACATTGCTCTTTGAAAGTTGTTAAAGTGGTGACCCCGGGGTCAAAAATGGGCGTGGCCCGTGGGGTCAAATTTTATTTTTGACTGAATATGGTCATTTCATATATCAAATTGAAGGTATCAATGAGGCGATCACTCTGGTGCAATATTTGTCGGAATCGGATGATTATGTCATCCATGATGGCCACCAAAAGGTCCATTTATTCAAGATTTTTAACGTCTTTTTCTCAGGAACCACATGGCCGATGCTGGGTGAAGCATTTTCAGATTTTGTAAAATGAGAGTCATCGCTTAATCCAAGATGACCGCCATCTAAAAATAGCACAATTTTTTTAAAACACATGAACTCAATGTCACATTCTCCTCTGGTGTTCATGGAGTCAGGTGAGCGAATTAGGGCCATCATGGCCCTCTTGTTTTAGTGTCCATGCCTCGTCCCAAGGCGCGACATGCAGGCCGCGGCCATCTAGTTTACATAACACGCCGTCGCTTGTCTGTAAAAAAAAATCTGATTTCACGGAAAATGTGTGTCAAATAACTGTCTTTATTTATGGAGCAGTTTATCACCTCAATAGCTGATGGAATTACTTTTGTTGCTTTCACAAACTTTGCACATGCCAATACTACAACTGGTTCAGATGTGGATAATGAGGGATTCATTCCATACGTGTTCACAATAATACATATGTTAGTGACAGTATTGACAATCCGGTTGCTAATACCATCTACAGCTGTATTGTACATATATAATTCGATTCTGATGACACAGTACCACATATTGGTTTATACTTGCAACTCATCATATGGTCAATGTGTTAATTGGCCTTCATAATAGGTAATAATTGTCATTACATATCTAAATGATGCATGTTCTCATTGTTTTCACAATACACATTTTTCAATGAACCGTGACACCACTAACTAATTACTACATGCATGTAACAACACATGAAATTGTATAATATATGTGTATCGGGTTAATGATTCATATATTCAGTCCTAATATTACCTTTGTATATTAAGGGTAATGAATCAAATTGTATGTCCTAACATTGCTTTATCATTTTCCGATGTTATCGGTCGCGTTTTAAGTTTTCTACCAATTTTCAAGATTTTTATAAATATCAGTAATATTATACATTGCAATATTGTGACGTCATACACTTATAAAAGTAGTGACGTCATTAGTTAGAATATATAATGAGTAAAATGAATACACATGAGTTTGAATAGTTATTTTACTTAGAACACTAGTTAAGTATATTTAAAGTGGCGACATATATTTTGAACCACCGGTACATGTACATTTTCCCAGTCACATATTGCTCTGAGTGTCAACCAATAAACTGTGAAAAAAGTTAAGTAGAGACACAGCACACATATCTGAATTAAATCTCATTGAACACTAAAATGACACGATGAATGACATAACATCATATGACTTTGGTGCATTCTATGATGTCACCATGCAACCGACTTTGGCATGCTGGTGGTCTGTGATTTTCTCTGTCACTACCTTGGCCAACAGCCTCAAATTTGCATATTTATAGCAATTTGAGTTTTGCTACACATACAATTTGTACACAATGAATTTAGCATTTCACAGCCACTGTAGCATGCAATTGTTTAAAGATGGTCCAATTACTTCCTTTGCCAATACCGCTGTATATTGTCATATTTTCCATAAGTACCATCAACAATTGACATCTCAGAGCTCATCGAGAAGTGATTTTGTGCCAACTTCTAACGAAATTCACACAAAAAAATATTGCTTTTTTTATTCAGTCTCAGCTATGTGATAAAGGATTAGCCAGCCCCATACATGAGAGCCGGAGTTTAATGTGTACTGGATGTTTGCAGGTGGAGTTGAGGAGGTGTCCTGCATGCCTGATAAACCCTTGTCACCCGAGGTACCCGTCCCAAGGCTGCCTTCACATGGACACAATGGTAGGGGCAATATCACATGGACACAATGGTAGGGGCAATATCACATGAACACAATGGTAGGGGCAATATCACATGAACACAATGGTAGGGGCAATATTATCACATGAACACAATGGTAGGGGCAATATCACATGAACACAATGGTAGGGGCAATATCACACGAACACAATGGTAGGGGCAATATCACACGAACACAATGGTAGGGGCAATATCACATGAACACAATGGTAGGGGCAATATCACATGAACACAATGGTAGAGGCAATATTATCACATGAACACAATGGTAGGGGCAATATCACATGAACACAATGGTAGGGGCAATATCACATAGACACAATGGTAGGGGCAATATCACACGAACACAATGGTAGGGGGCAATATCACATGAACACAATGGTAGGAACAATATCACATGTACTCACAATGGTAGGGGGCAATATCACATGAACACAATGGTAGGGGCAATATCACATAGACACAATGGTAGGGGCAATATTATCACATGAACACAATGGTAGGGGCAATATCACATGAACACAATGGTAGGGGCAATATTATCACATGAACACAATGGTAGGGGCAATATCACATGAACACAATGGTAGGGGCAATATCACAGACACAATGGTAGGGGCAATATCACACGAACACAATGGTAGGGGGCAATATCGCATGAACACAATGGTAGGAACAATATCACATGTACTCACAATGGTAGGGGGCAATATCACATGAACACAATGGTAGGGGGCAATATCACATGTACTCACAATGGTAGGGGCAATATCACATGAACACAATGGTAGGGGGCAATATCACATGAACACAATGGTAGGGGCAATATCACATGTACTCGCAATGGTAGGGGGCAATATCACATGAACACAATGGTGGGGGCAATAGCACATGAACACAATGGTAGGAGCAATATCACATGTACTCACAATGGTAGGGGGCAATATCACATGAACACAATCGTAGGGGGCAATATCACATGAACACAATGGTAGGGGGCAATATCACATGAACACAATGGTAGGGGCAATATCAAATGTACTCACAATGGTAGGGGGCAATATCACATGAACACAATGGTAGGGGGCAATATCACATGTACTCACAAATGGTAGGGCAATATCACATAGACACAATGGTAGAGGCAATATCACATGAACACAATGGTAGTGGCAATATCACATGACACAATGGTAGCAATATCACATGAACACAATGGTAGGGGGCAATATCACATGTACTCACAATGGTAGGTGGCAATATCACATGAACACAATGGTAGGGCAATATCACATGTACTTCGCAATGGTAGGGGCAATATCACATGAACACAATGGTAGGGGGCAACTATCACATGTACTCACAATGGTAGGGGCAATATCACAATGAACACAATGGTAGGGCAATATCACATGTACTCACAAATGGTAGGCGCAAAATATCACATGAACACAATGGTAGGGGCAATATCACATACACACAAGGTGCAATATCACATGTACTCACAATGGTAGGCGCAATATCACATGAACACAATGGTAGGGGCAATATCACATACACACCAATGGTTGTGGGGCAATATCACATGTACTCACAATGGTAGGGGCAATATCACATGAACACAATCGTAGGGGGGTCAATATCACATGAACACAATGGTAGGGGCAATATCACATGAACACAATGGTAGGGGCAATATCAAATGTACACACAATGTAGGGGGCAATATCACATGAACACAATGGAGGGGTGGGGCAATATCACATGTACTCACAATGGTAGGGGCAATATCACATAGACACAATGGTAGAGGCAATATCACATGAACACAATGGTAAGGGGCAATATCACATGGACACAATGTAAAGAGGCAATATCACATGAACACAATGGTAGGGGGCAATATCACATGTACTCACAATGTAGGTGGCAATATCACATGAACACAATGGTAGGGGCAAATATCACATGTACTCGCAAATGGTAGGGGCAATATCACATGAACACAATGGTATGGGGGCAATATCACATGTACTCATAATGGTAGGGGCAATATCACATGAACACAATGGTAGGGGCAATATCACATGTACTCACAATGGTAGGCGCAATATCACATGAACACAATGGTAGGGCAATATCACATACACACAATGTTGGGGCAATATCACATGACTCACAATGGTAGGCGGCAATATCACATGAACACAATGGTAGGGGCAATATCACATACACACAATGGTTGGGGCAATATCACATGTACTGACAATGGTAGGGGCAATACACATGGACACAATGGTAGGGGCAATAACACATAGACACAATGGTACGGGCAATATCACATGTACTCACAATGGTAGGGGCAATATCACATGAACACAATGGTAGGGGCAATATCACATGAACACAATGGTGAGGGCAATATCACAGAACACACATGTAGGGCAATATCATTTTGGACACATGGTAGGGGCAATATCACATGAACACTTGATAGTGGGGCAATATCACCTGGACACTCAAATGGTAGGGGCAATACGTCACATGAACACAATGGTATGGGGCAATATCACATGCACTCACAATGGTAGGGCAATAATCACATGGACACAATGGTAGGGGCAATATTTCACATGACACAATGGTAGGGGTCATGTCACATGAACACAATGGTAGGGGCAATATCACATGGACACAATGGTATGGGCAGCATCACATGAACACAATGGTAGGGGCAATATCACATGGACACAATGGTAGGGCAATATCACATTGGAGGGGTCAATGGTCATGTATGACATATCACATGGACACACAGTGGTAGGGGCAATAACAATATCACATGTACAACACCAATGGTAGGGGCACTATCACATAACACACATGGTAGGGTCAATATCACATGTACACACAATGGTAGGGCAATATCACATGAACACAATGGTAGGGGTCAATATCACATGAACACCAATGGTAGGGGCAATATCACATGGAACACAAATGGTAGGAGGCAATATCACATGTACGGGACACAATGGTAGGGGCAATGCATCAACATGGACACAATGGTAGGGCAATATCACATGAACACAATTGTAGAGCAATTTCACATGGAACACAATGGTAGGGGCAATATCACATAAAAAGAACACAATGGTAGGGGCAATTAACACATGGACACAATGTAGGGCAATATCACCTGACACAATGGTACAGGGGCAATATCACATGGACACAATGGTACGGGACACTATCACATGGACACAATGGTAGGGGCAATATCACCTGGACACAATGGTAGGGCAATATCACATGGACACAATGGTAGGGGTGCAATACACATGGACACAATGGTAGGGCAATATCACCTGGACACAATGGTAGGGCAATATCACATGACACAATGGTAGAGGCAATACACACGTACAACACAATGCTAGGGGAAATATCACATGAACACAATGGAGGGTCAATATCACATGTACACACAATGGTAGGGTCAATATCACATGACACACAATGGTAGGGTCAATATCACATGTACACACAACCATGGTAGGGAGCAATACCACCTGGACACAATGGTAGGGGCAAATTTCACATGGACACATGGTATGGGGCAAAATCACATGACACAACAATGGTAAGGGGCAATATCACATGAACACAATGGTAGGGGCAATATCACTGACTCAAGTGGTAGGGCAATATCACACGTACACACAATGTAGGGCAATATCATATGGACACAATGTAGGGACAATATCACATGGACACAATGGTTGGGGCACTATCAACCTGGACACAATGGTTGGGCACATCACCTGGACACAATGGTAGGGCAATATCACATGAACACAATGGTAGGGGCAATCACATGAACACAATGGTAGGGGCAATATCACCTGGACACAGTGTATGCAATATCACATGAACACAATGTAGGGCAAAATATCTCCTGACACAGTGGTAGGGGCGGCAATATCACATGTACACACAATGGTAGGGGAAATATCACATGGACACAATGGTAGTGGGCAATATCACCAACTGACACAATGGTAGGGGCAATATACACATGGACACAATGATAGAGGCAATATCACATGGACACACAATGGTATGGGGCAATATCACATGGACACACAATGGTAGGGGTAATATCACATTGAACACAATGGTAGGGGTAATATCACAGGAACACAATGGTAGGGCAACATATCACACGTACACACAATGGTAGGTGGGGCAATAACTCAAATGACACATGTAGGGTGGCAATATCACCTGACACAGGAGTATGGTGGGGGCAATATCACATGACACAAATGGTAAGGGGCAATATCACATGGACACAATGGTAGAGCAATATCACCTGACACAATGTAAGGCAATATCACTGGACACAATGGTAGGGCAAACCATGAACACAATGGGTAGGCATGGTAGGGCAATATCACCTGACACAATGGTAGGGCAATATCACTTTGGACACAATGGTAAGGAGGCAATATCACATTGACACGGTAGCATACACATGCAATAGGGGAATCACTGACACAATGGTAGGGGGGTCAATATCACATGAACACAATGGTAGGGTCAATATCACATGCACAATCACAATGGTAGCAATATCACATGACACACAAGGGTAGGTAGGGCAATATCACATGACACAATGGTAGGGGCAATATCACATGAACACAATGGTAGGGGCAATATCACATGTTACACAATGGTAGGGGCAATACACATGAACACAATGTAGGGGCAATACACCCTGACACAAGGTGGTGGGCAATATCACATGTACACACAATGGTAGGGCAATATCACATGGACACAATGGTAGGGCAATATCACATGGCACAATGGTATATCACAATGGTACAGTCAAATGTACAATATCACAATGGCATGGTAGGGGCAATCACATGACACAATTGTAGGGGCAATATCACATGTACACACAATGGTAGGGGCAACTATCACATGACACAATGTAGGGTCAATATCACATGAACACAAGGTAGGGGCAATATCACATGGACATGGTAGGGGCAATATCACATACACAATGGTAGGGGAAATATCACATGGAGGGCACAATGGTAGGGGCAATATCACCTGACAATGGTAGGGGCAATATCACATGGACATGTAGCAATATCACTGACCACAATGGCAAATAAATATCACCATACATGGTACACAATGTAGGGCAATATCACATGACACAATGGTAGGGGAAATTATCACACACAATGCATGGACCTGAACACAAATGGTAGGGCAATATCACAGTGTACACAAAACAATATTAGGGGCAATATCTACATGAACACAATGGTAGGGGGGCAATATCACATGCAAACAATGTAGGGTCAATATCGCAAATCACATGCACACAATGGTAGGGGCAATATCACATGGACACAATGATAGAGGCAATATCACATGGACACACTGGTAGGGGCAATATCACATGGACACACAATGGTAGGGGTAATAGCACATTGACACAATGGTAGGGGTAATATCACAGGAACACAATGGTAGGGGCAATATCACACGTACACACAATGGTAGGGGCAATATCACATGAACACAATGGTAGGGGCAATATCACCTGGACACAGTGGTAGGGGCAATATCACATGAACACAATGGTAGGGGCAATATCACATGTACACAATGGTAGGGGCAATATCACCTGGACACAGTGGTAAGGGCAATATCACGTGGACACAATGGTAGGGACCTGAACACAATGGTAGGGGCAATATCACATGGACACAATGGTAGGGGCAATATCATTTGGACACAATGGTAGGGGCAATATCACATTGACACTGATAGGGGCAATATCACCTGGACACAATGGTAGGGGCAATATCACATGAACACAATGGTAGGGGCAATATCACATGCACTCACAATGGTAGGGGCAATATCACATTAACACAATGGTAGGGGCAATATCACATGAACACAATGGTAGGGGCAATGTCACATGAACACAATGGTAGGGGCAATATCACTTGGACACAATGGTAGGGGCAAACATCACATGAACACAATGGTAGGGGCAATATCACATGGACACAATGGTAGGGGCAATATCACATGGACACAATGGTAGTGACAATATCACATGGACACACAGTTGTAGGGGCAATATCACATGTACACACAATGGTAGGGGCACTATCACATGAACACAATGGTAGGGTCAATATCACATGTACACACAATGGTAGGGGCAATATCACATGAACACAATGGTAGGGGCAATATCACATGAACACAATGGTAGAGGCAATATCACATGTACACACAATGGTAGGGGCAATATCACATGGACACAATGGTAGGGCAATATCACATGAACACAATTGTAGAGCAATTTCACATGAACACAATGGTAGGGCAATATCACATGAACACAATGGTAGGGGCAATTCACATGGACACAATTGTAGGGGCAATATCACCTGGACACAATGGTAGGGGCAATATCACATGGACACAATGGTAGGGGCAATATCACATGGACACAATGGTAGGGGCAATATCACCTGGACACAATGGTAGGGGCAATATCACCTGGACACAATGGTAGGGGCAATATCACATGGACACAATGGTAGGGCAATATCACCTGGACACAATGGTAGGGGCAATATCACATGGACACAATGGTAGAGGCAATATCACACGTACACACAATGCTAGGGGAAATATCACATGAACACAATGGTAGGGTCAATATCACATGTACACACAATGGTAGGGTCAATATCACATGTACACACAATGGTAGGGTCAATATCACATGTACACACAATGGTAGGGCAATACCACCTGGACACAATGGTAGGGGCAAATTTCACATGGACACAATGGTAGGGGCAATATCACATGTACACACAATGGTAGGGGCAATATCACATGAACACAATGGTAGGGGCAATATCACCTGGACTCAGTGGTAGGGGCAATATCACACGTACACACAATGGTAGGGGCAATATCATATGGACACAATGGTAGGGACAATATCACATGGACACAATGGTTGGGGCACTATCACCTGGACACAATGGTTGGGGCACTATCACCTGGACACAATGGTAGGGGCAATATCACATGAACACAATGGTAGGGGCATCACATGAACACAATGGTAGGGGCAATATCACCTGGACACAGTGGTAGTGCAATATCACATGAACACAATGGTAGGGGCAATATCACCTGGACACAGTGGTAGGGGCAATATCACACGTACACACAATGGTAGGGGAAATATCACATGGACACAATGGTAGGGCAATATCACCTGGACACAATGGTAGGGGCAATATCACATGGACACAATGATAGAGGCAATATCACATGGACACAGTGGTAGGGGCAATATCACATGGACACACAATGGTAGGGGTAATAGCACATTGACACAATGGTAGGGGTAATATCACAGGAACACAATGGTAGGGGCAATATCACACGTACACACAATGGTAGGGGCAATATCACATGAACACAATGGTAGGGGCAATATCACCTGGACACAGTGGTAGGGGCAATATCACATGAACACAATGGTAGGGGCAATATCACATGTACACAATGGTAGGGGCAATATCACCTGGACACAGTGGTAAGGGCAATATCACGTGGACACAATGGTAGGGACCTGAACACAATGGTAGGGGCAATATCACATGGACACAATGGTAGGGGCAATATCACCTGAACACAATGGTAGGGGCAATATCACATAAACACAATGGTAGGGGCAATATCACATGAACACAATGGTAGGGGCAATATCACGTGTACACAATGATAGGGGCAATATCACCTGGACACAATGGTAGGAGCAATATCACCTGGACACAATGGTAGGGACAATATCACATGGACACAATGGTAGGGCAATATCACCTGGACACAATGGTAGGGGCAATATCACATGGACACAATGGTAAGGGCAATATCACACGTACACACAATGCTAGGGGAAATATCACATGAACACAATGGTAGGGTCAATATCACATGTACACACAATGGTAGGGTCAATATCACATGGACACAATGGTAGGGCAATATCACCTGGACACAACGGTAGGGGCAAATTTCACATGGACACAATGGTAGGGGCAATATCACATGTACACACAATGGTAGGGGCAATATCATATGGACAAAATGGTAGGGACAATATCACATGGACACAGTGGTAGGGGCAATAGCACATGGACAGAATGTAGGGGCAATATCACCTGGACACAATGGTAGGGGCAATATCACATGTACACACAATGGTAGGGGAAATATCACATGGACACAATGGTAGGGCAATATCACATTAACACAATGGTAGGGCCAATATCACATGTACATACAATGGTAGGGGCAATATCATATGTACTCACAATGGTAGGGGCAATATCACATGGACACAATGGTAGGGGCAATATCACATGTACTCACAATGGTAGGCGGCAATATCACATGAACACAATGGTAGGGGCAATATCACATGTACTCACAATGGTAGGCGGCAATATCACATGAACACAATGGTAGGGGCAATATCACATACACACAATGGTTGGGGCAATATCACATGTACTCACAATGGTAGGCGGCAATATCACATGAACACAATGGTAGGGGCAATATCACATACACACAATGGTTGGGGCAATATCACATGTACTCACAATGGTAGGGGGCAATATCACATGAACACAATCGTAGGGGGCAATATCACATGAACACAATGGTAGGGGGCAATATCACATGAACACAATGGTAGGGGCAATATCAAATGTACTCACAATGGTAGGGGGCAATATCACATGAACACAATGGTAGGGGGCAATATCACATGTACTCACAATGGTAGGGGCAATATCACATAGACACAATGGTAGAGGCAATATCACATGAACACAATGGTAGGGGCAATATCACATGGACACAATGGTAGAGGCAATATCACATGAACACAATGGTAGGGGGCAATATCACATGTACTCACAATGGTAGGTGGCAATATCACATGAACACAATGGTAGGGGCAATATCACATGTACTCGCAATGGTAGGGGGCAATATCACATGAACACAATGGTAGGGGGCAATATCACATGTACTCACAATGGTAGGGGCAATATCACATGAACACAATGGTAGGGGCAATATCACATGTACTCACAATGGTAGGCGGCAATATCACATGAACACAATGGTAGGGGCAATATCACATACACACAATGGTTGGGGCAATATCACATGTACTCACAATGGTAGGCGGCAATATCACATGAACACAATGGTAGGGGCAATATCACATACACACAATGGTTGGGGCAATATCACATGTACTCACAATGGTAGGGGGCAATATCACATGAACACAATCGTAGGGGGCAATATCACATGAACACAATGGTAGGGGGCAATATCACATGAACACAATGGTAGGGGCAATATCAAATGTACCACAATGGTAGGGGGCAATATCACATGAACACAATGGTAGGGGGCAATATCACATGTACTCACAATGGTAGGGGCAATATCACATAGACACAATGGTAGAGGCAATATCACATGAACACAATGGTAGGGGCAATATCACATGGACACAATGGTAGAGGCAATATCACATGAACACAATGGTAGGGGGCAATATCACATGTACTCACAATGGTAGGTGGCAATATCACATGAACACAATGGTAGGGGCAATATCACATGTACTCGCAATGGTAGGGGGCAATATCACATGAACACAATGGTAGGGGGCAATATCACATGTACTCACAATGGTAGGGGCAATATCACATGAACACAATGGTAGGGGCAATATCACATGTACTCACAATGGTAGGCGGCAATATCACATGAACACAATGGTAGGGGCAATATCACATACACACAATGGTTGGGGCAATATCACATGTACTCACAATGGTAGGCGGCAATATCACATGAACACAATGGTAGGGGCAATATCACATACACACAATGGTTGGGGCAATATCACATGTACTGACAATGGTAGGGGCAATATCACATGGACACAATGGTAGGGGCAATATCACATAGACACAATGGTAGGGGCAATATCACATGTACTCACAATGGTAGGGGCAATATCACATGAACACAATGGTAGGGGCAATATCACATGAACACAATGGTAGGGGCAATATCACATGAACACAATGGTAGGGGCAATATCATTTGGACACAATGGTAGGGGCAATATCACATTGACACTGATAGGGGCAATATCACCTGGACACAATGGTAGGGGCAATATCACATGAACACAATGGTAGGGGCAATATCACATGCACTCACAATGGTAGGGGCAATATCACATGGACACAATGGTAGGGGCAATATCACATGAACACAATGGTTAGGGGCAATGTCACATGAACACAATGGTATGGCAATATCACTTGGACACAATGGTAGGGGCAAACATCACATGAACACAATGGCGGTAGGGGCAATATCACATGGACACAATGGTAGGGGCAATATCACATGGACACAATGGTAGTGACAATATCACATGGACACACAGTTGTAGGGGCAATATCACATGTACACACAATGGTAGGGGCACTATCACATGAACACAATGGTAGGGTCAATATCACATGTACACACAATGGTAGGGGCAATATCACATGAACACAATGGTAGGGGCAATATCACATGAACACAATGGTAGGGGCAATATCACATGAACACAATGGTAGAGGCAATATCACATGTACACACAATGGTAGGGGCAATATCACAATGGACACATGGTAGGGCAATATCACATGAACAACAATTGTAGAGCTAATTTCACATGAACACAATGGTAGGGCAATATCACATGAACACAATGGTAGGGGCAATTCACATGGACACAATTGTAGGGCAATATCACCTGACACAATGGTAGGGGCAATATCACATGGACACAATGGTAGGGGCATATCACATGGACACAATGGTAGGGGCAATATCACCTGGACACAATGGTAGGGGCAATATCACCTGGACACAATGGTAGGGGCAATATCACATGGACACAATGGTAGGGCTAATCAATCACCTGGACAACAATGGTAGGGGCAATATCACATGGACACAATGGTAGATGGCAATATCACACGTACACACAATGCTAGGGGAATATATCACTGAACACAATGGTAGGAATCAATATCACATGTACACACAATGGTAGGGTCAATATCACATGTACACAAAATGGTAGGGTCAAATATCACATGTACACACAATGGTAGGGCAATAACCACCTGGGACACAATGGTAGGGGCAAATTTCACATGGACACAATGGTAGGGCAATATACACATGTACACACATGGTAGGGGCAATATCACATGAACACAATGGTAGGGCAATATCACCTGGACTCAGTGGGTAGGGGCAATATCACACGTACACACAATGGTAGGGGCAATATTCATATGGAACACAATGGTAGGGACAATATCACATGGACACAATGGTTGGGGGCACTATCACCTGACACAATGGCCTATCACACCTGGGGACACAATGGTTGGGGACTATCACCTGGACACAATGGTAGGGGGCAATATCACATGAACACAATGGTAGGGGCATCACATGAACACAATGTAGGGGCAATATCACCTGGAACAGGCAGTGGTAGTGCAATATCATCATGAACACAATGGTAGGGGCAATATCAACCTGGACACTCCAGGACAAGGTGGTAGGGGCAATATCACACGTACACAGGAACAATGGTAGGAAAGGTATAACACATGACACAATGGTAGGGGCAATATCACCTGGACACAATGGTAGGGGAAGCAATATCACAGACACAATGATAGAGGGCAATATTCATAATGGACACACTGGTAGGGGAAAAACATATCACATGGAACACACAATGGTAGGGGTAATAGCACATTGACACAATGGTAGGTAAGAATATTCACAGGAACACAATGGTGGGCAATATCACATATCACAGTAACACAACAATGGTAGGGGCAATATCACATGAACACAATGGTAGGGGCAATATCACCTGGACACAATAGTGGTAGGGGCAATATCACAATGAACACACTTAGGTAGGGGCAATATCACATGTACACAATGGTAGGGCAATATCACCCTGGACACAGTGGTAAGGGGCAATATCACTGGTACACAATGGAGGGACCTGAACACAATGGTAGGCAATATCACATGGACACATTGGTTAGGGGCGGCAATACAATCATTTGGACACAATGGTAGGGCAATATCACATTGACACTTGTAAGGGGCAATATCACATGACACAATGGTAGGGCAATATCACATGAACACAATTGGTAGGGAACATTTATGCACAATGGTAGGGGCACTCACAATGGTAGGGGCAATCATGGACACATTAACACAAAAGGTAGGGGCAATATCACATGGAACACAATGGTAGGGGCAATGTCACATGGGAACACAATGGTAGGGGCAATATCACTAGGTAGGGGCACAATGGAGGGGCAAACATCACATGAACACAATGGTAGGGGCAAATAATCACATGGACACAATGGTAGGGGCAATATGGCACATGGAACACAATGGTAGTGACAATAACACATGGACACACATGTAGGGGCAAATATCACATGTACACACAATGGTAGGGGCACTATCACATGAACACAATGGTAGGCAATATGGGCACATGGTACATTTCACAATGGAGGGCAATAGGGGCAATATCACATGACAACAATGGTAGGGGCAATATCACATGAACACAATGGTAGAGGCAATATCACATGTACACACAATGGTAGGGGCAATATCATTTTATGGACACAATGGTAGGGCAATATCACATGAACACAATTGATAGAGCATATTTCACCATGAACACAATGGTAGGGGCAATATCACATGAACACAATGGTAGGGGCAATCACATGACAACAATTGGTAGGGGCAATATCACCTGGCACAATGGTAGGGGCAATATCACATGGAAACACAATGGTAGGGGCAATATCACAGGGGAACACAAGGTAGGGACAATGGTAGGGGAAAATATCACCTGGACACAATGGTAGGGCAATATCACCTGGACACAATGGTAGGGGGCAATATCACATGGACACAATGGATAGGGCAATAATCACCTGACACAATGGTAGGGGGGCAATATCACATGGACACAATGGTAGGGGAATAGGCACATGACACAAATGTAGGGGCCAAATATCAGGAAAACAATAGGTAGCAATATCACATGTTACACACAATGGTATTGGGGTCAATATCACAATGGTACACACAATGGTAGGGGTCAATATCACATGTACACATGGTAGGGGCAATACCACAATGGTACACAATGGGTAGGGGCAATATCACCTGGCAATGGTAGGGGCAATGGTCATGCAAATACACCTGGAACACAATGGTAGGGGCAATATCACATGACACAATGGTAGGGGCAATATCACTGACCATGGTAGGGGCCAATAGCACACAAGGTAGGGCAAACCACCTGGACAACAATGGTAGGGCAAATCACATGGAACAACAATGGTAGGGGACAAATATCACATGGACACAATACACACCAATGGGTTAGGGCAACTATCACCATGGAACACAAGGGAAGGGGCAATATCTCCTGGTACTCAGGTGGGTAGGGCAATATTCACACGGTACACACAAATGAGGGGCACTATCATATGGACACAATTGGTAGGGGAACATAATCACAATGGACAACAATGGTTGGGGCACTATCAAACCTGGACACAATGGGTTTGGGGCACTATCACTGGACACAATGAGGGCATACAACATGGAACACAATGGTAGGGGCATCACAATGGAACACATGGTAAGGGGCAATATCACCTGGACACAAGGTGGTAGGGGTTGGGGCAATATCACCATGGACACAATGGTAGGGGCAATATCACCCTGGAATACAAGGTGGGGAGCAATAGGCAACACGTACACACAAATGTAAGGGAAATATCACCATGGACACAATGGTAAAGGCAATATCACCTGGACACAAATGTAGGGGCATAATCACATGACACAATGGTATAAGAGGCAATATCACACTGGACACAAGTGGTAGGGGCATAAATCAAAGGTGGAGGGGCAAATCTATCACATGACACAATGGTGGGAGGGCAATAGCTATCCCTGGACACAATGGTAGGGGCAATATCACATGGACACAATGGTAGGGGAGGCAAAGTCAACATGACACAAGTGTAGGGCAATATCACATGGACACAAGGTAGGGTAAGGTAGCACTATCAACATGACACAATGGTAGGGGGCGGGCAAACTCACCTGGGGTATCACAGAACACAATGGTAGGGGCAATATCACAGCACGTACACACATGGTAGGGAAACAATATCACATGAACACAATGTAGGCAATACACTGACACATGTAAGGGAGGGCAATATCACAGTAGGAACAACAATGATAGGAGGGGCAATATCACATGACACAAGTAAGGGGCAATAGGGGCAAAATCACATGGAACACACAATGGTAGGGGAATATCGCACAAATGGACACAATGTAGGGGTACATATCAACAGAACACAATGGTAAGGGGGCAATATCACACGTACACACAATGGTAGGGGTCATATCATGAACACAATGGGTCAGGGGCAATATCACTGGACACAGGTGGTAGGGGCAATATCACGGGGATGAAACACAATGGTATGGGCAATATACACATGTACACAATGTAGGGGCGGAATATCACCTGGACACAATGTAAAGGTAGGGGCAATATCACCTGACACGAATGGTATGGGCATATCCCCTGGAGGCACATGGAACACAATGGGAGGGGCAATATCACCTGGATGGTCACAATGGTAGGGGTGGCAATATCACATGTTACACAATGGTAGGTCAATATCACATCACAGGACACAGTGGTAGGGCAATATCACTGACACAATGTAGGGCAATATCACTGACACAATGTAGGCAATAACACATGGACACAATGGTAGGGGCAATATCACCTGACACAATGGTAGGGGCAAAACTAACACATGGAACACAATGGTAGGGGCAATATCACATGAACACACAATGGTAGGGGTGGCAATATCACCTGGTGGGGTTACACAGGATAGACAATATCACAAAATGGACACATGGTGTAGGGCAATATCACAATGGACACAATGTAGGGGCAATATCACATGGACACAATGGTAGGCAATATCACTAATGTACACACAATGTAGGGGCAAATAATTCACATAGGACACAATGGTAGGGCAATATCATTGGACACAATGGTAGGGGCAATATCACATGCAGGGCATATCAACATGGACACAAATGGTATGGTTCAATATCACATGGACACACAATGTAGGGTTCAATATCACATGGGACACAAAATGGTAAGGGGCATATCACCTGGACACAAATGGTAGGGGCAAATCACATGACACAAGGTAGGGGCAATATCACATGTAGGGGCAATACAATTGGACACAAAGGAAGGGGCAATATTTCCATGAACACAATTGGTAGGGGCAATATCACATGAACACAATGGTAAGGGCAATATTATCACATGAACACAAAGGTAGGGGCAATATCACAAACCCAATGGTGGGCAATTTCCACAAGGACAACAATGTAGGGGCAATACAACAAACACAATAGGGGTAGAGGCAAATAATTATCACATGAACACAATGGTAGGGCAATACACAAACACAATGGTAGGGGCAATATCACATAGAACAACAAAATGGAAGGGTCAATATCACAACAAAACCAAAGGAGGGGCAATATCACTGAACACAATGGGTAGGGGAAAATATCACAATGGACTAACAATGGAGGTGGGGGCCAATATCACATGAACCCACAATGTAGGGGTAAAAATCACATTGAACCAAGGTAGGGGTAAATTATCAACAGGAACACAATTTTGGGGTAGGGGAATAATCACAGAAACCCAATGGTAGGGGCAATACACATGAACACAATGGTAGGGGCAATATCACCTGAACACAAGTAGGGGCAATATTCACAAGAACAACAATGGTAGGGGCAATATCAACACAACCACAAATGGTTTAGGGGCAAATCCCATGAACACAATGGAAGGGCAATATCACACTAACCCACACAATGGTAGGGGCCAAATTTATGGACACCAATGAAGGGAACAATATCAATGGACACAATGGTTTGGGCAATATCACCTTGGACACTGGTTGGGGCAATATCACCTGGACACAATGGTTAGGGGCAAATCACATGGAACACAATTGGTAGGGGCAATCACAATGAACACAATGGTTAGGGGCAAATTATTCACCTGGACAACAGGGGAAGGTGGGGGCAATCACATGGAACACAATGGTAGGGGCAATATCACCTTGGACACAAATGGGTAGGGCAAAATCACACGGTACAAACAATGTTGGGGAAATAATAACATGGACAAATGGTAGTGCAAATATCCATGGAACCAATTGGTAGGGCAAATATCACAATGGACCACAATGGAAAGGAGGCAATAAACACCATGGACACATGGTAGGGCAATATCACATGGGGGAACACAATGGTAGGGTAATTAAGGCAACATTGACACAATGGTAGGGAATATCAACAGGAACACAATGGTAGGGGCAATATCACACGTACAACACAATGTAAAGGGGCAAATAATCACATGAACACAATTGGTAGGGGCAAATTATCACCTTTGGACCCAAGGTGGGTAGGGGCAATACAACATGGAAACACAATGGTAGGGGCAAATATCACATGGACACAAGGGTAGGGGCAATATCACCGGACACAAGGGAAGGGCAATTATCACCTGGGACCAATGGTAGGGAAACCTGGAACACATGGTAGGGCAATATCACCTGGACACAATGGTAGGGCAATATCACCTGGAACACAATGGTAGGGCCAATATCACATAAACCACAATGGCAAGGGGAAATAACAACAATGAACACAATGGTAGGGGCCAATATCACTGTACCACAATGTAGGGGCAATTATCACCTGACACAAGGTAAGGGCAATATCACTTTACCACAATGGTAGGGAACAATTCAATGGACAAACAATGCGGTAGGGGCAATATCATGGACACAATGGGTAGGGGCAATATCACATGGAACACAATGGTAAGGGCAATAATCACACGTACACACAATGGTAGGGAAATACAATAACACAAATGGGGGCAATAATCACATGACACAAATGGTTGGGGCAATATCCACCTGGACACAATGGGTTGGGCATATCACCTGGACACAATAAAGGGGCAAATTTCACATGAACACAATGGTAAGGGGCAATACACATGTTACAACACCAATGGTAGGGCCAAATATAATGGGAACAAAATGGTAGGGGGCAAAACAATACACATGGACCAACAGGTACCCAATAGGGGCAACTGGACAAATGTAGGGCAATATCAACCTGGACACAATGGTAGGGGCAATATCACATGAACACAAAAATGGAGGGGAAATATCACATGGACACAATGGTAGGCAATATCACATTAACAAAATGGTAAACCAAATTCACAAATTGGGGTAAATACAATGGTAGGGCAAATATCTAAATTACCACAATGGTAGGGCAATACACATGGAACACAATGGTAGGGGCAATTATCACCTGGACACAATGGTAGGGGCAAATACACATGAACACCAAGGGTAGGGCAAATCACATGGACACCAATGTAGGGGCAATATCACCTGGACACATGGGTAAGGGCAATATCACATGGTACTTCACAATGGTAGGGCCAATATCACAATGGACACAATGGTAGGGGCAATATCCACCTGGAACACAATGGTAGGGCAATATCACAATACACAATGGAGGGCAATAACACATTAACAACAAATGGGTATACAATATTATCACATGAACACAATGGAAGGGGCAATATCACCTGGAACACAATGGTAGGGCAATACACATAACACAAGGTAGGGCAATATCACCGGAACACAATGGTAAGGGGGCAATACACATGGAACACAATGGTAGGAACAATATCAAATGGGGTACTCACAATGGTAGGGGCAAATATCCACATAACACAATGGTAGGGGCAATATCCCACCAAAGGGACAACAATGGACAATACTTTCACATGGAACACAATTGGTAGGGGCAATAATCACTAACACAATTGGGGTCGGGGCAAAATAATTAAATCACATGGAACACAATGGTAGGGGCAATACACATGGAACAAATTGTTGGGGCAATATCACCGGAACACAATGGTAGGGCAATTATCACACACACAATGGTAGGGGTCAAATCACATGACACAATGGTAATAATCAAAATGGAGGCAAAATGGTACACAAAAGTGGTAGGGGCAAAAACCACATGACACAATGGTAGGGGCAATAATCATGGACACAATGGTAGGGGCAACTATGGGGCACCTGGACACAGTGGCGGGCAAATATCTCCTGGGTACACAATGGTAGGGGCAATATCACCTGGACACAATGGTAGGGGCAATCATAACACATGGACACAATGTAGGGGCAAATATCACATGTAACACAATGGTAGGGGGCAATATCACCTGGACACCGTGGTAGGGGCAATAACAACCTGGACACAATAGAGGGACTGAACACAATGGTAGGGGCAATAACACATGGACACAATGGTAGGGGGCAATAACACCTGAAACACAAAGGTAGGGGCAATATCACCATGAACACAAAGGTAGGGGCAAAATCACATGAACACAATGGTAGGGGCATATCACGTGTACACAAATGATGGCAAAATACAACTGGGACACAATGGTAGGGCAATATCACCTGGACACAATGGTAGGGGCAATATAACATGGACACAATGGTAGGGCAATATCACCTGGACAACAAGGTGGGGCAATATCACATGGACCCAATGGTAGGGCAATAATCACAACGTACACTCAAGCTAGGGGTAAAATATCACAAGAACACAATGGTAGGGTCAATACACATGTGCAACCACAATGGTAGGGTCAATATCACATGGACACAATGGTAGGGCAATAACACCTGGACACAATGGTAGGGGGCAAATTTTCCACAGGACACACTGGTAAGGGGCAATATCACATGTCCCACAAAGGTAAGGGGCAATATCATAAGGACAAAATGGTAGGGACCAATATCACATGACAAATGGTTGGGGCACTATCACCTGGACACAGTGGTAAGGGGCAATATCACCTGAACACAATGGTAGGGCAATATCACCTGGACAACAGTGGTAGGGGCAATAATAAATGAACACAATGGTAGAGGCAATAACACCTTGACACAGTGGTAGGGGCAATATACAAAAACGAACACACAATGGTGGGGGGTAAATCCCAATGGACAACAATGTAGGGCAATATCACCTTGGACACAATTGTAGGGGCAAAATAACATGGACACAATGATAGAGGCAATATCAACATGGACACAGTGGAAAGGGGCAATTACACATGGACACACAATGGTAGGTGTTAATATCACAGGAAACACAATGGTAAGGGGCAATATCACACGTTACACCCCCACAATGGAAGGGGCAATATCACCCGTACAAGATAAAATGGAAGGGGCAAAATATCATATGGCACAATGGTATGGCAACTAATCACCTGGACACAATAGTAGGGTCCAAAATCACAAGAACACAATGGTAGGGGCAATATCAACCGTGGAAAACCCGAGGGAATGGCAATATCACCTGGACACAGTGGGTTTGGGGGCAATATCACAATGGACATAATGGTAGGACCTGAACACAATGGTAGGGGTAATATCACACGAACACAATGGTAGGGGGCAATATCGCATGAACACAATGGTAGGGGGAACAATATCACATGTACTCACAATGGTAGTGCAATATCACATGAACACAATGGTAGGGGGCAATATCACATGTACTCACAATGGTAGGGGGCAATATCACATGAACACAATGGTAGGGGGCAATATCACATGAACACAATGGTAGGGCAATATCACATGTACTCGCAATGGTAGGGGGCAATATACATGAACATATGGTGGGGGGCAATAGCACATGAACACAATGGTAGGAGCAATATCACATGTACTCACAATGGTAGGGGACAATATCACATGAACACAATCGTAGGGGGCAATATCACATGAACCACAATGGTAGGGGGCAATATCACATGAACACAATGGTAGGGGCAATATCAAATGTACTCACAATGGTAGGGGGCAATATCACATGAACACAATGGTAGGGGGCAATATCACATGTACTCACAATGGTAGGGGCAATATCACATAGACACAATGGTAGAGGCAATATCACATGAACACAATGGTAGGGGCAATATCACATGGACACAATGGTAGAGGCAATATCACATGAACACAATGGTAGGGGGCAATATCACATGTACTCACAATGTAGGTGGCAATATCACATGAACACAATGGTAGGGGCAATATCACTGTACTCGCAATGGTAGGGGGCAATATCACATGAACACAATGGTAGGGGGTGCAATATCATGTACTCACAATGGTAGGGGCAATATCACATGAACACAATGGTAGGGGCAATATCACATGTACTCACATGGTAGGCGGCAATATCACATGAACACAATGGTAGGGGCAATATCACATACACACAATGGTTGGGGCAATATCACATGTACTGACAATGGTAGGGGCAATATCACATGGACACAATGGTAGGGGCAATATCACATAGACACAATGGTAGGGGCAATATCACATGTACTCACAATGGTAGGGGCAATATCACATGAACACAATGGTAGAGGCAATATCACATGAACACAATGGTAGGGGCAATATCACATGAACACAATGGTAGGGGCAATATCATTTGGACACAATGGTAGGGGCAATATCACATTGACACTGATAGGGGCAATATCACCTGGACACAATGGTAGGGGCAATATCACATGTACTCACAATGGTAGGGGCAATATCACATTAACACAATGGTAGGGGCAATATCACATGAACACAATGGTAGGGGCAATGTCACATGAACACAATGGTAGGGGCAATATCACTTGGACACAATGGTAGGGGCAAACATCACATGAACACAATGGTAGGGGCAATATCACATGGACACAATGGTAGGGACAATATCACATGGACACAATGGTAGGTGCAAACATCACATGAACACAATGGTAGGGGCAATATCACATGGACACAATGGTAGGGGCAATATCACATGGACACAATGGTAGGGTCAATATCACATGAACACAATGGTAGGGGCAATATCACTTGGACACAATGGTAGGGGCAATATCACATGAACACAATGGTAGGGGCAATATCACATGTACTCACATTGGTAGGGGCAATATCACATGAACACAATTGTAGAGGCAATATCACATGAACACAATGGTAGGGGCAATATCACATGAACACAATGGTAGGGGCAATATCATTTGGACACAATGGTAGGGGCAATATCACATTGACACTGATAGGGGCAATATCACCTGGACACAATGGTAGGGGCAATATCACATGAACACAATGGTAGGGGCAATATCACATGTACTCACAATGGTAGGGGCAATATCACATTAACACAATGGTAGGGGCAATATCACATGAACACAATGGTAGGGGCAATGTCACATGAACACAATGGTAGGGGCAATATCACTTGGACATAATGATAGGGGCAAACATCACATGAACACAATGGTAGGGGCAATATCACATGTACACAATGGTAGGGGCAATATCACATGGACACAATGGTAGGGACAATATCACATGGACACAATGGTAGGTGCAAACATCACATGAACACAATGGTAGGGGCAATATCACATGGACACAATGGTAGGGGCAATATCACATGGACACAATGGTAGGGTCAATATCACATGAACACAATGGTAGGGGCAATATCACTTGGACACAATGGTAGGGGCAATATCACATGAACACAATGGTAGGGGCAATATCACATGAACACAATGGTAGGGGCAATATCACATGGACACAATGGTAGGGGCAATATCACATGGACACAATGGTAGGGGCAATATCACATGAACACAATGGTAGGGGCAATATCACATGTACTCACAATGGTAGGGGCAATATCACATTAACACAATGGTAGGGGCAATATCACATGAACACAATGGTAGCGGCAATATCACATGAACACAATGGTAGGGGCAATATCACTTGGACACAATGGTAGGGGCAATATCACTTGGACACAATGGTAGGGGCAATATCACATGGACACAATGGTAGGGGCAATATCACATGGACACAATGGTAGGGGCAATAGCACATGCACACAATGGTAGGGGCAATATCACATGGACACAATGGTAGGGGCAATATCACATGAACACAATGATAGGGGCAATATCACCTGGACACAATGGTAGGGGCAATATCACATGTACTCACAATGGTAGGGGCAATATCACCTGGACACAATGGTAGGGGCAATATCACATGAACACAATGGTAGGGGCAATATCACATGAGCACAATGGTAGGGGCAATATCACCTGGACACAATGGTAGGGGCAATATCACATGGACACAATTGTAGGGGCAATATCACATGGACACAATGATAGGGGCAATATCACATGAACACAATGGTAGGGGCAATATCACTTGGACATTATGATTGGGGCAATATCACCTGGACACAATGGTAGGGGCAATATCACCTGGACACAATGGTAGGGGCAATATCACATGAACACAATGGCAGGGACCTGAACACAATGGTAGGGGCAATATCACATGTACACACAATAGTAGGGGCAATATCACATGAACACAATGGTAGGGGGGCAATATCACATGCAAACAATGGTAGGGGCAATATCACATGCACACAATGGTAGGGGCAATATCACCTGGACACAATGATAGGGGCAATATCACATGTACACAATGGTAGGGGGCAATATCACATGCACACAATGGTAGGGGCAATATCACATGTACACACAATGTTAGGGGCAATATCACACGGACCCAATGGTAGGGGCAATATCACATGCACACAATGGTAGGGGCAATATCACATGAACACAATGGTAGGGGCAATATCACCTGGACACAATGGTAGGGACAATACCACATGTACACACATTTGTAGGGGCAATATCACATGTACACACAATGGTAGGGGCAATATCACATGAACACAATGGTAGTGGCAATATCACATGTACACACAATGGTAGGGGCAATGTCACATGAACACAATGGTAGGGGCAATATCACATGAACACAATGGTAGGGGCACTATCACATGAACACAATGGTAGAGGCAATATCACATGTACACACAATGGTAGGGGCAATATCACATGGACACAATGGTAGGGCAATATCACATGAACACAATTGTAGAGCAATTTCACATGAACACAATGGTAGGGCAATATCACATGAACACAATGGTAGGGGCAATTCACATGGAACAACAATTGTAGGGGCAATATCACCTGGACACATGGTATGGGCAATATCACATGGACACAATGGTAGGGGCAATATCACATGGACACAATGGTAGGGGGCAATATCACCTGGACACAATGTTAGGGTAATATCACCTGGACACAATGGTAGGGGCAATATCACATGGAGCACAATGGTTAGGGCAATATCACCTGGACTCAATGGTAGGGCAATATCACATGGGATACAATGGTAGAGGCAATAACACACATACACACACTGCTAGGGGAAATATCACATGAACACAATGGTTAGGGTCAATATCACATGTACACAACAATGGTAGGGTCAATATCACATGTACACACAATGGTATATCACATGTACAACACAATGGTAAGGGTCAATATCACATGTACACAATGGGTAGGGCATTAACCACCTGGTACACAATGGGTAGGGGGCAAAATTTTCACATGGACACAATGGTAGGGGCAATATCACATGTACACACCCAAATTGGTAGGGGCAAATATCACATGGACACCAATGGTAGGGGCAATTCACCTGGACTCAGTGGTAGGGGCAATATCACACGTACAACCAAGGTAGGGGGCATATCATATGGACAATGGTAGGGGGAAAATATCACATGGACACAATGGTTGGGGCACAATCACCTGGACACAATTGGTTGGGGCACTATCACCTGGACACAATGGTAGGGGCAATATCACTTGAACACAATGGTAGGGGCATCACATGAACACAATGGTAGGGCAAAATAACCTGGACCACAGTGGTAGTGCAATATCACATGAACACCAATGGTAAGGGGCAATATCACCTGGATACAGTGGTAGGGGCAATATCACACGACACACAATGGTAGGGGAAAATATCACATGGACACAATGTAGGGTGCAATATCACCTGGACACAATGGTAGGGGCAATATCACATGGACACAATGATAGGAGGCAATATCACATGGACACAGTGGTAGGGCAATATCACATGGACACACAATTGGTAGGGATAATAGCACATTGACACAATGGTAGGGGTAATATCACAGGAACACAATGGTAGGGGCAATATCACACGTACACACAATGGTAGGGGCAATATCACATGAACACAATGGTAGGGGCAATATCACCTGGACACAGTGGTAGGGGCAATATCACATGAACACAATGGTAGGGGCAATATCACATGTACACAATGGTAGGGGCAATATCACCTGGACACAGTGGTAGGGGGGGGGGGGGGGGGGCAATATCACCTGGACACAATGGTAGGGGCAATATCACCTGGACACAATGGTAGGGGCAATATCACATGGACACAATGGTAGGGGCAATATCACATGTACACAATGGTAGGGGCAATATCACCTGGACACAGTGGTAGGGGCAATATCACCTGGACACAATGGTAGGGACCTGAACACAATGGTAGGGGCAATATCACATGGACACAATGGTAGGGGCAATATCACATGAACACAATGGTAGGGGCAATATCACATGAACACAATGGTAGGGGCAATATCACATGAACACAATGGTAGGGGCAATATCACGTGTACACAATGATAGGGGCAATATCACCTGGACACAATGGTAGGGCAATATCACCTGGACACAATGGTAGGGGCAAATTTCACATGGACACAATGGTAGGGGCAATATCACATGTACACACAATGGTAGGGGCAATATCATATGGACAAAATGGTAGGGACAATATCACATGGACACAATGGTTGGGGCACTATCACCTGGACACAGTGGTAGGGGCAATATCACATGAACACAATGGTAGGGGCAATATCACCTGGACACAGTGGTAGGGGCAATATTACATGAACACAATGGTAGAGGCAATATCACCTTGACACAGTGGTAGGGGCAATATCACACGTACACACAATGGTAGGGGAAATATCACATGGACACAATGGTAGGGCAATATCACCTGGACACAATTGTAGGGGCAATATCACATGGACACAATGATAGAGGCAATATCACATGGACACAGTGGTAGGGGCAATATCACATGGACACACAATGGTAGGTGTAATATCACAGGAACACAATGGTAGGGGCAATATCACACGTACACACAATGGTAGGGGCAATATCACACGTACACATAATGGTAGGGGCAATATCATATGGACACAATGGTAGGGGCACTATCACCTGGACACAATAGTAGGGTCAATATCACATGAAACACAATGGTAGCGGCAATATCACCTGACACAGAGGTAGTGGCAATATCACCTGGACACAGTGGTAGGGCAATATCACTGGACACAATGGTAGGGACCTGAACACAATGGTAGGGGCAATATCACATGGACACAATGGTAGGGGCAATATCACCTGGACACAATGGTAGGGGCAATATCACCTGGACACAATGGTAGGGGCAATATCACCTGGACACAGTGGTAGGGGCAATATCACATGGACACAATGGTAGGGACCTGAACACAATGGTAGGGGCAATATCACATGGACACAATGGTAGGGGCAATATCACCTGGACACAATGGTAGGGGCAATATCACATGGACACAATGGTAGGGGCAATATCACCTGGACACAATGGTAGGGGCAATATCACCTGGACACAATGGTAGGGGCAATGTCACATGAACACAATGGTAGGGGCAATATCACGTGTACACAATGGTAGGGGCAATATCACATGGGACACAATGGTAGGGCAATATCACCTGGACACAATGGTAGGGGCAATATCACCTGGTCACAATGGTAGGGCAATATCACCTGGACACAATGGTAGGTGCAATATAACATGGACACAATGGTAGGGGCAATATCACACGTACACACAATGTTAGGGGAAATATCACATGAACACAATGGTAGGGTCAATATCACATGTACACACAGTGGTAGGGGCAATATCACATGGACACAATTGTAGGGCAATATCACCTGGACACAATGGTAGGGGCAATATCACATGGATACAATGTAGGGGCAATATCACATGGACACAATGGTAGGGGCAATATCACATGTACACACAGTGGTAGGGGCAATATCACATTGACACAATTGTAGGGCAATATCACCTGGACACAATGGTAGGGGCAATATCACCTGGACACAATGGTAGGGGCAATATTACATGGACACAATGGTAGGGCAATAGCACATGGACACAATGTAGGGGCAATATCACATGGACACAATGGTAGGGGCAATATCACATCAACACAATGGTAGGGGCAATATCACATGTACTCACAATGGTAGGGCAATATCACATGTACACAATGGTAGGGGCAATATCACATGAACACAATGGTAGGGGCAATATCACATGAACACAATGGTAGGGGCAATATCACATGTACTCACAATGGTAGGGGCAATATCACATGGACACAATGGTAGGGACAATATCACATGGACACAATGGTAGGGGCAATATCACAGTACACACAGTGGTAGGGGCAATATCACATGTACACAATTGTAGGGCAATATCACCTGGACACAATGTAGGGCAATATCACATGGACACAATGGTAGGGGCAATATCACATGGACAAAATGGTAGGGGCAATATCACATGGACACAATGGTAGGGGCAATATCACATGGACACAATTGTAGGGCATTATCACATGTACACAGTGGTAGGGGCAATAGCACATGGACAGAATGTAGGGGCAATATCACCTGGACACAATGGTAGGGGCAATATCACATGTACACACAATGGTAGGGGAAATATCACATGGACACAATGGTAGGGCAATATCACATTAACACAATGGTAGGGCCAATATCACATGTACATACAATGGTAGGGGCAATATCATATGTACTCACAATGGTAGGGGCAATATCACATGGACACAATGGTAGGGGCAATATCACATGGACACAATGGTAGGGGCAATAGCACATGAACACAATGGTAGGGGCAATATCACATGGACCACAATGGTAGGCAATATCACATGACACAAATGGTAGGGGCAATATCACATGTACTCACAATGGTAGGGGCAATATCACATGGACACAATGGTAGGGGCAATATCACATGGACACAATGTAGGGGCAATATCACATGGACACAATGGTAGGGGCAATAGCACATGGACACAGTGGTAGGGGCAATAGCACATGGACACAATGTAGGGGCAATATCACATGGACACAATGGTAGGGGCAATAGCACATGGACACAATGGTAGCGGCAATATCACATGGACACAATGGTAGGGGCAATATCACATGGACACAATGGTAGTGGCAATATCACATGGACACAGTGGTAGGGGCAATAGCACATGGACACAACGTATGGGCAATATCACATGGACACAATGGTAGGGGCAATAGCACATGGACACAATGGTAGGGGCAATATCACATGGACACAATGGTAGGGGCAATATCACATGGACACAATGTAGGGGCAATATCACATGGACACAATGGTAGGGGCAATATCACATGGACACAATGGTAGGGGCAATATCACATGGACACAATTGTAGGGGCAATATCACATGGACACAATGGTAGGGGCAATATCACATGGACACAATGGTAGGGGCAATATCACATGGACACAATGTAGGGGCAATATCACATGGACACAATGATAGGGGCAATATCACATGGACACAATGGTAGGGGCAATATCACGTGTACACAATGATAGGGGCAATATCACCTGGACACAATGGTAGGGGCAATATCACCTGGACACAATGGTAGGGGCAATATCACATGGACACAATGGTAGGGCAATATCACCTGGACACAATGGTAGGGGCAATATCACATGGACACAATGGTAGGGGCAATATCACACGTACACACAATGCTAGGGGAAATATCACATGAACACAATGGTAGGGTCAATATCACATGTACACACAATGGTAGGGTCAATATCACATGGACACAATGGTAGGGCAATATCACCTGGACACAACGGTAGGGGCAAATTTCACATGGACACAATGGTAGGGGCAATATCACATGTACACACAATGGTAGGGGCAATATCATATGGACAAAATGGTAGGGACAATACCACATGGACACAATGGTTGGGGCACTATCACCTGGACACAATGGTTGGGGCACTATCACCTGGACACAGTGGTAGGGGCAATATCACATGAACACAATGGTAGGGGCAATATCACCTGGACACAGTGGTAGGGGCAATATTACATGAACACAATGGTAGAGGCAATATCACCTTGACACAGTGGTAGGGGCAATATCACACGTACACACAATGGTAGGGGAAATATCACATGGACACAATGGTAGGGCAATATCACCTGGACACAATTGTAGGGGCAATATCACATGGACACAATGATAGAGGCAATATCACATGGACACAGTGGTAGGGGCAATATCACATGGACACACAATGGTAGGTGTAATATCACAGGAACACAATGGTAGGGGCAATATCACACGTACACACAATGGTAGGGGCAATATCACACGTACACATAATGGTAGGGGCAATATCATATGGACACAATGGTAGGGGCACTATCACCTGGACACAATAGTAGGGTCAATATCACATGAACACAATGGTAGGGGCAATATCACCTGGACACAGAGGTAGTGGCAATATCACCTGGACACAGTGGTAGGGGCAATATCACATGGACACAATGGTAGGGACCTGAACACAATGGTAGGGGCAATATCACATGGACACAATGGTAGGGGCAATATCACCTGGACACAATGGTAGGGGCAATATCACCTGGACACAATGGTAGGGGCAATATCACCTGGACACAGTGGTAGGGGCAATATCACATGGACACAATGGTAGGGACCTGAACACAATGGTAGGGGCAATATCACATGGACACAATGGTAGGGGCAATATCACCTGGACACAATGGTAGGGGCAATATCACATGGACACAATGGTAGGGGCAATATCACCTGGACACAATGGTAGGGGCAATATCACCTGGACACAATGGTAGGGGCAATGTCACATGAACACAATGGTAGGGCAATATCACATGAACACAATGGTAGGGGCAATATCATGTGTACACAATGGTAGGGGCAATATCACATGGAACACAATGGTAGGGCAATATCACCTGGACACAATGGTAGGGGCAATATCACCTGGTCAGAATGGTAGGGCAATATCACCTGGACACAATGGTAGGTGCAATATAACATGGACACAATGGTAGGGGCAATATCACACGTACACACAATGTTAGGGGAAATATCACATGAACACAATGGTAGGGTCAATATCACATGTACACACAGTGGTAGGGGCAATATCACATGGACACAATTGTAGGGCAATATCACCTGGACACAATGGTAGGGGCAATATCACATGGACACAATGGTAGGGGCAATAGCACATGGACACAATGTAGGGGCAATATCACATGGACACAATGGTAGGGGCAATATCACATGTACACACAGTGGTAGGGGCAATATCACATGGACACAATTGTAGGGCAATATCACCTGGACACAATGGTAGGGGCAATATCACCTGGACACAATGGTAGGGGCAATATTACATGGACACAATGGTAGGGGCAATAGCACATGGACACAATGTAGGGGCAATATCACATGGACACAATGGTAGGGGCAATATCACATCAACACAATGGTAGGGGCAATATCACATGTACTCACAATGGTAGGGGCAATATCACATGTACACAATGGTAGGGGCAATATCACATGAACACAATGGTAGGGGCAATATCACATGAACACAATGGTAGGGGCAATATCACATGTACTCACAATGGTAGGGGAAATATCACATGGACACAATGTAGGGGCAATATTACATGGACACAATGGTAGGGGCAATATCACATGTACACACAGTGGTAGGGGCAATATCACATGGACACAATTGTAGGGCAATATCACCTGGACACAATGGTAGGGGCAATATCACATGGACACAATGGTAGGGGCAATATCACATGGACAAAATGGTAGGGGCAATATCACATGGACACAATGGTAGGGGCAATATCACATGGACACAATTGTAGGGCATTATCACATGTTCACACAGTGGTAGGGGCAATAGCACATGGACAGAATGTAGGGGCAATATCACCTGGACACAATGGTAGGGGCAATATCACATGTACACACAATGGTAGGGGAAATATCACATGGACACAATGGTAGGGCAATATCACATTAACACAATGGTAGGGCCAATATCACGTGTACATACAATGGTAGGGGCAATATCATATGTACTCACAATGGTAGGGGCAATATCACATGGACACAATGGTAGGGGCAATATCACATGGACACAATGGTAGGGGCAATAGCACATGAACACAATGGTAGGGGCAATATCACATGGACACAATGGTAGGGGCAATATCACATGGACACAATGGTAGGGGCAATATCACATGTACTCACAATGGTAGGGGCAATATCACATGGACACAATGGTAGGGGCAATATCACATGGACACAATGTAGGGGCAATATCACATGGACACAATGGTAGGGGCAATAGCACATGGACACAGTGGTAGGGGCAATAGCACATGGACACAATGTAGGGGCAATATCACATGGACACAATGGTAGGGGCAATAGCACATGGACACAATGGTAGCGACAATATCACATGGACACAATGGTAGGGGCAATATCACTTGGGGACACAATGGAATGGGCAATATCACATGGACACAGTGGTAGGGGCAATATCCATGGACACAAAGTAGGGGCAATATCACAGGACACAAATGGTAGGGGCAATAGCATGGACATGGTAGGGCAATAATCACATGCAACAAAGGTAGGGGCAATATCACATGGACACAATGGAGGGTAGGGGCTATCACATTACTCACCAATGGTAAGGGCAATAACACACCAATGGACACACCACCATGGTAGGGGCAATATCACATGGACACAATGTAGGGGCAATATCACATGGACCACATTGGTAGGGTAAATCACAATGGACACAATGGTAGGGGCAATATAAACACACCCAATGTAGGGGCAATATCACATGGACACAATGGTAGGGTCAATATCACATGGACACAATGGTAGGGGCAATATCCCACATGGACACAATGTAGGGCAATATCACATGGACACAATGTAGGGGCAATATCACAGGACACAATGTAGGGGCAATCTCACACAATGGACAACAATGGTTAAGTGTGGGCAATATCACATGGGGAACAATGGGAGGGGCAATATCACATGGACACAAATAGAGGGGCAATATCACTTAACACAATGGAAGGGCAATACACTGGAACACAATGGTAGGGGAACATTTCACATGGACACAATGGTAGGGGCAATATCACTGGACACCAATGGAGGGGCAAAAAAATATCAAGGACACAATGGTAGGGGCATATCACATGGCACAATGGTAGGGGCAAATTTCAATGGACACAATGTAAAGGGGCATATCAACATAGGGAACAATGATAGGGGCAATAATCACATGGGACACAATTGGTAGGGGCAAAAATATCACATGGAACACAATGGTAGGGGGCAATATCACATGGAACACAATTGTAGGGGACAATATCACATGGAACACAATGGGTAGGGCTAATATCAACATTTTGGACACAATGGTAGGGGCAATCACATGAACCACATTGGTGGGGCTAATATACTTGAACCAACAATGGTAAGGGGAACAATTATAAATGGACACAATTGGTATGGGCAATAATCCAACATGGTCACAATGGGGTAAAGGGGCAATATCACATGGAACACAATGGATAGGGGGCCAATATCACATTGGACACAATGGTAGGGGGCAAACATCAATGAACACAATGGTAGGGGCAATATCAACATGGACACAAGGTAGGGGCAATATACTATGGACACAATGGTAGGGGCAATATCAACATGGAGGGGACAATGTAGGGGCAAAATCACATGGACACAGTGGTAGGGGTAATAGCACATGGACACAATGTAGGGGCAATATCACATGGAGTCACACATTTTTTTCTGAGTTCTGTTAACTTCTTTGAATTTGCATATAACTGTATAAATAAACAAAAATAATCAAGAGAACAAAATGAAAATGAATGGTTGTGTACTGAAAAGGTAAATAAAATCTACACTGTTTGCCATTTAGTCACTGAAGTAGCCATTCACAATTGTGTCAAGTTCTTTACATAACAGGGCAGTGTGTGAGTTTTTCTGTGTTGTCCCATCTCCGTATTTTGTACATATTGTTTCCGAAAAATATGATAATTTTAGTAAATGAAGTCATGAAGTTTCAGAATTAAAATATACGTTTGCTCTGAAATATTTGTCAACTTATAACATCATTTTTAAAAGATACCTAAGATTTTGAAAAGCTTTCTGTATTAATACGATATATTGAACAATACTTCAGTAACCAAGAACACACACTTCCAACGAGTGGGTTCTTGGTTACTGAAGTATTGTTATACGTAAGATTTTGGAAATCAATCTTGCGGTAAATAATCATCTTCTAAATCTATTTGAGAAAATTGTCATGTGCACAAATGCTGAAAATCTCACCCATTTGCCCGTATGTCAGATTTGCCAGACAAAGGTGACCATGGTGGACGTAGGATCACATGGCTGTGCGGGGAATTTGGACGCCAACACTCAGATGGCATCACATCAGGACGTGGAAATTCCAACCACATCAATACCCACAGAGTGAGTTGAGAAAATAGTATGTGGATAGCTGTGGGCGGATGGTTGTGAGTATGCGAAGAGTAAATTTGACGATGGAGTTCATTCTTACCAGAATCCCGATATCCCTAGTTTGTCCCTCATGCACATTTTATTGTCGTGCCTTCTTTAGCAGTTGGCACTACTATAGTCGCTGCTTTTTCCGTCTTCGTCCAAAATGTCAAACCGTTTGTACAAGCTTCGTCATCATGGTATAACTTTAATATTACTTGACGGATTGCTTCAATATTTGGACACTTGATACATGTGAGCATTTGGAGCACGCTCATTAACAAGACCTTGACCTTTTTTACCTTCACAACATTATTGCGGAAACACTTAGCCATTTTTTTGCGTCAAAATGTTTGTACAAATTTCTTCATCATCGTATAACATTAATGTTACTTGATGGATTGCTTCAATGTTTGGTCACTTGATACGTGTAAGCATTTGGAACACACTCATGCTGCCATTAACATGACCTTGACATTTGTACCTTCACATTTTTGCGGAAACACATAGAGCCATTTTATTTTAGTCAAAAAGTTGGTACCTGTTTATTCATCATCATATAACTTTAATATTACTTGACTGATTACGTTAATATTTGGAGACTTGATGCATGTGATTTTTGTGCGTCAAAAAGTTTGTAACAGTTTCTTCATCATCGTATAACATTAATGTTACTTGATGGATTGCTTCAATGTTTTGTCACTTGATACGTGTAAGCATTTGGAACACACTCATGCTGTCATTAACATGACCTTCACATTTATACCTTCACATTTTTGCGGAAACACATAGCCATTTTTTTTCGTCAAAAAGTTGGTACCTGTTTATTCATCATCTTATAACTTTATATTTGGACACTTGATACATGTGATTTTTGTGCGTTTCTTCATCATCGTATAACATTAATGTTACTTGATGGATTGCTTCAATGTTTGGTCACTTGATACATGTAAGCATTTGGAACACACTCATGCCGCCATTAACATGACCTTGACATTTGTACCTTCACATTTTCATCAAAAAGTTTGTACCCGTTTATTCATCATATAACTTTAATATTACTTGACGAATTACATTAATGTTTGGACATGTGATTTTTGTGCGTCAAAAAGTTTGTACCAGTTTCTTCATCATCTTATAACTTTCATTTTAATTGACGGAATGCTGCAATATTTGGACACTCGATACATGTGAGCATTTGGAACACACTCATACTCCCATTAACATGCCCTTGACCTTTTTGACCTTTACATTGTTGCGGAAACACATAGCCATTTTTTTGTGTCAAAAAGTTTGTGCCAGTTTCTACATAATGATATAACTTTAATATTACTTGACGGATTGCTTCAATATTTGGAAACTTGATTCATATGGAATACACTTGTGCTGCCTTTAGCATACTCTTTCGTTTTTATACGACCGTTTTTAAAAAACGGTACGTATTATGTTTTACCGCACGGCGGGCGGTCGGGTGGCGGTCGGGCGGCTGAAGAAAAAGCGCATAGTTCGTGTACACAACTCCTCCAAAACCGTTCAGTCGATCGATCTGAAACTATACACACATCTTCTACACATATTGAAGATGTGCACCTTGGTGTTTTTATGCCGAAAAAATATATTTTAACAAAAATATCGCCTTTTTAACTTAGCCATTTTTTCTTCATTTTTCTATACATTTCTATATACGGTACAGAGTTTGTGTACACAACTCCTCCGAAACCTTTCTGTCGATCGATCTGAAACTATGCACACGTCTTCTACACATATTGAAGATGTGCACCTTGGTGTTTTTATGGCGAAAAAATATTTTTTAACAAATATATCACCTTTTTAACTTAGCCATTTTTTCTACATTTTTCTATACAATTCTATATTCGGTACAGAGTTTGTGTACACAACTCATCCGAAACCGTTCAGTCGATCGTTCTGAAACTATACACACGTCTTCTACACATATTGAAGATGTGCACCTTGGTGTTTTTATGTCGAACAAATATTTTTTAACAAAAATATCACCTTTTTAACTTAGCCATTTTTTCTACATTTTTCTATACAATTCTATATACGGTACAGAGTTTGTGTACACAACTCCTCCGAAACCATTCAGTCGATCGTTCTGAAACTATACACACGTCTTCTACACATATTGAAGATGTGCACCTTGGTGTTTTTATGCCGAAAAAATATTTTTTAACAAAAATATCGCCTTTTTAACTTAGCCATTTTTTCTACATTTTTCTATGCAATTCTATATACGGTACAGAGTTTGTGTACACAACTCCTCCGAAACCGTTCAGTCGATCGTTCTGAAACTATACACACATCTTCTATACATATTGAAGATGTGCACCTTGATGTTTTTATGCCGAAAAAAATATTTTTTAACAAAAATATCACCTTTTTAACTTAGCCATTTTTTCTACATTATTGTATCCAATTCCCTATCATTTCTACTTTACACTCTACTTTTCTATCTCTGTCTAAATTAGTAGACATGTTTAGCACAACGAGATGAAGAAATAATGCTATAGACTTTCAAATTCTCATTAATGTTTCTTGCCTTGGTGACAGCTTCACATTTCTGCATCTTCGCTGTCTGGCCCATATTCGACGGGCGTATTTTGTGACTTGCGGCACTCTTGTTAAAGCATGCACTTCTGTGATGGTGTTTGTGATGCTTACTTCAGCACATGCCCATGATCATGTTATGGTCAAATGCCTCGGCAGGTGTGACACCGCTTCCATGGCAGAGTTCTTGTTTTTGGCTTTCTTGTTACTTGAGACTTGAATCACCCATTGTCAAGGTCGTTACCAAGGTCAGTGAATGATCGAGACAATATTGTCTCCCCTGTTGTTGTATGGATCAAGTCTAGTTCAAATGGTATAATAATAATGTTGTGGCAAGTATACCTGGGCCTGACAGACGAAAAGGGGCAACAAGTAGTTGGAGTGCAAGGGATAGGCTAGAGTAGACTAGGATATGTTAATCACTTATTATTTACAATATAATATATGGGGGACACACATGAATACATGATACTTTGGTATGCAAACATCATTGTACGATACACCGATAACTGTTCAATTACATCAAGATCGTAAGCCAATCGACTGTTGTACTCTACTGCAACTTATGACAAATTAACTTCATATATGGTATATGAATGGTCCCGTAGTGGACAATAGTATGGGTGTACAAGTACTTTGATGATCGCTAATCAAAGTGAAATTAACATACAAGTATGACATGACAAAATGATGAATGGAGGATAACTGACAAACATTCGAGTTACCCCAGTGCTTGCGTATCTCAATAGATAATGGTAACAACTGAGTAATAAGGTTCTGAGGTCAGCCTCACCCGCAGTATGAGGTCTAGTCAACCTTCTATGGGATAATCAATAAACAATTACGTAGTTTTACTACAATCACTTACCCATGATAAGCCACGATAGAAGTGTTACAATACAATAGCAAAGTATACACCAAGTATTGCTAATGCAATATGATCACTAAATATGCATGTCAAAATCAAAGCCGGATGTAGTCGCAACACATGGTAGCCGACGATAGTATTCTGGAAGTGGAGTTCCGGAAGATGAAACACCGGAAGTGAGTACCGGAAGTAAAGTTCCCAAGGTAGAATTACTGGAAGTGTTTTTCCCGGAAGTGGTGGACCGGATGTAAAGTTCCGATGGAAATGAAGATGTCGGCTATCACGTTGGCTAAGACGCCGGAAGGATTCACATGGATGACATTCAACTCGGTGTAGTATAATATGTATACATGTATATATGGTGCATCACTTCTATTCTACATAATGGCTGTGACTGTCTGCTGTACACGACATAGCTATAACACACTGCTCTATACAGGCCCGAACCCAGAGTTGCTACATCCCTCTGTGTCAGACAGACATACGGATACTCGGACGACCCAGTGAACTCTGCACTGGGGATACCCTCAACGAGTGGACCAATTGCCCAATGCGTCTCGCTGGGGCGTTCTCGAGAGGCTAAAAATGAAATAGAGCTTCCAATTACTGGACAAATACGAACAGACGGACAGACAGGGTGCACAACGGACACCAACGGAAAATAGAAATCCGACAATGGCAAATCACGGCTGAAACAAATAGCGTACGGTACATACCAAAATCCTCTATGAAAGCTGGAGCCACAAGACTGTCCTTCCCGTTTCCAGAATCCACAAACTGCTTATGTACAGACTTAGTAATAAAGCCCACGAGGAAAACCGTCTGCACGATTTGTACATCGCACGATATACTAGTACAAGTTGGTAAGAAAATGTGGCTTCCGCAATCCTACTCGTTGGCTATATTCTGCTCAAAATAGATCAAACCAAACACAATAGATCTACCCCAACTGCGTAAAATACATGCAGAATAATTACCATCCGACATGCCATCTCTAACATTACACTAGAAAGACGCACAATATAGAGCCAAATCACTGAGCACGAAAAGACTTAGCTGGTCCTGGTACTCGAGGATCGCTATTCGACACCAAAACAGCCCACATCGATGCACTGAAACGGGAATAAAGCCCAGTCTACCGTCCCAATATCGTGGTCATTTACGGAGCTAGGAAGAAATAAAACGACAAGTCTTATCTTGCCACGATTGTTAGTTCCCGACTACGTAGAACACTAAGCTATACTACCTAGAACACTAAGCTATACTATCTAGAACTGCGCCGTTTGCGCTAAATATATAGCTATACACTGGCCTCAAACACACGTAGACGCATTCTCTTGGGGAACAACCAACACGCGAGCTAATCTCAGCCGATAATTTCCCTCTCGCATGGAAAGTGGTTTATTCCGATAGCTAATCAGTCGTGCATTGGTCGATAAGTCGCGCAGTATCTACGTGGTGAGCATAATATTATGGCCAATACAACGGGAAACCGGTATTACACCGCTAATAAAGTGTACACATAATTATACCCCCCGCAACGAGTTGTGGAGGGGTATACTGGAGTCAGGTTGTCTGTCCGTCTGTCCGTCCGTCCGGGCACACATTAGGGTACTTATATGGCTAGCCCCACAGGGTTATGGACTTAGTAAAGGATAGGGTTGGTTACAATTAGCCACCTAAAAAATCCTTTTATGTGGCTAAAAATCGTTTTATGTGGCTAATATTTAACATGTGATAAGCCACATAAGTATAGTACTGTAAGAACGTCCGTCCGTCCGTCCGTCCGTCCGTCCGTCCGTCCGTCCGTCCGTCCGGGCACACATTAGGGTACTTATGTGGCTAGCCCCACAGGGTTATGGACTTGTTAAAGGATAGGGTTGGTTACAATTAGCCACCTAAAAAATCGTTTTATGTGGCTAAAAATCGTTTTATGTGGCTAATATTTAACATGTGATAATCCACATAAGTACCCTAATGTAAGAACGTCCGTCCGTCCATCCGTCTGTCCGGGCACACATTAGGGTACTTATGTGGCTAGCCCCACAGGGTTATGGACTTAGTAAAGGATAGGGTTGGTTACAATTAGCCACCTAAAAAATCCTTTTATGTGGCTAAAAATCGTTTTATGTGGCTAATATTTAACATGTGATAAGCCACATAAGTATAGTACTGTAAGAACGTCCGTCCGTCCGTCCGTAAACTTAACATCAGAGAAATATTGTTATAACTTCTATTTGCTTCTGACATCTAAAATGCTTAATATTTCACACATGCATTCCTGTAAGGCTCTACTACCATGCTGTGCCAAATCCACGACCGTCCAACCCTCGCTGATCCCAAGGTCAAGGTCAAATACTTGGTCTCTTTACAAAACTTAACATCCGAGAAATATTGTTATAACTATTTCCTTCGTCCAAAATGCTTAATATTTCACACATGCATTCCTGTAAGGCTCTACTACCATGCTGTGGCAAATCCACGACCATCCAACCCCTGCTGATCCCAAGGTCAAGGTTAAATACTTAGTCTCTTTACAAAACTTAACATCTGAGAAATATTGTTATAACTTCTATTTCCTTCATCTAAAATGCTTAATATTTCACACATGCATTCCTGTAAGGCTCTACTACCATGTTGTACCAAATCCACGACCATCCCACCCCCGCTGATCCCAAAGTCAAGGTCAAATACCAGTCTCTTTACAAAACTTAACATCAGAGAAATATATAACTTCTATTTCCTTCATTGTAAATTCTTAATATTTCAATTGTGCATTCCTCTAAGGTTGTACTACAGTGCAGTCTCCGTTTTTGTTCCACCGTAGACAACACTTGCAAACTCAACGCGAACGCAACGCGAACGCAACGCGAACGCAACGGTTTGCTGTAGCGTTGTATACGTTGTTTAAACGTATAATACGGTTCGTACACGTGTAATACACATTGTCAAACCGTTTAGTTTAAAAGCGTTGTATACATGTACGTTGTTTAAACGTATAATACGGTTCGTACACGTGTAATACACATTGTCAAACCGTTTAGTTTAAAAGCGTTGTATACATGTACGTTGTTTAAACGTATAATACGGTTCGTACACGTGTAATACACATTGTCAAACCGTTTAGTTTTAAAGCGTGTAATACGTTTAGCTTCAAGGCGTATAACACGCTTTGGCGTATTCATATGTAGCGAGGTGAAAGAGTTGAAACGTGTACAACGCTTTACCTGGAAGCGTGTAGCTATATGAAAGCGTTGAAACGTTTACGGTTACACGTTTTAACGCGAATACCTGTTCGGCCCCGATCGCTTCGAGGCGTCCTTGTTTCGTCCCTTTTAAAATATCGCGAATACATACCCTCAGATCGAGTTCAAAGTACATCGGCGGTGTGATTTAGCACTTCAATTGATCCCTAATCCCTGATGCCTAATGAGTCACGCTTTTAACACGACAGATGTACCTTGTCGTTTATCAAAATGTTTGCGAATTGTAGATCACGTGAGCCGGCTCATCAGGATCTGTGGCATTAGTTACTTGTTGGGGTTAAATATTACGAACACAGATAAACACAGTGCATGGTTTCTTTATTTTATTTTAACATCATCAGAAATGGCGCACACTGGTTTAACACGGATATGGCCCGCGGATATGTGTCATAAATTACTTGGTGGTCAAAACCGGTAAATTTACAAGGTTTATAGCGAAATAGCAGCCGACTGGCAATTTTTCTCGGACCGATTTTTGTCGCGCCCGCTTGCGGAAAACGCGATATAGTCGGCCGTTTGGCGTACGTACGTACGTACGTGTGTCCGGTTAAAGTTTTTGGTTAAGCTGTAAGGTTAAGTTTTTTGGTTAAAGTTTTTGGTTAAGTTCTTTGGTTAAAGTTTTTGGTTAAGTTTTTTGGTTAAAGTTTGTTGTTAAAGTTTTTCGTTATACTATATCTCTGCAACTGCTTTGCCCATTACCTTGAAACTTCATATGGGTGTTTATCATCATCTATATTTTCATTCTACCCCCCTCCCGTGCGGCCCCTGTGCCCAATGTCAAGGTCAAATTACTTTGAAGTTTTAGGTTAAGTTGTTTGGTTAAGTTTTTTGGTTAAAGTTTTTCCCCTGTGCCCAATGTCGAGGTCAAATTACTTTGAAGTTTTGGTTAAGTTCTTTGGTTAAAGTTTTTGGTTAACTTTTTTGGTTAAGTTTCTTGGTTAAAGTTTTTCGTTATACTATATCTCTGCAACTGCTTTGCCCATTACCTTCAAACTTCACATGGGTGTTCATCATCATCTATATTTTCATTCTACCCGCCTCCCGTGCGGCCCCTGTGCCCAATGTCAAGGTCAAATTACTTTGAATGAAGTTTTAGGTTAAGTTGTTTGGTTAAGTTTTTTGGTTAAGTTTTTCCCCTGTGCCAAATGTTTTTCAAAGGTAAATTACTTTGAAGTTTTTTGGTTAAGTTTTTTGGTTAAGTTTTTTGGTTAGTTTTTTGGTTAAAAGTTTTTCGTTATATATCTCTGAATCTGCTTTGTCCATTGAAATTCACTGGGTGTTTTATCGTCATCTATATTTTCATTCTACCCCCTCCCCCCGTGCGGCCCTGTGCCCAATGTCAAGGTCAAATTACTTTGAAGTTTTTGGTTAATGTTTTTGTCGCGCCCGCTTGCGGAAAGCGTGATATAGTCGGCACTTTGGCGTACGTACGTGTGTCCGGTTAAACTTTTTGGTTAAGTTTTTTGGTTAAGTATTTTGGTTAAAGTTTTTCGTTATACTATATCTCTTTTTTTAGTGTCCATGCCTCACCACAAGGCGCGACATGCAGGCCGCGGCCCTCTAGTTAAGACTAGTTTTCAAATCTCAATTGGTCTGAGAGTTCAAAAATCGGTCCAGAACCGGAAAACTGAAAATTTTAGAAGCCCTGCCAGTGAGTCTAGAAGTATATATACACGCACGAAGAACGATCTGAGCATGCGCATTCTACGCGATACACGGTTGGCATACCAAAACGTGTAATGCGTTAAAACCCGTGGAAACATTTTATACGTATGACACGGTTTCATCTGTATGGTGCTGTGTACATGTAGAAGCGTGTAACCGTTCGTCAAAGAAAGCGTTAAATCGTTTAAACGGTTTACCTTAGCGTTGTATACGTTTACAACCGTTGTAGTCGTTTACAACCGTTGTACACGGATTACACGCTTTTGAAACTCAATGCGTTGTTTACAACCTTTGTATACGTTTACATGTACAACCGTTGTACACGGATTACACGCTTTTGAAACTCAATGCATTGAACACGGTTTGTTACACGGATTTCAGCTATTTGAATACTCAATGCGTTGAACACGGTTTGTTCGACTTTCGCGCATGCGCAAGAGTGGGGAAACGCAACGCATGGCCGAAAACGTATTACACGTAGACGACACGGTTTGAAACGCAACTAACGGAAACTCCACGGATACGCAACGCACAACACTTTGTACACGTATAAACCCGGAACATTTTGACAGAAACGACTGTATCATGCTGTGACAAATATACGACCGTCCAACCCCTGCTGATCCCAAGGTCAAGGTCACATACTTAGTCTCTTTACAAAACTTAACATCAGAGAAATATACTCAACAAAACTAGAAACGTCCCTGTTTTATAGCCGGTGTAGCTCTGTCTATGTATGTACCACATGTTCAAAGTACATGTATTTTAAACCGTGGCGATGTTCAGAATACGATCGTGTAGAGTTTAGCCGATACACACGGTTTACATAGCGGCCAGTGACCGGAACGTTGATTTCCACTTTTTGCACGTGCACGCTATACTTGTCATCGATAAGGTGATTCAGTTCATGTCGTACCATTCATGCGATAGGGGCTATTCGGAAAATTAAAAAACTTTTTTAATTTTTCACTGTTTTCTCGATATGCCACGGTCTTTCCGAAAACGAGCGAAATCAGGCAATTGGGATGCTTGCGGGTGGGATGGCGGCCAGGGCGGTCGCGCCTCGGTTTGGTTGCTGTCGGAAGACGATTGATTGTCTTGCAGCCCGGTACCAGCAGACTGGGGCTGTTCACGACCGGCAGCGACCTGGTAGGCCTCGTGTAACGACGGCTAGAGCCGATCGTTACATTACGTTGACGCACTTACGTCAACGTCGATTGGCAGCCACAGTCACTGCTAGGCGATATGGTGTCTCAGGGCAGACCATTCGCAACCGGTTACGTCGTAACGCCCAACCAATCCGGGCACGCCGCCCGTACACTGGTCAGATAATGACCCAACGTCACCGTGCTGCCAGACTGTTATGGGCGCGACGTCATCTGAACTGGAGAAGGGCTGACTGGAACCGAGTTTTGTTCACCGATGAATCTCGGTTCACAGTTAGTCATGCTGACGGAAGATTACGGGTATACAGGCGTAAAAATGAAAGATTCACCGATTGTTGCATTGTTGAGAAGAACAGGTTTGGGGGAGGGAGCGTAATGGTCTGGGGTGGGATCATGGGAAACCGGAAGACAGATTTGGTTGTTGTACAGGGCCAACATCAATGCACAACGTTATGTTGCAGATGTGCTAAATGCACATGCCTTACCATTTATCCGTCAGCATGGTCCTGGTGTGACATTGATGCACGACAATGCCCGCCCTCACGTAGCCAGGGTCACCACTCAATACTTACAGCAAAACAACGTCGACGTCATGCCATGGCCCGCGGTCTCCCGGATCTCAATCCCATTGAGCACATATGGGATGAGCTGGGCCGCAAAGCACGAGCTAACCATCAGATTGACAATGTTCGCGATCTTACACGGGCGTTACAACGGGAATGGAGGAATTTGCCCAACGCACTGGTATTGCGTTACGTCACGTCGATGCGGCGTAGGATCATTGCATGCATTCATGCAAATGGTGGCCACACTCGGTACTAACGAGATTTACTGAATTTGCCACATTACTTATTGAAATTCCATCTCTAAACATTAAGTAACACATTTCTGAGTTTTTGTGATTTTTGATTTTGACCCCTACCGCCCTTGGCCGGTTATCTCTCGAATATTTAACATGATATCCAAATGCAATTTATTGGCTTTGATACAGAAATGAATGAACTTGTTTTTCCATTTTGATTTTTAAAAGTAACCCTTTTGGTTTTTGATGAATCTTTCCTTAAACATGGAGGGACGTTTCTAGTTTTGCTCAGTATATGTTATAACTTCTATTTCTTTCATCGAAAATTCTGAATATTTCATGAATGCCTCTAAGGCTCTACTATAATGCTGTTACAAATTCCCGCTGATCTCGAGGTCAAGGTCACATACTTGGTCTCTTTACAAAACTTAACATCAGAGAAATCTGTCATAACTTCTATTTCCTTGCTCGGATCTGCTTCACATTTCACACACACATTGCTCCAATGGACCTCTATCACCATGTGACAAATTCACGTTCATGCCGCTCCCACTAAGCCCAGAGTCAAGGTCACAAGCTCACACACTTGGACATTTTTACATATTTTAGGGGTACCTGGGCCCACGCGGGGGGTATTCCGTAAGCCTCGCTTACTGACCAATCTAGTTAACTCTGCATAGGACACTAATGAGGGTATTTCTACAAATACACCATAAGCCCGGTTATTACACGTAATTCGTACATAGGCAAATTCACTGGTACGTGAAATTCAATTTGTTACCGTGGAACACCGATGAAACGGACACCCTGAATACAATACAACACAATACGATACATTGCAGTACAACATGCCACAAATACATAATTATACGCAAATCAATATTGTACATGAATCCCCATTATAAAAGTAGTAAGATTAGTATTATACCTATTAGTGATTCTGTTGTGGTGAGGATTTGGCACCAGATCAGGTTATTCTAATTTTAAGGCTGAATAACATGTATATTTTTGGTTCACCTGAACCGAAGGCTCAGATGAGGTATTGTTACCGCTTTTCATCAGTTCGCCTTCCGTCTGTCAACATTTTTCAATTTTCGACATATTCATCTTATAAACAGCTGGGCTCATGTTGATCAAACTTCATCGCATCGAAAATTCTTAACATTTCACGCATGCATTCCTCTAAAAAGGGTCTACTATCATGCTGTGACAAATCCATGACCGTGCCACCCCCTCTTAGCCCAGGATCAAAGTCACAGGCCCACAGACTACAAATCTACACTTTTAGGGACACCTGGGCCCACGCGGGGGTATTCCGTAAGCCTCGCTTATTTACAATTCTAGTTCCTTAGAAAATTCTTAATATTTCACGCATTTATTCCTCTAAGCCTCTACTATCATGCTGTGACAAATCCACGACCGTCCAACCCCTGCTGATCCAAAGGTCAAGGTCACATTCTTATTCTCCTTACTAAACTTAACATCAGAGAAATCTGTTGTAACTTCTATTTCCTTCTTGAAAAGTCTTAATATATCACACATGCATTCCTCTAAGGCTATACTATCATGAGTGGGTGGAAGGTGGGAACACGCGATGGGTAATTTAACGATCGGGGTCCATCCTTAACGGAATCCCGACTGGAGACCATGGTTTGGCCCTCACATATGTCTTTGGAATTTTGTATGTGACAGTTGAATCTGGTTATACCCCTTATGTGAGTATTACGATATTCGTAATCCTATTTTAGAGGAAGGGGCCAAGTGACTTTGGTGTGGTATGGACCTGGCACCAGGTCAGGTTATTTTAATTTCAGGGCTGAATATATTTGTTCTCGATGTAAATATTTCGTTCTGATTTTGAGATTTTCCCCCCAATGCAGCAGGTTAAAATGGGATCGAACCCGTTTGCCCGGCCTTACATGACCTTAGCTGTTGATAAGCCGTTAAACACTAATAAACAAACAAACAAACTATACTATCATGTGTGACAAATCCATGACCGTACTGCCCTCGCTAAGCCCATGGTCAAGGTCACAGACTACAAATCTACACATTTAGGGGCACCTGGGCCCACGCGGGGCATTCCGTAAGCCTCGTTTACTGACAGATCTAGTTGTATTATCGATTTCAAACGTCTTCTTCTCGTGAACCGCTGGGCCGATACTGGTCAAATTTCGCCGATTTGGTCCGTGGATGAAGTTTTTTCCTATTTGTTAAAATGGAGGTTGTTGCATAATTCAGGCTCGCCGCCATAGAAAATTAGGTAAACTTCTTAAAAAATCTTCTCACAAACCGCCAGACCCATTTACAATACAACCATGACAGAAAGCTGACAAATGCTGCCACAATACAATCATGACATAAAAAACTGACAAATGCTGCCACAATACAATCATGCTATAGAAGACTGACAAATGGTGTCACAATACACTCGTGACATAGAAAACTGACAAATGGTGCCACAATACAATCGTGACATAGAAAACTGACAAATGGTGTCACAATACACTCATAACCATAGAAAACTGACAAATGGTGTCACGATCTTGACATAGAAAACTGACAAATTGTGCCACAATACACTCATGACATAGAAAACTGACAGATGGTGTCACAATACAAACATGACATAGAAAACTGACAAATGGTGCCACAATACAATTATGACAAAGCAAACTGATAAATGGTGCCACAATACAATCGTGACATAGAAAACTGACAAATGGTGCCACAATATAATCATGACATAGAAAACTGACAAATGGTGCCAAACTATAATCATGACATAGAAAACTTACAAATGTTGTCACAATACACGCATGATATAGAAAACTGACAAATGGTGCCACAATACAATCGTGACATAGAAAACTTACACATGGTGCCACAATACAATCATGACATAGAAAACTGTCAAATGGTGCCACAATACAATCATGACATAGAAAGCTGGCATATGGTGCCACAATACAATTGTGACATATAAAACTGACAATTGCTGCCACAATACACTCCTGACATAGAAAACTGACAAATGGCGTCACAATACAATCATGACAGAAAACGGACAAATAGTGCCACAATACAATCATGACATAGAAAACTGACAAATGGTGTCGCAATACAATCGTGATATAGAAAACTGACAAATGCTGCCACAATACACACATGACATAGAAAACTGACAAATGGTGCCACAATACAATCCTGACATAGAAAACTGACAAATGTTGTCACAATACAATCCTGACAAATGGTGTCACAATACAATCGTAATACAGAAAACTGACAAATGGTGCCACAATACAATCATGACATAGAAAACTGACAAATGGTGCCACAATACAATCATGACATATACAACTGACAAATGGTGCCACAATACAATCATGACATATAAAACTGACAAATGCTGCCACAATTCACTCATGACATAGAAATCTGACAAATGGTGTCACAATACACACATGACATAGAAAATGGACAAATGGTGTCACAATACAATCCTGACATAGAAAACTGACAAATGTTGTCACAATACAATCATGACATAGAAAATGACGAATGGTGTCACAATACAGTCATGACATAGAAAACTGACAAATGGTGTCACAATACACTTGCGACATAGAAAACTTACAAATGGTGCCACAATACACTCGTGACATAGAAAACTTACAAATTGGGCCACAATGCAATCATGACATAGAAAACTGACAAATGTTGTCACAATACACTCATGATATAGAAAACTGACAAATGTTGTCACAATACAATCATGACATAGAAAACTGACAAATGGTCCCACAAAATACAATCATGACAAATAGAAAGCTGGCAAATGGGTGCCAAAATACAATCATGACATATAAAAACTGAAAAATTGGTGTCACAAAATATACATGGACATAGAAAACCGACAAATGTGTAACAATACAATCATGATATAGAAAACTGACAAATGCTAGCCACAATACACACATGACATAGAAAATGGACAAATTGTGTCACAATACAATCTGACATAGAAAACCGACCAATGTTTGTCACAATACAATCATGATAGAAAAGAAAACTGACAAATGCTGCCACAATACACACATGACATAGAAAATGGACAAATGGGGGTCACAATACAATCCTGACATAGACAACTGACAAATGTTTGTCACAATAACAATCCGTGACATAAAAAACTGACAAATGGTGTCACAATACAATCGTGATACAGAAAACTGACAAATGTTGTCACAATACACTCATGATATAGAAAACTGACAAATGTTGTCACAATACAATCGTGACATAGAAAACTGACAAATACTGCCACGATACAATCATGACATAGACAACTGACAAATGGTGCCACAATACAATCCAGACATAGAAAACTGACAAATGGTGCCACAATACAATCATGACATGGAAAGCTGGCAAATGGTGCCAAAATACAATCGTGACATATAAAACTGACAAATGGTGTAACAATACAAGTCATGATATAGAAAACTGACAAATGCTGCCACAATACACACATGACATAGAAAATGGACAAATTGTGTCACAATACAATCATGACATAGAAAACCGACATATGTTGTCACAATACAATCATGATATAGAAAACTGACAAATGCTGCCACAATACACACATGACATAGAAAATGGACAAATGGTGTCACAATACAATCCTGACATAGAAAACTGACAAATGTTGTCACAATACAATCGTGACATAGAAAACTGACAAATGGTGTCACAATACAATCGTGATACAGAAAACTTACAAATGGTGCCACAATACACTCATGATATAGAAAACTGACAAATGTTGTCACAATACAATTATGACATAGACAACTGACAAATGGTGTCACAATACAATCATGATATAGAAAACTGACAAATGCTGAAATGGTGTCACAATACACTCATGACAGAAAACTGACAAATGGTGCCACAATACAACCATGATATTGAAAACTGACAAATGGTGTCGCAATACAATCCGGATATACAAAACTGACAAATGGTGTCACAATACACTCGTGACATAGAAAACTGACAAATGGTGTCCCAATATAATCATGATAGAAATGACAAATGGTGTCATATACACTTAACTAGAAAAGACAAATGGTGTCAGAACTCTGGACAATAGATGAAAACTCATGGTGTCACAATACATCAGTGATACAATAGATCTGACATTGGTGTACATACCATAGACATAGAAAAACTATTGTGTCACAACCATTAGACATAGAAAACTGACAAATGGTGTCACAATACATCATAACATAGAAAACTGACAAATGGTGTATCACTCATAACATAGAAAAAACTGACAAATGGTGACACAAATACACTCATGACATAGAAAACTGACTCATGGAGTCACAATACCATCATGACATAGAAAACTGACAAATGGTGCCACAATACAATCGTGACATAGAAAACTGACAAATGGTGTCACAATACAATAATGATATAGAAAACTGACAAATGTTGTCACAATACTCTCATGATATAGAAAACTGACAAATTGTGCCACAATACAATCATGACATAGAAAACTGACAAATGGTGTCACAATATAGTCATGACATAGAAAACTGACAAATGGTGCCACAATATAATCATGACATAGAAAACTGACAAATTGTGCCACAATATAATCATCACATGGAAAACTGACAAATGCTGTCACAATACACTCATCACATAGAAAACTGACATATGCTGCCACAATACAATCATCACATAGAAAACTGACAAATGGTGTCACAATACAATCATCACATAGAAAACTGACAAATGCTGCCACAATACAATCATCACATAGAAAACTGACAAATGGTGTCACAATACACACATGACATAGAAAACTGCCAAAGGGTGTCGCAATATAATCCATGACATAGAAAACTGACAAATTGTGCCACAATATAATTATGACATGGCAAACTGACAAATTGTGCCACAATATAATCATGACATAGAAAACTGGCAAATGGTACCACAATACAATCATGACATAGAAAACGGACAAATGGTGCCACAATACAATCATGACATACATGTAGCAAACTGGCAAATGGTGTCCCAATACAATAATGACATAGAAAACTGACAAATTGTGCCACAATATAATCATGACATAGAAAACTGGCAAACTGTGACAATACACTCATCGCATAGAAAACTGACAAATGCTGCCACAATACAATCATCGCATAGAAAACTGACAAATGTTGTCACAATACACACATGACATAGAAAACTGACAGATGGTGCCACAATACACCAACGACATAGAAAACTGACAAATGGTGCCACAATATAATTGTGACATAGAAAACTGACAAATTGTGCCACAATACAATCATGACATAGAAAACTGACAAATTGTGCCACCATACAATCATGGCATAGAAAACTTACAAATGTTGTCACAATACATCGATGACATAGAAAATTGACAAATGCTGCCACAATACAATCATGACATAGACAACTGACAAATGGTGCCACAATACAATCCAGACATAGAAAACTGACAAATGGTGCCACAATACAATCATGACATAGAAAGCTGGCAAATGGTGCCAAAATACAATCGTGACATATGAAACTGACAAATGGTGTCACAATACAATCATGACATAGAAAACCGACAAATGTTGTAACAATACAATCATGATATAGAAAACTGACAAATGCTGCCACAATACACACATGACATAGAAAATGGACAAATTGTGTCACAATACAATCATGACATAGAAAACCGACAAATGTTGTCACAATACAATCATGATATAGAAAACTGACAAATGCTGCCTCAATACACACATGACATAGAAAATGGACAAATGGTGTCGCAATACAATCCTGACATAGAAAACTGACAAATGTTGTCACAATTCAATCGTGACATAGAAAACTGACAAATGGTGTCACAATACAATTGTGATACAGAAAACTGACAAATGGTGCCACAATACACTCATGATATAGAAAACTGACAAATGTTGTCACAATACAATTATGACATAGACAACTGACAAATGGTGTCACAATACAATCATGACATAGATAACTGGCAAATGGTACCACAATACAATCATGATGTAGAAAACTGACAAATGGTGTCACAATTCTCTCACGACATAGAAAACTGACAAATGGTGCCACAATACAATCATGATATAGAAAACTGACAAATGCTGAAATGGTGTCACAATACACTCATGACAGAAAACTGACAAATGGTGCCACAATACAACCATGATATAGAAAACTGACAAATGGTGTCGCAATACAATCCGGATATATAAAACTGACAAATGGTGTCACAATACACTCGTGACATAGAAAACTGACAAATGGTGTCCCAATATAATCATGATATAGAAAACTGACAAATGGTGTCATAATACACTCATAACATAGAAAACTGACAAATGGTGTCACAATACACTCATGACATAAAAAACTGACTCATGGTGTCACAATACCATCTTGATATAGAAAACTGACAAATGGTGTCACAATACACTCATAACATAGAAAACTGACAAATGGTGTCACAATACACTCATGACATAGAAAACTGACTCATTGTGTCACAATACCATCATGACATAGAAAACTGACAAATGGTGTCACAATACACTCATAACATAGAAAACTGACAAATGGTGTCACAATACACTCATAACATAGAAAACTGACAAATGGTGTCACAATACACTCCTGACATAGAAAACTGACTCATGGAGTCACAATACCATCATGACATAGAAAACTGACAAATGGTGCCACAATACAATCGTGACATAGAAAACTGACAAATGGTGTCACAATACAATAATGACATAGAAAACTGACAAATGGTGTCACAATACAATAATGATATAGAAAACTGACAAATGGTGTCACAATACTCTCATGATATAGAAAACTGACAAATGGTGCCACAATACAATCGTGACATAGAAAACTGACAAATGGTGCCACAATATAATCATGACATAGAAAACTGACAAATTGTGCCACAATATAATCATGACATAGAAAACTGACAAATTGTGTCACAATACACTCATCACATAGAAAACTGACAAATGCTGCCACAATACAATCATCACATAGAAAACTGACAAATGGTGTCACAATACAATCATCACATAGAAAACTGAGAAATGCTGCCACAATACAATCATCACATAGAAAACTGACAAATGGTGTCACAATACACATATGACATAGAAAACTGACAAAGGGTGTCACAATATAATCCATGACATAGAAAACTGACAAATTGTGCCACAATATAATCATGACATAGAAAACTGGCAAATGGTACCACAATACAATCATGACATAGAAAACTGACAAATGGTGCCACAATACAATCATGACATATCAAACTGGCAAATGGTGTCCCAATACAATCATGACATAGAAAACTGACAAATTGTGCCACAATATAATAATGACATAGAAAACTGGCAAATTGTGTCACAATACACTCATCACATAGAAAACTGACAAATGCTGCCACAATACAATCATCGCATAGAAAACTGACAAATGTTGTCACAATACACACAAGACATAGAAAACTGACAGATGGTGCCACAATACACCAACGACATAGAAAACTGACAAATGGTGCCACAATATAATTGTGACATAGAAAACTGACAAATTGTGCCACAATACAATCATGACATAGCAAACTGACAAATTGTGCCACCATACAATCATGGCATAGAAAACTTACAAATGTTGTCACAATACATCCATGACATAGACAATTGACAAATGCTGCCACAATACAATCATGACATAGAAAACTGACAAATGTTGTCACAATACACTCATGACATAGAAAACTGACAAATGCTGCCACAATACAATCATGACATGGAAAACTGACAAATGTTGTCACAATACATCCATGACATAGAAAGTTGACAAATGCTGCCACAATACACTCATGATATAGAAAGTTGACAAATGCTGCCACAATACATATGATAAGAATGCATCATGATATAGAAAACTGACAAATGTATGATACAATCATGATATAGATACAAAATGTTGTCACAATACTCATGACATAGAAACTGACAAATGCTGAATACAATCCATGAATAGAAATTGACAATGTTGCACAATACTATGATATAGAAAAACTGACAAATGTTGCACAATATCATGGCATATGATGCTGCCACAATACAATTCATGATATAGAAAACTGACAAATGTTGTCACAATACACTCATGACATAGAAAACTGACAAATGCTGTCACAATACAATCATGTCATAGAAAGATGAAAAATGGTGTCAAAATACACACATGACATAGAAAACTGACAAATGGTGCCACAATACAATCATGACATAGAAAACTGACAAATGGTGCCACAATACAATCGTGACATAGAAAACTGACAAATGGTGTCAATACACTCATGACATAGAAAACTGGCAAATGGTGTCACAATTATGACATAGAAAACTGACAAATTGTGCCACAATACAATCATGATATAGAAAACTGACAAATGGTGTCACAATACAATCATGACATAGAAAACGGACAAATGCTGCCAAAATACAATCATGACATAGAAACTGACAAATGGTGCCACAGTACAATCATGAAATACAAAGAAATGACTTTTACATATAGGTACAAAATGTTAGCATTCGGGAACCACATTAAGAAGCTGTATGAATGTTAGTGCTAATTATTTCTTTATCGTTCAGAGTTTAATGAAGCAGCCCTCTGTTCATTATGATACGTTATGATACAGGGTTCGGATGATGACAACAGCGGGGGGAGGCGAAATGACAACGATGACCACGGCAATAATTCCCGCAGACACCAGGGAAACGGGGTAAGTGAAATCCTGGAAAATACAATGAAACCTCGCCAAACTGGTTCCAGTTGGCCTGGTTATGGCGTTGAACTTCAGACCGATCAGTTTACTGTTAAACGCACGTAACACTCCAATCAATCGGTCAGACCCAGCAGTCTGGTTCGAATCTCGCTCGGTGCGTCCTAGTATTTTTTATGCCCCACCACCTCTGTCCGTCCGTCCGTCCGTCACCAACCTTGTAACTCGTAAAACTTTTAAACCTTACTAGCTACAGACCTGAAACATGGTATGTAGCTTCCTTATGATGAGTAGATGTGCAAAGTTTATTTTGATTGTTTTATTCGACCCTACAGTTACAGTTCGACTTACAGTTTCACCATTTTGCCTTGTAACTTGTAAAACTTCTAAACTGAAGGCTTAATGCTTGGTGTGTAGTTTCTTTATGGTGTGGTGTGTAGATGCACAAAGTGAATTTCTATTTTTGCTTCGACACTGAGCCATGGATTATATCCCCCTTTTCTTTTGGACTTTTGAATTTTTACTGTTTACTATCAAAGTGATATATGGGGCATCCGTGTTCTATAGTAACACATTTTCTCGTTTTAATCTTTACAATGCAGATGATGAATTAACCTTTGTTGACTGCTGGCTGTTTATTTTCCATTTTTATACTGCTCACCTGGCGGGCAGCGGGAAGAAAATCATTGTCCGGAACATAACTCGTATATACCGCTTTGTATATGTTCATGAAACTTCACTAGTATGTTGATATCAATTGAGCAAACACAATTGAGTAAGGTTTATCATCCCAAGGTCAAGGTCACTGGTGCTAAAATACATTGATGACTTTCTCATTGTACTGCATACTTTGTGTAACCAACTCTTCCGACTGCTTTCAGTCAATAAATCTGAAACGTTAAACATGTGCACTATGGTGTTTTATGACTAAAGTTCACCGTGTTTTCAACTCGCCCACAAATTCTGTAAACCTCATTTCTGTGGTTGCAGTCATACATCCAGAGCTAAACGGGCCGCAAATGCCATTTTATACGACCGTTTACGGTACGTATTATGTTTTACTGCGCGGTGGGCGGCGGACAGAAAAAGTGCATAGTTTGTGTACACAACTCCTCTGAAACCGTTCAGTCAATCTATCTGAAACACATGTCTTCTACACATATTGAAGATGTATACATATCTTGATGTTTTTATGTCGAAAAAATATTTTTATAACAAATATCACCTTTTTAATTTAGCCATTTTTCTACATTTTTGTATACAATTCTGTATAGGGTACAGAGTTTGTGTACACAACTCCTCTGAAACCGTTCAGTCGATCAATCTGAAACTATACACACGTCTTCTACACATATTGAACATGTGCACCTTGGTGTTTTTATGGCGAAAAAATATTTTGTTAACAAAAATATCCCCTTTTTAACTTGACCATTTTTTCTACATTTTTGTATACAATGGTGATAGCTTCACATTTCTGCATCTTCGCTGTCTGGCCCATCTTCGACGGGCGTATTTTGTGACTTACGGCACTCTTGTTCTAGTCTCATAGCAGGGAGCTAGTCATAGTTTCAGTCACAGCCACAGCTGGAGCTGGACTGGCCACAAAGGCTATTTGCCTCATTTGTCCACACAGTAATGTTTTGTCGTAGGAGAATAGTCGTGATGACAACAACAACGACAGCAATGGCAACAGCAACAGCAGAAATCCTGCGCGAAGTCCAGAAATGGTGACTCAACCGGCGCAAGATTTTAAGAGGTTCCGCAAGAAACAACACTGTGGCATGTCTGTCGAGGAATGGGCTATGGTTCTAGGGGAACTAGCGTTGGTATGTGTCATTGATGTAAAGGTGTCTTTGTGGGTAGGCAAGCTAATCAAGTATTCAAATTATCTTGAAAACATTAAAAATATATACATCTTTATCAAAATAATTATATGGCTATCAATGTCATAAGCCCCATGCCACCAGTTAGAGTCTCCCATTTTTAGCTAGAAGAGCTTATGCCATACCCCCGGCGTCGTCGGCATCGTCGGCGTCGTCGGCGTCGTCGGCGTCGTCGGCGGCATCGGCGTCGTCGGCGTCGTCGGCGTCGTCCACGTCGTCCACAAACTTAACTTCGAGGTAAATGTCTTATAACTTCTGTTTCCTTTCATGGAAAACCTTGTTATTTCATACATGCATTCCTCAGATGACCCTCTATCATGCTGTAGCAAATCCATGACCCACCACCCAACCCTTACCCCAAGGTCAAGGTCACAAACTTAGCACATTCATAAACTTAACGTTGGGTAAATTTCTTATAACATCCGTTTCCTTTCATGGAACGCCTTCATATTTATACATGCATTCCTCAGATGACCCTCTATCATGCTGTAGCAAATCCATGACCCACCATCCAACCCTTACCCCAGGGTCAAGGTCACAAACTTAGCACATTACAAACTTAATGTTGGGGTAAATGTCTTATAACTTCTGTTTCCTTTCATGGAACACCTTGTTATTTCATACATGCATTCCTCAGATCATGACCCACTATCGTGCTGTAGCAAATGCATGACCCACCACCCAACCCATTTTCCCCAAGGTCAAGGTCACAACCTTAGCACATTCATAAACGTAACGTTGGGGTAATTTTCTTTTACATCTGTTTCCTTTCATGGAACGCCTTGATATTTCATACATGCATTCCTCAGATGACCCTCTATCATGCTGTAGCAAATCCATGACCCACCACCCAACACTTACCCCAGGGTCAAGGTCACAAACTTAGCATGTTCATAAACTTAACGTTGGGGTAAATGTTGTGTAACTTCTGTTTATTTGCAGGTAACGCCTTCATATTTCATACATGGATTCATCTGATGATACTCTATCATGCTATAGCAAATCCATGACCCACCGCCCATCACTTACCCCAAGGTCAAGGTCACAAACTTAGCACATTCATAAACTTAACGTTGGGGTAAATGTCTTACAACATCTGTTTTCTTTCATGGAACGCCTTGATATTTCATACATGCATTCCTCAGATGACCCTCTATCATGCTGTTGCAAATCCACGACTCGCCACCCAACCCTTACCCCAAGGTCAAGGTCACAAACCTAGCACATTCATAAACTTAACGTTGGGGCAAATGTTGTGTAACTTCTGTTTATTTACAGGGAATACCTTCATATTTCATACATGCATTCATCTGATGAAACTCTATCCTGCTATAGCGAATCCATGACCCACCGCCCATCCCAAATGTCTTATAACATCTGTTTCATTTCATGGAACACCTTGATAGTTCATACATGCATTGTGCTACAGCAAATCCATCACCCACCCCTTTCCCCAAGGTCACAAACTTAGCACATTCATACATGCATTCCTCATGTGAATAGCTATCATGCTGTAGAAAATCACCAACTTAGTGCGTTCATAAACTTAGCGTTGGGTTAAATTTTGTTTTACTTCTGTTTTCAGGGAGCGCATTGATATTTCATACATGCATTCATCTTAATATGCTATATTATGCTTTAGCAAACCCACGACCCACCTTGCACTGACCCCAATGTCAAGGTCCACCACACGCCCCTTAACCCAAGGTCAATTACAGTGCAGTCTCCGTTTTTGCTCCACCTTGGTGGTCAAAACCGGTAAATTTACAAGGTTTATAGCGAAATAGCAGCCGACTGGCAATTTTTCTCGGACCGATTTTTAATACTAGTTTTCAAATCTCAATCGGTCTGAGAGTTCACAAATCTGTCCAGAACCGGAAAACTGAAAATGTTAGAAGCTCTGCAGTGAGTCTAGAAGTAGAAATACACACACGAAGAACGATCTGAGCATGCGCATTCTACGCGATACACGGTTGGCATACCAAAACGTGTAATGCGTTAAAACCCGTGGAAACGTGTTATACGTATAACACGGTTTCATCTGTACGGTGCTGTGTACATGTAGAAGCGTGTAACCGTTCGTCAAAGAAAGCGTTAAATCGTTTAAACAGTTTACCTTAGCGTTGTATACGTTTACAACCGTTGTATACGTTTACAACCGTTGTACACGGATTACACGCTTTTGAAACTCAATGCGTTGTTTACAACCGTTCTATACGTTTACAACCGTTGTACACGGATTACACGCTTTTGAAACTCAATACGTTGAACACGGTTTGTTCGACTTTCGCGCATGCGCATGAGTGGGGAAACGCAACGCATGGCCGAAAACGTATTACACGTAGAAGACACACGGTTTGAAACGCAACTAACGGAAACTCCACGGATACGCAACGCACAACACTTTGTACACGTATAAACCCGGAACATTTTGACAGAAACAACTGTATATATAATATTCATGTTTTTTTATACAACTCTGACAAGTTTGAGTGAAGGCTGCCGCCAACACGCGAGCTTCGTTGTCTTCTGACAACTCTTGTTATAAGCCCTGTCGAGGTAGAGCCTGAGACATGTAATGTTTGGACTGTGTGTCCGTCGATCTCTGTCCGTGTTTCCATATGTGTCTCAGATTAAGAAGTTTGCAGGAGTTTCTCAATTCTGTCATAACTTCTATTTATCACATGTAAACCGTATTATGATGTGTGTAAACCATTTCATAAATGTGATATGACACACATGTAATACACTGCAGCTCCATTATAACGCGGTCGCGTATAGCGCGATCTCCATTATAACGCGGGTCTCTCGTGGATCCCAAAAAAATATTTAAAAAATCGAGGAGAAAAAATAATAAAAAAATAAAAAATCAAAAAATCGTCGGACATCGTAGTCATCGTGTAATTAGTTGATTCGTGATTTCTGCAAGTTTATTCAAACAACGAAGTTCAAAGTCCATGAAAGGATTATTATTAGTATGTTAGCAAATGTAATACATGTACCTTCAATCAGGTAATCATGTTAATAGGCATATTTATTAATCAATTCAATTACACATAATTGTCGCTAATAAATGGTTGCGTTTTCGATCGCCTTTCTTTTTCTTTACTCCCAGGTGTAATATTTAGCGTTCTATAAATAGACTGGTGTTTCAGCATTATCTGGGTATGGGATCACGTTGTCTATTGTTTACACTGCAGCCCACGGCAATCTCGCTTAAATCGTAAATTTCATTCATCAATATGACTTGCAGCGTAAACAATAGATCACGTGACCCCACATCCTGAGATTATGCACGTATCAACCGCATGAATAGGCAGGACACGTGACCATAGGCATTATTTATTATCAAATAATCCGTTTAAGCGTCTGTTGATCGCGAGTAGTATACATTGTAATAAGCGGCTGTCTATCGCGAGCACTATACAACGTAATAAGCATGATTTTATAAATAACTCATATGTTTAGTTTAAACATATTTTATTTGCATATTATTTACAATGGTACAAGGCGACAATGGAATTTACAATGATATATACAAATGTGATTGGATTGAAAGCAAGCTTATTTAAATCTTCTCCCTAATGTTTAATACATTAATACATACAAGTTTGTATGTCATAGGCATTATTAATAATTACTTTAACTTCTGTTCAAATGACATGATTTTATATGGGTCCGTTGCTAATGGAATTCCCGCAATAGTTGGTAACCGAAATGCGAATGATACCAGTAACCCGTGCAGTACCAGTACCCGTGCATGTCCCAAAATTTTATAACGCGGTCGGATTCGATCGCGGTTTGAAATCTTGGACCCCGACCACCGCGTTATAATGGAGCTGCAGTGTATAACACCTGCAGTGAATTTGATTGGCTGTACGCATCACCCTAATTACATATATGTATTATGCGTTAACGTTATGCCAAACGAAGACTTCCAAATTGCGTGCCTAATGGCAAGACAAAGCAACGTTGTTTTGACGTTGACATTTGGACACGTGATACATGTGAGCATTTAGAACACGCTCATGCTGCCATTAACATGATCTTAACCTTTTTTTCCTTCACATTTTTGCGGAAACACATAGTAATTTTTTGGTGTCAAAAAGTTTGTATATGATATAACTTTAATATTACTTAACTGATTGCTTCAATATTTGGACACTTCATACATGTCATCATTCGGAACACCCTCATGACCTTGACATTTTTTATCTTCACATGTTTGCTGAAACACTTAACCTTTATTTGCGTCAAAAAGTTTGTACAAGTTTCTTCATCATGATATAACATTAGTGTTACTTGATGGTTTGCTTCAATATTTGGACACTTGATACATGTAAGCATTTGGAACCCGCTCATGGCCCCATTAGCATGACCTTGACCTTCACATAGTTGTGGAGACTTTTTCTTGTTTTAAGCATGCACTTCTCTGTTTTTGTGATGCTTACTTTAGCACATGCCCATGATCATGTTATGGTCAAATGCCTCGGCAGGCGCAACACCGCTTCCGTGACGGAATTCTTGTTCAATAACTTATGAACCGCTTCACCGTTTTTGATAACATTATGGCCACAATATATGTGTATTGCATACGACCCACGTCCGACCGCCCAAGGTAAAGGTCATTGAGGACCTGTTTGTAAGGCAAATGCTTTTAAACTTTTTTGTCGCGCCCGGTTGCGGACAACACGATATAGTCGGCACATTTGCGTGTACGTCCATCTGTACGTATGTCCGTCCGGGTCAATGTTTTTCAGTATAATATCAAAGCCTCGCATGTGTGTTTATTGTCATCCATATTTTCATTCTATGCCCAACCCGTGCGGCACCTGTGTCCAATGTTAAGGTCAAATCACTTTAAATTTATCTTAGTTTTTTATGCCCCACCACGATAGTGGAGGGGGCATTTAGTGTTACCCTTGTCCGTCCGTCTCTTCATGTCCGTCCGTCCGTCACCAATCGTGTAAGTCGTAAAACTTATAAACCGTACTAGCTACAGACCTAGCTTCTTATGATGAGTAGATGTGTAACTTTTATTTTGATTTTTGATTCGACCCCCGGATCATGGATTATCCCTTTTTGTTCAATTTTGCCTTGTAACTTGTAAAACTTTTAAACTGTACTATCTACAGACCTGAAATATGTAGCTATGGTAGGTAGCTTCCTTATGATGAGTAGATGCGCAATGTTTATTTAAATTTTTTATTCGACCCCTGGAAATGGTCCTCCTTTGCGACTTAGAATTTGTTAAATTTGTCGGGTAACTCGTAAAACTTTTAAACCGTAATAGGTACAGACCTGAAACTTAGTACAGACCTGAAACTTAAAACTTAGCTTCCTTATGATGAGTAGATGTGCAAAGTTTATTTAAATGTTTTATTCGACCCCCGGTTAATGGATTATCTCCCCTTTTTATACGGTACGTATTATGTTTTACCGCACGGCGGGCGGGCGGGTGGACGGCGGGCTGGCGGCTGAAGAAAAAGCGCATAGTTCGTGTACACAACTCCTCCGAAACCGTTCAGTCGATCGATCTGAAACTATACACACATCTTCTACACATATTGAAGATGTGCACCTTGGTGTTTTTATGGCGAAAAAATATTTGTTAACAAAAATATCATCTTTTTAACTTAGCCATTTTTTCTTCATTTTTCTATACAATTAGCCATTTTTTCTACATGTTTCTATACAATTCTATATACGGTACAGAGTTTGTGTACACAACTCCTCCGAAACTGCTCAGTCGATCGTTCTGAAACTATACACACGTCTTCTACACATATTGAAGATGTGCACCTTGGTATTTTTATGTCGAAAAAATATTTTTTAACAAAAATATCACCTTTTTAACTTAGCCATTTTTTCTACATTTTCCTATACAATTCTATATACGGTAGAGTTTGTGTACACAACTCCTCTGAAACCGTTCAGTCGATCGTTCTGAAATTATACACACGTCTTCTACACATATTAAAGATGTGCACCTTGGTGTTTTTATGTCGAAAAAATATTTTTTAACAAAAATAATTATCACCTTTTTAACTTAGCCATTTTTTCTACATTTTCCTATACAATTCTATATACGGTACAGAGTTTGTGTACACAACTCCTCCGAAACCGTTCAGTCGATCGTTCTGAAACTATACACACGTCTTCTACACATATTGAAGATGTACACCTTGGTGTTTTTATGGCGAAAAAATATTTTTGTAACAAAAATATCGCCTTTTTAACTCAGCCATTTTTTCTTCATTTTTCTATACATTTCATGATTTCTATATACGGTACAGAGTTTGTGTACACAACTCCTCCGAAACTGTTTAGTCGATCGTTCAGTCGATCGTTCTGAAACTATACACACGTCTTCTACACATATTGAAGATGTGCACCTTGGTGTTTTTATGCCGAAAAAATATCCCCTTTTTAACTTGGCCATTTTTTCTACATTTTTGTATACAATTCTATATAGGGTACAGAGATCGATCGATCGATCTGAAACTATACACACATCTTCTACACATATTGAAGATGTGCACCTTGGTGTTTTAACAAAAATATCACCTTTTTAACTTAGCCATTTTTTCTACATTATTGTATCCAATTCCCTATCATTTCTACTTTACACTCTACTTTTCTATCTCTGCCTAAATTAGTATACATGTTTAGCACAATGAGATGAAGAAATAATGCTATAGACTTTCAAATTCTCATTAATGTTTCTTGCCTTGGTGACAGCTTCACATTTCTGCATCGGGCTTATTTTGTGACTTGCGGCACTCTTGTTTTACTTAGAATTTCACCATTTTTTCTTGTAACTTGTGTAAAAATTCTAAACCGTAACAGCTGGAGGCTTGATGCTTGATATGTTGTAGCTTCTTTTTGAATTTCTATTTTTGCTTTGACACTGAGCATGAATTATCTACCCCTTGTGGACTTTTGCCTCGTTTACTATCAAAACGATATGTGGGGCATCCATGTTCTATGAACACATTTTCTAGTTAATTTTCACACTCTGTATCCTTTTCCACGTATTAACTTAAGTTTTACTTGACCAATCGTAACCAAATTTGATATACATCTTCGAAAAAGTTCTGATAACTTATCTTCCCTTGGTGGCCATTTTGTCGTGCCTCCTTTAGCAGAAGCCGTTTTTTCCGTTGTCCGAAATGCCAAAAAGTTTGTACAAGCTTCGTCATCATGGTCTAACTTTAATATTACCCAACGGATTGCTTCAATATTTGGACACTTTATACATGTGAGCATTTGGAACACAGTCATGTCGCCATTAACATGACCTTGACCTTTGTTACCTTCACATTTTTGTTGAGCCATCAAAAAGTTTGTACAAGTTTCTTCATCATGGTATAACTTTAATATTACTTGACGGGTTGCTTCAATATTTGGACACTTGATACATATGCTCATTCGGAACACCCTCATGCCGCCATTAACATGACCGTGACCGTTTTTATCCTAACATGTTTGCTGAAACACTTGTAAAATTTCTTCATCATCGTATAACATTAATGTTACTTTATGAATTGCTTCAATGTTTGGACACTTGATACACGTAAGCATTTGGAACACACTCATGCTGCCATTAACATGACCTTGACCTTTTTGACCTTCACATTTTGCGGAAACTCTAAGCCATTTTTTTGCGTCAAAAAGGTTCCATCATGGTAAACTAATATTACTTGACGGATTGCTTCAATATTTGGACACTTGACTCACTTAATGTGGGCATTTGGAACACACTCAAGTCCCCATTAACATGACCTTGACCTTTTTTACCTGCACATTTTTTAGGAAACATTTAGCCATTTTTTATGTCAAACAGTAACACTGACCTTTTTCGTGTTTTAAGCATGCATTTCTCTGATGGTTTTTGTGATGTTTACTTTAGCACATGCCCATGATCATGTTACGGTCAAATGCCTAGGCAAGCGGGACACCGCTTCCGTGGCGGAATACTTGTCTATGTCAAAAAGTTTCTTCAACCTTGACCTTTTTCGTGTTTTAAGCATGCACTTCTCTAACGGTTTCTGTGATGCTTACTTTAACAACAGGTGGCGGAATTCTTGTTAGGTAAAAAAGCTGTATTTTCTTTACCTACAAGCTATTAAAAAAAATTGCTAACAATAATTTGAACGAACTCACTCTGTATATGTATGTGAGATCAAAGATTTAAAAGGAAAAATGGGGATCACCATGCTATTTTTGCAAATATTTTGGAAAAAAATATGCCCAACACCCTCTATATTGAGTAAAAAAACAGCATTTTCTTGCACATTAACAATATGCTCAAATAAACTCAACCTCCTACCCGCCCCTCTCCACCAGAAAATATAAATAAAATGGGGTTTGTTATACATGTATGTACACTCGACCAGTATGCTGGCAGAGACTCAGCCGGGTGGCCACAAACTGTTGTTGTTGTTTTAATCAGAAAGCGTCTAACATTGCCACCTGTGTGATTGGAATACACATTGGACAACATCACGTATGTCTATAAGTTTTGATTAAGAAATTTGCCGTAGTTTCTCAAATCTGTTATAACTTCTATATGCCTCGAAGGGTTACTTTAATATTTCTGTACATGAAACTTGGGCACAAATGTCACACATCCATGCTGCCATTAATATGACCTTGTTGACCTTCACAATTTTGCTTATGGACATTTGACACGTTTGGTTAATTACGTTAGTCAGAGTGTCTCCCATCTGCCACAGGAGACGTGTGCCTACAGGCCACATTTTCTTGTTAACAGAGCTAGACTGACTTCCAACAACATAAACCTCATACCTCCATTCGTAGTCACAGTCATATGTTGTGTCACCATTGAGAAAATGGACTTCACCACCTGAGAAAATGGACTTCATCACCTGAGCAACTACCCTTCGCATCTTGCTCGTATTTGATAATTTCAGAAGGCTGAGGGACCAGTTTGGTGGCTGGAGACCGACTCGATGCTAGTGTGTGTGACGGCATGTCTGGACCGTCCAGACTACCTGACGGATGACATGATAACCTGCTATGTGTGTATCTCGGTCAACTCGCTGCTGAAACACTTCGCCAACTGCTCATCACCTTACAACACGTGCTCCATGTGTGTGCAGATATTCTCGCTGATATGCATGCACGTGCACAACTGCACGCATAACAATGTGCAGTGTGAGATTTCTCTCTGCCAGAAGATCTCTGTCCAGCTAGGTGGTCGACCCATCGCGCAGCACATACAGCGGCTATGGTATAAAGTGCGGAAGAATTTAGCGAGGATTATTGGGGACAGTGAGGAATCGTTGACATATACAGCGTTGCCCCGGCCCGAGCGATCATCCGTGACAAGTATTGGCAGCTTTACCCCCTCGCTTATCAGTATTCCGGAGACCGGCACCGTACCAGGTATTAACTAGCTGTGCACTCACTGATTACTGGCTCATTCATCGTAAAATCATATGCAGTAGAATATCTCTGAACTGAACAGCCAATGATCTCAGCTTGTTATCCCATCACTGGTAAGCTCTAGGGGATATAGTGTTAGTACATGTACGTATGTGCGTGTGTATGTACATACGTTAATAACACCTTTCATTTTTCAATAACATGAACCACTTCACTGATTTTGATAATATTTAGCCACAAGGTGTGTCTATGACCCACGTCCGGCCGTCCAAGGTCAAGGTCACTGAGGACTTCTGTTCCACCTTGTTTGTAAGGCAAATGCGTTAAATATTTTGTTTGTTTATTCAATAACTTATGAACTGCTTTACTGATTTTGATACTATTTGGCCACAGTGTTTAACCGTTAGCAAGTTCCAAGAAGGTTTGGTAATTTTAATGTAGAATGGTAATGGTAAATGAAAAAATGTAATGGACGAAAAAAATATGACTCCCTATATTACATAGAGGATATTCCATCAAACATTTTAAATTGCGGGAAATAATACACGATGCGTCCGTGTCCGCGTAAGCAACAAGTGAGCATAGCGAACGAGTTGCTTGCACTGACGCTGACGGAAATGAGTGTATTATTTCCGCTATTCAAACATGTACGATGGAATATCCTATTTATTACACTTCCACGGCGGATATATATGCACATTTTGTCTATTTTTGAGATTATAATCAATGAATTGTGATGTGCGCATGAATAGTTATACAATGACGTGTTTTCCCGCGTTTTAACGTTACGTTGTGTGACGTCAAATGTGACGTCATGTAAACTTTTTGAAATCCAAATTGCGTAGCTGTTTCAATGAACCAGATATATTTGAGTACATGTTTGCAATGTGTTCAATCACATTAACATTCTAGATTAGTCGAGACCCTTCCCAAATTTTCAAATAACTTTAATTTGACTATAATAAAAATTAAAAACAGGCGTGAAATTACGGGTGTTCTCTTCACTGTGTATTATTTGTAAGGAGTTGATTACGGGTTTTCTTTCAGAGCGAAACCCGTGCAAATAATTTGCAAGAGTGTAATAAAACCTGTCTATCTACCACCGAGGGCATTTGTGTGCCGCCAGGTCACATTTCTTGTTTCCTATTCTGTTTCATCACTTTCTGGGCATATCTGAGACTCCGTGCCTTTAAATATTGTCTAGATATGAAGCAAATAAAATGTATGCTTTAAAGTAACAGTCTCAGACAATGTCTCAGATATCCAATATGTGGTTTTTCACTTCATACACAGCAAATGACCAGTCATACCAGTTTATGTGATAGAATTACCAAAAAGATGCGTTATATTCAAGTATATAACATCAAATACTGTGGTAAACAGGGGAGATAATTGTACAATTGGGTTCAGAAAATATTTACACATCTATAATTAACTTTTTGCATGCTGGGAAACTTGTGGGCTATAAATAGTTCAAAACTAGCGGACAAAAATTCATCATATTTTCTTGTATTTCTCCCCGTAAATATCATGAATATGTCTAGGAATTTCATTAGAATTGAGTCCTGAGGACTTGATTCTAATGAAATTTCAAGACATATTTACAGAGAGAAATAAAACATATACTCCTAATTCGTTTGGCGGATATTTTCGCCGCTAGCATGCAAAGAGTTAAAATGGCTTTTACTAATCTGCTTCATCACTTTCCGTGTATATTTGAGATCTAGTGCCTTTAAATTATAAATATGGTGTAAATAAATAAAATTTACACATACTGTTTGTCTTGACACCCATTTGAGTAGAAAATGAGACATAGCAGTCACAATTCCGGAGTGGTCGTCAACAACTTAGGACGCACGTTTAAATTTTTTGCTTATCTCCTGATATATTCTTGAAGGATGGTTCATATTTCCGTCCGTCTATCTGTTCGTCCGTTTATTTATGTGTCGCCCATATATATGAGGGAGACATATTGTTATGCTCCCCCAAAAATAAAAAATTCGGGGGAGCATATAGTTACCGCTTTGCCAGTGTCCGGTGTCCGCGTTTTACTTTAATGTTTTTCAAATTACTATATCTCTGTGAATGCTTGGGATATCAGCTTGAAATTTCATATACACATTGATCACCATCCATATTTTCATTGTATACCCTACCCATGCTGCCGAGGAGCCCAAGGTCAAGGTCAAATGACTAAATTATTTGTTAGAAGTTTTACGTAAACGTTTTTCAAATTGCTATATCTCTGTGACCGCTTGCGATATCAACTTGAAACTTCATAAATTTTATTGGCCAAATATTGAAAAAGTTTTCATTATATTGATAGTGAAAGTTTGGAAAGGTGAATGTGTAGATAATTGACGATTTCTTTTGTGCGTAATGATTGAGCATTAGCAGTTGGACAAAACTATGTAAATTACCCAAACCAACGAAATCCACCCACATCCACAACATGGCACCAAAATAATGTTCAAACACTTGTGATATATTTGTCAGTTCTTTTCCACACTTCTTTACAAACATTGTTGTCCATACTGCAGACAGTGTACCTGAAGCGGGCAGTCGATCGCGAGGCGGGTCCCGTGTCCAGGCGAGGAAGAAATCCAACCTGATGAACGTCGAGGAGTGCGAACCAACTACAGACAAGTTTAGTGATTCCCAAGCTCAGATAGTGGAGTCCGCTGATCAAGTACAGCCTATATACAGCCGATCTGACGAATCGAAGGCTAAATTTTTGGTTCCACATAGACAAGACGTAGACGTAGCCCCGATTACCCCGATTGCGTTGGATGTGGTGCAGCCAGCCATCCGCCCATGGTCACCCGGGGCCCAGAGTATGCCACTGGGCATCACGCGCCCAGTCTTACAGTACCCATCGCTGGGCGACCGGCCCATTGGTATTAAGGGAATTGGTAAGATGTTAATGGATAAAAAATGTAAATTCCGCTTGATTCACTTTGTTTTTGTCTCACCCACTATAGTGGATAGTGAGACTAGGAGTATCCATCATATGCATTGGGGTGTGGGACAAAGATACTCGCCTGAGTGTCAGAACATGTTTTCAGAAACGAGGCTTTGCCGAGTCTCTGAAAACATATTCTGATACTCGAGTGGAATATCCTTTTCTCGCATACCCAGAGTCCATTTCAATGTTATTTCCGAAGCCACGCCCATGTGGGATTTTTCTGTTTCACACGGTATCTCACACGGCTAACCAATTGTATTGGCTTCCAAACGTCGTCTGCATTGTTTACAAACACGCACTCTCTACACAGTACTGTCAATAGACAACACTGTCAATAACGTCGCTCAGGATTTGTTATGTAGGCTATTATTTATTTCATGTTTTATCCAGTTTTATCAAATTTGCGTAAATTTGTGGGACGAGTTGTGTAAGGGGCGTCTGTAAATCAGTTGACCGAATACTGAATACATGATTATTATTTAAAAAAAAACACATGTAATTGACAGCAAAATATTTACCTCGTATGTTGTTGATTCTTCCCCAAACATATGTATAGTGACAGTTGATAGTGGTTGGAATATTTGTTTAATAATCCAGTGAGCAAGAATTTCTTGAAAACGGCAACGTGTTGAAATGACAAATGTCCGTCGTAGTGAAACTTTCGGCGGACTGATATTTGCGTAATTGAAGACAGCGTCTCGGAATTGCAATAAATACCCAAAATAAAAACATGAAATGATTCTGTAAACATTATTGTACAAATTTGAATCGAGAATATATGATCTATTTTCAATATTTATATGAGTTTGTCTCGTACTGCGTCCTATTTATTTTGTGTATGTAGTAATTGGGTTTACACATGATGTCATGGGCGTCTCCAGACAGTATTTTTATTGAGCCGTTATGTGTTAAATGTTTATATCCAATGTAGGAGACTCTAATTTGTTGGTGTAAACTTTGTTTACACCCATTTGTTGATACGGGTAATGTGATCGAGTGGTTGTATTGGAAATAGCATATAAAGAAAAAAAGTTAGTATTATACCATGGTGGTTCGTTGATGGCATACTATTGTTAAACATGATTCTGGACTTAGTAGGTATGCGAGAAAAAGTATTCCAGATATACTCCGGTGTGTGACTAAGGATATTCCACCCTCGTGGTCAGAATATGTCGTCAGAAACTCGACAAAGCCTCGTTTCTGACAACATATTCTGACCACTCGGGTGGAATATCCTTGTCACACACCGGAGTATATATGGAATACTCTTAGTCCCACACCAATGAATAGGATGGACACTTTTTCTCGCCCCTATATACTACATATTTGCGAATCTTAAAATATTTATCTGACCCAGAATAAGACTCAACTTTTTATATGCCCATTGAAAAAACGGGACATATGTATTCATCTTGTACGGGCGGGCGGGCGGCAAACGGGCGGGCGGGCACAGCTTGTCCACGCAATAACTAGAGTTCTACATGACGGAATGTAACCAAATTTGGTATACATGTTTACCACGACAAGACGAAGAAGCCTATTGATTTTGAAAATTTTCGATGACTTATCTCCCCTTGGCGGCCATTTTTAATTTTCGCACTCTGTATCCTTGTCAACGCAATAACTCGAGTTCTACTTCACCGATCGTAACCAATTCGGTATACAGTCGAACCTGCTCGGGCGGTCACCTTTAATCAGCGGTCACCGCCGTTAAGCGGCCACTTCAAATTCCTCCCGCGCAGTTTTGCTATATAAAACGCTTTCATTCAACGGTCACTCGTCTAACGCGGCCAGCGGTCATTAATTATCGTCCCAAACTAGTGATCCAATTTCAATAAATGGTCACCTCTAATTTCGATTTCAATGTACCCTGCGGCGGTCGTTACCGAAGCGCGAATTAACAATGATGTCAGCAGTCAATGCGGGTAATTAAAACACCTAACACGTTGCCGCGTATGCGATATTGAGAGGGTGTTTCACAGGTGCAAATTGTGTTGCCCGAATTGTCGGCGCATTATTGAAAGAACAGCCTATCGCATCCGGGTTCTTGCACCCTTGTCCGTCGATTCGTAATTTCTATAGGTTACCAACACAAATGTTGTAAAAAGGAACAGCCCATTGCCAGTTACCAAATTGACAAAACACGAATAGCTGATATAATTGGTGTGTATTGCCCAGGACCGAGTGTAACCGGCTCAAATATAATTTAAGCAAATGGCCTCATATGCCGAATATGAGCCGAATGTCGCACTTAATGACTGCTTTTGCTGACATCGCCTATGCATTATTTACATACACAATTGGAAATGAATCCAAATTCGACTTGACCAATACCCGACAAAAAAAAAAAAAAAAAAAAAAAATCGCACAACTTATCCCACACCATTTCCGATTATACCACATTATACCCTATTATCTAGTACAATAAATTGTCTACAATATGAATTTTGCAGATCAACAGTTGCAGTAGGCTGTAAAATAACAACAAAAACGTGAACATTGGTGTTTTTATTTGTTGACAGATTTTTTATTTCATTAAATGATATAATCCACTCATTACATGTTCAGGTTCAATTTTGAAAATATTAAATAAATATAAAGATACACATTTATATTGCATTAAAACATACATATTTAATCAATATGGTACTCTAAATTAATCATTAATATTATTTATTACATTTGTATTATCAAGTCAACATACATGTCTATGTTATCTTTATCTTCATTTCAATTTTCAAAATTTACCTCAAATGTACCTGAAAACACAACCCTCTATTAAGAGGTCACCTCTGTTAAGCAGCCAGTTTTGTCACTTCCCTTGGGTGGCTGCTTAAGACAGGTTTGACTGTACATGTTTATCAAGGCAAGATGAAGAAGCCTATTGGTTTTCAGTGAGTTATCTCCCCTTGTTGACTGGCCTTGCCTTGACGGGCGTATATTGTGACCTTCGGAACTCTTGTTAATCGCTGAATTTATGCGACTGATGCGTCCAAGGTTCGCCATGTCAACAAATTGGTTACAACCAAGTTTATGGGCTAATACCAGTTCAGTTCATTTGCAAATTATTATCAAATTAATGTCCAATGTCATCACCATTCAGCCCTGGCGACGCCAAAAGGTATGTCACACATTGCTGACATCATCAAACTTAAAATTATGTCATGATTATAAACACGTCATCAAACATTGAAACAATAGACGTCAACCATTATTTTATGGGATAAGTGTTACTCATTAGCTGTAATATTGCCCTGTTCGTTGCTACACAACCGCCTGCGTTAATCTTACCCAGATTACCATCGTTTCTGAATATGTATTGGCAATCGAAACTCGCAATCAAGCAGTTTGATTGACTGATCCTGAGCGGTAGCACAGTTCCGGCTCAACCAATCATGCTGCTTGATTTTAGCACAATATGCAAATGCTTTGCAATAAAACATTTTGACAAATATTGGCAAGATTAGCGCAGGCGGTGGTGTAGATATGAGACAAGCACATGTAGGGCGAGACAAGGAAATCTCACATGTGACTATGGATATCCTTGTCTCGGGTGCACCTGGAGGGCAAGAAATAGCGGTCACAGTTACGGCATTGTCATCGCCGTCGCCACCGTCCTCAACAATTTGGGATGTAAATTTTGGATGTAGCCAACTTTCCCATATCCCCAGATCATTACCAAACTTCATCAATAGCTTCCTCATATTGATAGCTATCCACATAGTCATTTGTGTGACATTTGTGGGACAACATACTTTTTTGACATCGTCCAAATTTCGAATATCTCATATCTTGAATCGTTAGTCGGATCATAACCAAACTTCATCAACAGCTTCCTCACATTGATATCTATCCATCCAATGTCATTTGGGTGACATTCACCTTTGCTGGACGTAAATTTTGCACGTAGTCCAAATTTTGCATATCTCTTCAGCCATTAGTCGGATCATACCAAACTTCATCAACAGCTTCCTCACATTGATAGCTATCCATCCAGTGTTATTCGGGGGACCTTGACCTTCACCTTGGTGACCTTAAACTTTGTGGGAAGTAAATTTTTGACATAATCCAAATTTTACATATCTCTTCATCCGTTAGTCGGATCGTTACCAAACTTCATCTTCCTCACATTTATAGCTATCCATCCAGTGTAATTCTGGTGAATTTGACGTTCACCTTGGTGACCTTGATGTTTGTGGGACGTAAATTTTGGACATAGTCCAAATTTCGCATATCTCTTGATATGCGTTAAGTCGGATCATTATCAAACTTCATCAATATTTTCCTCACATTGATAGCTATCCATCCAGTGTCATTCAGGTGACCTTGACCTTCAAATTTGTTACCTTGACCTTTGTACGAAGTAAATTTTGGACATAATCCACATTTCGCATATCTCTTGATCCGTTAGTCGTATCATTACCAAACTTCATCAATAGCTTCCTCACATTGAGGAATAGCTTCCACCCAGTGTCATTTAGGTGACCTTGACCTTCACATTGGTGACCTTAACCTTTTTGGATGTATGTCCAAATTTTGAATACCTGATCCGTTAAGTCAGATCATTGATGGCTATCCATCTACTGTAATTCAGGTGACCTTCACCTTGGTGACCTTCACCTTTGTGTCAATAATTTTGGACGGACATCCAAATGTTGAATACCTCCTGATCCGGTAGTTGGATCATTACCAAACTTCATCGATAGCTTTCTCATATTGATGGCTATCCACCCAGTGTCATTTTCATTACCTTGACTTTCACCTTGGTGACTAACCTTTGTGTCAATAAGTTTGGATGTACATGTACGTCCAAATGTTGAATACCTCCTGATCCGTTAGTCTGATTCATGCCGAACTTCATTAATAGCTTCATCTCATTGATGGCTATCCACCAAGTATTATTTGGGTGACCTTGACACCTTGACCTTGGTGATCTTCACTTTGGTATCAACAATTTTGGATTTACGTCCAAATGTTGAATATCTCCTGATACATTAGTTGGATCATGTTGAATATCTCCTGATACATTAGTTGGATCATGTTGAATATCTCCTGATACATTAGTTGAATCGTGTTGAATATCTCCTGATATATTAGTTGGATCATGTTGAATATCTCCTGATACATTAGTTGGATCATGTTGAATATCTCCTGATACATTAGTTGAATCGTGTTGAATATCTCCTGATATATTAGTTGGATCATGTTGAGTAGTATAGGGGGTATCAGTACGTTACCGTTTTTGTATAACAAGATAACAGAGTGAAACAAACACCCCACACCCACAATATAGTATAAAAAACCTATTAAAAAGGTATCACAATAAGCCTTATATATAGGGTTTTAAACCCATAGACCGTAAAAGGTGAATAAAGTAAAAAGTTTATAGATAGTGGTGTTATATGTATATAACCACTTAAACAAAAAATGAAAAACACTATAAATATTATATAAATAATTTACTATTAAACATTAAGTATTTTCTATATATAAACAACAATAATATACAAACATGAGCCGACAAAGTCCTGCAGTATATCAACAACTTGTTGACGGTATAGAAGGACTCCCCAACATTGATTCATTGAGGAGTGATCTAACCAAAATGGGAATACCTTTTTCCATGAGGATGAAAGAGAAAAAACTTCAAAAGTTGATAAACGAGGGAAAGAATGATATAATATGGGGTAGAATGCGGAGATCCGCAGCTAAGGGGGTTTTTAAAAATATTGAGAAGAAAGATATAAATAAAATATCAGATAAAATAGACTCAGAAGCGCAAGCTGTACTGTTATCTAAAGGTGTTGGACTTATTAAAAAACCGAAGCGTAAGATTAACACCTCACTAGTAAGTAAGATAGTAAAAGAAGGGCCAGAAATACTTGAAGATATAGAGGGATTTGGGGTTAATATAGTGAAAGGACGACGAGTTATATCAATCACATTAAAGAGAAATCTTGATCGTAATTCCTCAAGAAGACTCATGAAACAGCTCGATAATAAGATGACAGGTAGTTTTTATTTAAGATATTCATACGCGTATAAGTTGCAACACATTGAGGAGGTTGATGATGGGGGGAAACCTAACATAATAACATTTGGTAGAAACATTTCAGGAAGTCCCACATTTGAAAGGGTCTGTTGGGGTAACACCAATGGGTTAAAATGCAGGAAGAAAATAGATTGGACGTTGATAAAATAGATAGACCAAATACGAAATGGTTGTTTGTAAGATGGTCAAGCACAACAATTAAGATTATTTATACCAGTCAGGTTTCACACCGAGATACACAAGTAACTGCACTAGGTGGTGGAAAACTCCCAAACTGGTTGAGAAATAAGAAAGGGATAAAACCACTCGACACTTTCAACGATAATTTATGTCTGTTCAGATGTTTAGCTTTATATAAAGACACATCATTGAGAGCTGATAGATCAATAAAAGAGATAAAATCTTTAAACAAAAAGTATCACGATTTCCTTGTGGGAAAGCATAAAAAGAAGGTCCTATAGGTTTTGATGATCTTAATATGGTTGAAGAATGTTTCAAAATTGGGATTGAAGCGTACGAGCCGGAAGAAACTGGCACTTGGTATATCAGACACACAGCTGCCCACTATGAAGAAGTTGGTGTTATGAAAATGAAGATAGGTATTTACAACAATCACGCGTTTCTTATAACAGACATGAAGAAGGCCACGCAAAACTATGCCTGCCCTTAATTGTCAACAACGATTTACTCAATCCCACTGTATCGCGAGACACGCGCAAACTTGCAATCGCGGTCAAACTAAAGTATCATGTAAGGGTCTGGAAATAGACAGACCACAATCTGCATTCGAGAAAGCATTTTATCCTAAATCTCATTGTAGTAAGAAATCTATAGAGTGGATGAATACGCTTTCCAAAAATCATCATATTCATACGGCCGTTTGTGGGCACGGTGGAGAAAGATTAATAATGAAAGCACCGGTTGATGGATATTGTTCCGAAACCAACACAGTTTATCAATTTCACGGATGTTATTGGCACGGTTGTCCACAACATAGTAAGAATAGAAAAGATAAGTATGCAAACACAATTACGCGAGATATAATAATTAGTAATTCATATAATTTAGTTAAAATTTGGGAATGTGAGTACGATCGACATAGAAATAAAGCCATAACACCACCTCTTCCAACACCACAACAGTAATTTATCCATATAAAATAGTGTATGATTTTGAGTCTTTACTGGTTAAGAGTGATCCAGACAGACCTATAAAAGATCTAGATGTGATGATACTCATATTCCAATAAGTGTAAGTATTGGTGATACATTAACTAGAAAAGTTGTACACATTTGTGATACAGACCCAGAGAACCTAGTTAAAAGGTTTATAGAAGAAGTATCTAAACGCGGAGATAAGATAAGAGAAGAAGTTGGTAAAAATCCATTATACGGTTTTCCAACTGATTTCGATCTACTTCCAACCACCCAGCAGAAAGAAATTACAAGATGGATTTCACAGGTTCCTACATTAGGATTTAACTGTGGATCATACGATTTGAATGTTATTAAGAAATATTTAGTAGGGATTCTAGCAGGTACTACAGAGAAAGTATTGGTTGGTAAGAAAGCAAATACGACCATTTTCTTAATAACTCCAAAATTAAAATTTCTAGATGTGAGAATGTATCTATCTCCAGGTGTGAGTTATGATAAATGGGTACGCGCATATGGTTGTAAATGTAATAAATCATTCTTTCCATATGAGTGGTTTGACAATTATGATAAGTTAAGCTACCAAGGGTTGCCACCTATCGAATGTTGGACTAACAGATTAGCACCTAGTAATAAAATTAAACCTGAGGAGTTAGCCGCGTGTGTTGAAATTTATAAAACAAGAGGTATGAAAAGTTTCAAAGATTGGTTAGAATATTACAACGATCTAGATGTTTCACCATTTCTAGAAGCTCTAGAGAAAATGTCTAACTTTTATTCACTCAAAGAAATAGATATATTTAAAGACGCAGTTACCCTTCCAGGAGTCGCATTGCAATATATTTTGAGAGGAACAATTAAAGAATATGTTAAAACTTATAAGACTAAAGAAAGCGCAGAAGTTCGCAAGAAATGTCCACCACTATTTGCGCCTGAAGAGGAAGAGTATGAAATGTTGAAAGGTGCACTAGTTGGAGGGCCTTCTATAGTATTTACAAGACATGCAGGTTGATGTTACAAGGTTAAGATCCGCTCCAGACGGTAATGGAAAAAAATGTAAATCTGTATTAGGATTGGACGCTAACGCTCTTTATCTCTCAACGCTCGCCATGGACATGCCTTGTGGTAAGGGTGTTTTAACAAAAACTTCAACCCATTTAATAAGACTAGGATAAATGATTTAACCAACAGAGTTAAGAGTGGTACTTGGTTTGGGTTTGCGGAGGTCGACATCCGTGTTCCTGACAGTTTATACGAAACCTTTTCAGAAATGTCACCTATCTTTATAAATCGTGTAGTAGAGGAAGATGAAGTTCCAGAACATATGAAATATCTTCATGATACAAACCGTAATCGAGGAGATGGTAAGAAGTTGGTTGGAGCTATGAGTGCAGAGAAAGTTTTACTATTTGCACCACTATTGAAATGGTATCTAAAACACGGTTTAACCATCACAGGAGTGCATAGACTTATAACTTATAAACCTGGGAAACCGTTTGAGTGGTTTGTGAAAGAAGTTACTGCAGCGCGTAGAGAAGGTGATGTAAACGCTGAAGCCGCCCCGATTGCAGATATTAGAAATTATTAGGAAATTCGTGTTGTGGAAAAATGATAGAATCTCCCGAAAAACACCTATGTACCACTTATACTAAAGATGAGAAGTGTGTTGATAGATACATTAAGAATCCTGACGTATTTTGAGGATATTGAAGAGATAGGTGATGCGTACGAAATATCCAGTAGAAAAGTCTTCAGCAAAAATGACAAGACCTTTATTTCATTGTGGTATAGCTGTATATCAATACGCCAAGTTGAGAATGTTAGAATTTTATTATGACTTTCTCGATAAATATGTTGATAGATCTGACTTTGAGTTAGTACAGATGGATACAGATAGTATGTATATGGGTATCAGCGGAATAAATTCGTTGGAAGATGTGATAAAAACCGGAAATGCGGCGAAGGATTTTAATAATTGTAAAAACGAATGGCTCGCTTGGGATAAATGGAGCAACAGAGAGCCAGGACTTTTCAAAACCGAATTCAGAGGGGATCGTGCTATAGCCCTATCCAGTAAGTGTTACGTAGTTGAGAAAATAGGTGGAAATATCAAACATTCTGCTAAAGGACTTAACGCCCGGCAGAACACCCTCAACTGGGATAGATATAAGGCAGCACTCGATCTCACTAATAAAGATGTAGGGATGAATAGAGGTTTCCGCATGCTAAACGGTTCTATGAGAACTTACACACAGAAAAAATTAGGACTTTCTGCATATTACGATAAGAGAAGATTGAATGTAGATGGAATACATACAGAACCTCTATAATATTATTAATTGTTTAAAAATGTGGTTGTCGAAAACATGGTTATCGGCGGGATTTTTGCGCTCATATAACAGCTTGCTTTCTCTGTATGGTGGTATTCCAATATCATAGCATCGATACATATTTCATATGGTAGCCGTAAAACATCATCCATTTTGCCACCACTATTACAGCTTGCTTTATCTGTATGGTGGTATTACAATATCATTCATCGAGTACATATTTAATAATATTTTTGAAAAAATTAAAAAAAGAACATAATTATTAACAAGTTGTAGGTATTAATACCTTCTTTCTAGGTCTTCCAACCGGGTTTTTAACCAGGCTTTTTAGATTACTCTTTTTTAATTTTTCATCTTTTTCCAAACACCCCAAACTTTCAACTCTATTAATAAAATGTTTCATATTTGTTACCGAATCCCATATTTCCTTTTGTCTTTTTACACAAATGTGATACTTTTTTCTAGTTTGTTGTGCAGTAACAACATATCGCGCTAGAATAATATTAACCAAATCATCATCAGAAAGTTTAGTCTTTGTCATAATTTTAAATAAAATTATAATTATATATACACGTGTAGTTATTGTTTAACAGAAAAATAAAAAATATATTTATTTAAAACATGGTAGTTGACAACAGTACGGATTTTACACTCCTATAACACCAATATGAGAAAGTGAGCCAGAACCGCCATGCTACTGGTAGGGTAGTTGAAACCAGTACAGATTTGCCACCAATATGAAAAGTGAGCCAGAACCGCTACTAATTTAATTTATTTAAAAAATTATATATTCTTTATTGTTATTATTATTTTTAATTTCTTTTAAATCTTTTAACTCATTAAATACTCTTTTGTTCTTTTTACGTTTTTTAGATGATTTTGATAATTTATTAATTTTATTAAAATTATCTCCGCCACTAGCCAGCTGTTTTGCATTCGTTATCCACGAAATCGTTTCCAAATCAGCGTTTTCCCACAACTTATTAAGACGTGCGCTACCTATTTTATACTTCTTTTTAATATGATCCGCGGACACCTTTCCACGGGATAAAACAATTTCCTCAATACTTTTATTAGATAAGTATGACTTCGGCATTTCAAAAACTACTTTATAATAAGTAATTTATATAAATTATAAATATGCTCAAAATGCTTAAAATAATTTCAAATTAAAAATCAAAATCAGACCAACCTAAATCGATACGTTCTTGAGCGTACGCTTCATCAAATCCAGCATCTATATATTGTTGAACCAGCTCTTCATAATTTCCCTGAATTACCCAACCATGCTCTTCTTCTTTTAAATTAATTATTGGAATATATTTTCTAATTTTATTAAAATTAATATCTTTAATTTTATCAACTTGTTTTTTCTTAATATCTTTAATTTTATCAACTTGTTCTGGATTTATCTTTTCACTAGTTAAACACACCTTTGACATAGTTATAATAAGTAATTTATATAGATATATAAAACACGTTCAAAACGATAAATAGTTGATTAAAAATTAGAATGGACAAAGTAATTTTATGGGAAATGGAGTTTTTAAAAGGGTTTGCTGAAGAATATTTTCCTTATTTTAAAATGAAAGCATTATTTAAAATAGAGTACATGAAATATCAGCGCAACCTATTACGCACCGATAAAAGAGTTGCATTTTCAATATTCTATAGAAAATTATCTAGGTGTTTTAAGAAACAAATTAGAGAAATTAGGGTTTTAAACAGGATTGATAAAGAATTAGTTGAAGAGAATGCAGCAAATTTTATAAACCTATTTCAAATAAAAGACTCATTTACTGATATGGATTTCTACCAAGAAACGGAAGAATTAAACGCGTTATTTGAACCAATTACAAGTAGTGGTTATTGGTAAAGCTGAGTAATTGTTGAGCAATGCTGAGTAATTGTTGAGCAATGCTGAGGAATTGCTGAGCATTATTTACTAGTTGCTCAGCATTGAGCATTATTTGCTCGTAATTTGCTCAAAATGCCCAAAATACTCGAAATTTCCAGAATTCCCAGAATTATAAATAAAAAAATAAAACCAACATTTTAAAAAAATAAATCCCAAATTTAAAAAAATTCCTATACAAAAAAATGTACTCTATATGTACACTTAGTTTGGAATTATATATACTTGTACAAACAAGGAATTTTTTTAAATTTGGGATTTATTTTTTTAAAATGTTGGTTTTAATTTTTTATTTATAATTCTGGGAATTCTGGAAATTTCGAGTATTTTGGGCATTTTGAGCAAATTACGAGCAAATAATGCTCAATGCTGAGCAACTAGTAAATAATGCTCAGCAATTCCTCAGCATTGCTCAACAATTACTCAGCTTTACCAATAACCACTACTTGTAATTGGTTCAAATAACGCGTTTAATTCTTCCGTTTCTTGGTAGAAATCCATATCAGTAAATGAGTCTTTTATTTGAAATAGGTTTATAAAATTTGCTGCATTCTCTTCAACTAATTCTTTATCAATCCTGTTTAAACCCCTAATTTCTCTAATTTGTTTCTTAAAACACCTAGATAATTTTCTATAGAATATTGAAAATGCAACTCTATATCGGTGCGTAATAGGTTGCGCTGGATATTTCATGTACTCTATTTTAAATAAATGCTTTCATTTTAAAATAAGGAAAATATTCTTCAGCAAACCCTTTTAAAAACTCCATTTCCCATAAAATTACTTTGTCCATTTTTTATTAATCAACTATTTATCGTTTTGAACTGTGTATATATCTATATAAATTACTTATTATAACTAGTCAAAGGTGTGTTTAACTAGTGAAAAGATAAATCCAGAACAAGTTGATAAAATTAAAGATATTAAGAAAAAACAAGTTGATAAAATTAAAGATATTAATTTTAATAAAATTAGAAAATATATTCCAATAATTAATTTAAAAGAAGAAGAGCATGGTTGGGTAATTCAGGGAAATTATGAAGAGCTGGTTCAACAATATATAGATGCTGGATTTGATGAAGCGTACGCTCAAGAACGTATCGATTTAGGTTGGTCTGATTTTGATTTTTAATTTGAAATTATTTTAAGCATTTTGAGCATATTTATAATTTATATAAATTACTTATTATAAAGTAGTTTTTGAAATGCCGAAGTCATACTTACTAATAAAAGTATTGAGAAATTGTTTTATCCCGTGGAAAGGTGTCCGCGGATCATATTAAAAAGAAGTATAAAATAGGTAGCGCACGTCTTAATAAGTTGTGGGAAAACGCTGATTTGGAAACGATTTCGTGGATAACGAATGCAAAACAGCTGGCTAGTGGCGGAGATAATTTTAATAAAATTAATAAATTATCAAAATCATCTAAAAAACGTAAAAAGAACAAAAGAGTATTTAATGAGTTAAAAGATTTAAAAGAAATTAAAAATAATAATAACAATAAAGAATATATAATTTTTTAAATAAATTAAATTAGTAGCGGTTCTGGCTCACTTTTCATATTGGTGGCAAATCTGTACTGGTTTCAACTACCCTACCAGTAGCATGGCGGTTCTGGCTCACTTTCTCATATTGGTGTTATAGGAGTATAAAATCCGTACTGTTGTCAACTACCATGTTTTAAATAAATATATTTTTTATTTTTCTGTTAAACAATAACTACACGTGTATATATAATTATAATTTTATTTAAAATTATAAGAAATTATGACAAAGACTAAACTTTCTGATGATGATTTGGTTAATATTATTCTAGCGCGATATGTTGTTACTGCACAACAAACTAGAAAAAAGTATCACATTTGTGTAAAAAGACAAAAGGAAATATGGGATTCGGTAACAAATATGAAACATTTTATTAATAGAGTTGAAAGTTTGGGGTGTTTGGAAAAAGATGAAAAATTAAAAAAGAGTAATCTAAAAAGCCTGGTTAAAAACCCGGTTGGAAGACCTAGAAAGAAGGTATTAATACCTACAACTTGTTAATAATTATGTTCTTTTTTTAATTTTTTCAAAAATATTATTAAATATGTACTCGATGAATGATATTGTAATACCACCATACAGATAAAGCAAGCTGTAATAGTGGTGGCAAAATGGAGGATGTTTTCGGCTACCATATGAAATATGTACTCGATGTATGATATTGGAATACCACCATACAGAGAAAGCAAGCTGTTATATGAGCGCAAAAATCCCGCCGATAACCATGTTTTCGACAACCACATTTTTAAACAATTAATAATATTATAGAGGTTCTGTATGTATTCCATCTACATTCAATCTTCTCTTATCGTAATATGCAGAAAGTCCTAATTTTTTTCTGTGTAAGTAAGTTCTCATAGAACCGTTTAGCATGCGGAAACCTCTATTCATCCCTACATCTTTATTAGTGAGATCGAGTGCTGCCTTATATCTATCCCAGTTGAGGGTGTTCTGCCGGGCGTTAAGTCCTTTAGCAGAATGTTTGATATTTCCACCTATTTTCTCAACTACGTAACACTTACTGGATAGGGCTATAGCACGATCCCTCCTGAATTCGGTTTTGAAAAGTCCTGGCTCTCTGTTGCTCCATTTATCCCAAGCGAGCCATTCGTTTTTACAATTATTAAAACCTTCGCGCATTTCCGGTTTTATCACATCTTCCAACGAATTTATTCCGCTGATACCCATATACATACTATCTGTATCCATCTGTACTAACTCAAAGTCAGATCTATCAACATATTTATCGAGAAAGTCATAATAAAATTCTAACATTCTCAACTTGGCGTATTGATATACAGCTATACCACAATGAAATGGTCTTGTCATTTTTGCTGAAGACTTTCTACTGGATATTTCGTACGCATCACCTATCTCTTCAATATCCTCAAAATACGCAGATCTTAATGATCTATCAACACACTTCTCATCTTTAGTATAATGGTACATAGGTGTTTTTCGGAGATTCTATCATTTTTCCACAACACTAATTTCCTAATAATTTCATAATATCTGCAATCGGGGCGGCTTCAGCGTTTACATCACCTTCTCTACGCGCTGCAGTAACTTCTTTCACAAACCACTCAAACGGTTTCCCAGGTTTATAAGTTATAAGTCTATGCACTCCTGTGATGGTTAAACCGTGTTTTAGATACCATTTCAATAGTGGTGCAAATAGTAAAACTTTCTCTGCACTCATAGCTCCAACCAACTTCTTACCATCTCCTCGATTACGGTTTGTATCATGAAGATATTTCAACATATGTTCTGGAACTTCATCTTCCTCTACTACACGATTTATAAAGATAGGTGACATTTCTGAAAAGGTTTCGTATAAACTGTCAGGAACACGGATGTCGACCTCCGCAAACCAAACCAAGTACCACTCTTAACTCTGTTGGTTAAATCATTTATCCTAGTCTTATTAAATGGGGTTGAAGTTTTTGTTAAAACACCCTTACCACAAGGCATGTCCATGGCGAGCGTTGAGAGATAAAGAGCGTTAGCGTCCAATCCTAATACAGATTTACATTTTTTTTCCATTACCGTCTGGAGCGGATCTTAACCTTGTAACATCAACCTCTGCATGTCTTGTAAATACTATAGAAGGCCCTCCAACTAGTGCACCTTTCAACATTTCATACTCTTCCTCTTCAGGCGCAAATAGTGGTGGACATTTCTTGCGAACTTCTGCGCTTTCTTTAGTCTTATAAGTTTTAACATATTCTTTAATTGTTCCTCTCAAAATATATTGCAATGCGACTCCTGGAAGGGTAACTGCGTCTTTAAATATATCTATTTCTTTGAGTGAATAAAAGTTAGACATTTTCTCTAGAGCTTCTAGAAATGGTGAAACATCTAGATCGTTGTAATATTCTAACCAATCTTTGAAACTTTTCATACCTCTTGTTTTATAAATTTCAACACACGCGGCTAACTCCTCAGGTTTAATTTTATTACTAGGTGCTAATCTGTTAGTCCAACATTCGATAGGTGGCAACCCTTGGTAGCTTAACTTATCATAATTGTCAAACCACTCATATGGAAAGAATGATTTATTACATTTACAACCATATGCGCGTACCCATTTTTATCATAACTCACACCTGGAGATAGATACATTCTCACATCTAGAAATTTTAATTTTGGAGTTATTAAGAAAATGGTCGTATTTGCTTTCTTACCAACCAATACTTTCTCTGTAGTACCTGCTAGAATCCCTACTAAATATTTCTTAATAACATTCAAATCGTATGATCCACAGTTAAATCCTAATGTAGGAACCTGTGAAATCCATCTTGTAATTTCTTTCTGCTGGGTGGTTGGAAGTAGATCGAAATCAGTTGGAAAAAAAACCGTATAATGGGATTTTTACCAACTTCTTCTCTTATCTTATCTCCGCGTTTAGATACTTCTTCTATAAACCTTTTAACTAGGTTCTCTGGGTCTGTATCACAAATGTGTACAACTTTTCTAGTTAATGTATCACCAATACTTACACTTATTGGAATATGAGTATCAATCACATCTAGATCTTTTATAGGTCTGTCTGGATCACTCTTAACCAGTAAAGACTCAAAATCATACACTATTTTATATGGATAAATTACTGTTGTGGTGTTGGAAGAGGTGTGTTATGGCTTTATTTCTATGTCGATCGTACTCACATTCCCAAATTTTAACTAAATTATATGAATTACTAATTATTATATCTCGCGTAATTGTGTTTGCATACTTATCTTTTCTATTCTTACTATGTTGTGGACAACCGTGCCAATAACATCCGTGAAATTGATAAACTGTGTTGGTTTCGGAACAATATCCATCAACCGGTGCTTTCATTATTAATCTTTCTCCACCGTGCCCACAAACGGCCGTATGAATATGATGATTTTTGGAAAGCGTATTCATCCACTCTATAGATTTCTTACTACAATGAGATTTAGGATAAAATGCTTTCTCGAATGCAGATTGTGGTCTGTCTATTTCCAGACCCTTACATGATACTTTAGTTTGACCGCGATTGCAAGTTTGCGCGTGTCTCGCGATACAGTGGGATTGAGTAAATCGTTGTTGACAATTAGGGCAGGCATAGTTTTGCGTGGCCTTCTTCATGTCTGTTATAAGAAACGCGTGATTGTTGTAAATACCTATCTTCATTTTCATAACACCAACTTCTTCATAGTGGGCAGCTGTGTGTCTGATATACCAAGTGCCAGTTTCTTCCGGCTCGTACGCTTCAATCCCAATTTTGAAACATTCTTCAACCATATTAAGATCATCAAAACCTATAGGACCTTCTTTTTTATGCTTTCCCACAAGGAAATCGTGATACTTTTTGTTTAAAGATTTTATCTCTTTTATTGATCTATCAGCTCTCAATGATGTGTCTTTATATAAAGCTAAACATCTGAACAGACATAAATTATCGTTGAAAGTGTCGAGTGGTTTTATCCCTTTCTTATTTCTCACCAGTTTGGGAGTTTTTCCACCACCTAGTGCAGTTACTTGTGTATCTCGGTGTGAAACCTGACTGGTATAAATAATCTTAATTGTTGTGCTTGACCATCTTACAAACAACCATTTCGTATTTGGTCTATCTATTTTATCAACGTCCAATCTATTTTCTTCCTGCATTTTAACCCATTGGTGTACCCCAACAGACCCTTCAAATGTGGGACTTCCTGAAATGTTTCTACCAAATGTTATTATGTTAGGTTTCCCCCCATCATCAACCTCCTCAATGTGTTGCAAACTTATACCGGTATGAATATCTTAAATAAAAACTACCTGTCCATCTTATTATCGAGCTGTTTCATGAGTCTTCTTGAGGAATTACGATCAAGATTTCTCTTAATGTGATTGATATAACTCGTCGTCCTTTCACTATATTAACCCCAAATCCCTCTATATCTTCAAGTATTTCTGGCCCTTCTTTTACTATCTTACTTACTAGTGAGGTGTTAATCTTACGCTTCGGTTTTTTAATAAGTCCAACACCTTTAGATAACAGTACAGCTTGCGCTTCTGAGTCTATTTTATCTGATATTTTATTTATATCTTTCTTCTCAATATTTTTAAAAACCCCCTTAGCTGCGGATCTCCGCATTCTACCCCATATTATATCATTCTTTCCCTCGTTTATCAACTTTTGAAGTTTTTTCTCTTTCATCCTCATGGAAAAAGGTATTCCCATTTTGGTTAGATCACTCCTCAATGAATCAATGTTGGGGAGTCCTTCTATACCGTCAACAAGTTGTTGATATACTGCAGGACTTTGTCGGCTCATGTTTGTATATTATTGTTGTTTATATATAGAAAATACTTAATGTTTAATAGTAAATTATTTATATAATATTTATAGTGTTTTTCATTTTTTGTTTAAGTGGTTATATACATATAACACCACTATCTATAAACTTTTTACTTTATTCACCTTTTACGGTCTATGGGTTTAAAACCCTATATATAAGGCTTATTGTGATACCTTTTTAATAGGTTTTTTATACTATATTGTGGGTGTGGGGTGTTTGTTTCACTCTGTTATCTTGTTATACAAAAACGGTAACGTACTGATACCCCCTATACTACTTGTTGAATATCTCATGATACATTAGTTGGATCATGTTGAATATCTCATGATACATTAGTTGAATCGTGTTGAATATCTCCTGATACATTAGTTGAATCATGTTGAATATCTCCTGATATATTAGTTGGATCATGTTGAATATCTCCTGATACATTAGTTGGATCATGTTGAATATCTCCTGATACATTAGTTGGATCATGTTGAATATCTCCTGATACATTAGTTGGATCATGTTGAATATCTCATGATTAGTGGATAATTTACTAAAATTCACCTAAGATCTTCCCAGTGTCATTTGTGTGACCGTGACCTTGGTGACTGACCTTCATCAATAATTTTGGACTTCCTTGATGACCTTGACCTTTGTGGTGATCACCTTCTTATGAAAAATAATATGTGTAATGTTAGAAAATAGTTATAGTTATGAAATAATGCACGCTATGCTCCCTCGTTTTGTTCAACGGAAGAACCTAATCACTTGCACATTCTTTTATGATGATCAACTCACTGGGTTGAATAATTGGTATTTAATGAAATAAAATATTTAATCAAAACAATGGCTGTGAAGATGTAGTAACACAGGTTCTTTAAGTACGGTTCGTATTTTGGTGTTTTAGGGGTTATTTCAGCATATCTGGTGGTTTGTTTGCATTGTTACAAACATACAATTTACGTCGCCTCCCGCGAGTTACACGTATAAGTACAGTAATTTACAAGGTGAGAAACGGAGCTTCTACCCACATACGTTTTTTAGCTCACCTGAGCGAAGCTCATGTGAGCTATTGTTACCGCAATGTGTCCGTCGTCCGTCGTCGTCGTCCATCGTCGTCCGTGAACATTTTCAAACGTCTTCTCCTCGGTAACCATTGGGCCTATAGTCACCAAACTTCATGGTCATGGTCCTTAGATAGGGGGATTACAAAATTGTTAAAATGACGTCATTACGTAATCCAAGATGGCCGTCGTCTAAAAATAGCACAAATTCTTCAATAATCTTCTTCTCAAGATCCGCTAACCGGATTTCGACAAAACTTGGTAGGAATGATCGATGTACAATGCTCTTTCAAATTTGTTAAAATGGTGACCCCGGGGTCAAAAATGGGCGTGGCCCGTGGGGTCAAATTGGGGTCAAATTTTATTTTTGACCGAATATGGTCATATCATATATCAAATTAAAGGTATCAATGAGGCGACCACTCTAGTGCATTTTTTGTTGAAATCGGATGGTTATGTCATCCAAGATGGCCGCCGAAAGGTCAAAAGGTCATTCTTTTATTAGAGATTTCAAAATTCTTCTTCACATGAACCGCTTGGCCCATTGTAACCAAACTTAAAAGTTATGGTCCATGGGTGAAGCCTTTTCAGATTTGTTAAAATGGAGGTCATCGCTAATCCAAGATGGCCGCTGTCTAAAAATAGCATAAATTCTTAAAAAATCTTCTCATGAACCGCTGGCCGGATTTCGACGAAACTTGGTAGAGATGATCGATGTACAATGCTCTTTCAAAGATGTTAAAATGGTGACCCGGGGTCAAAAATGGGCGTGGCCCATGGGGTCAAATTTTATTTTGGACCGAATATGGTCATGTTATATATCAAATCGAAGGTATCAAAGAGGCGATCACTCTGGTACATTTTTTGTCGAAATCGTATTGTTATGTCATCCAAGATGGCCGCCGAAATGTCAAAACGTCGTTTTTCTTTTATTAGAGATTTCAAAATTCTTCTTCACATGAACCGCTTGGCCCATGGTAACCAAACTTAAAAGTTATGGTCCATGGGTGATACCTTTTCAGATTTGTTAAAATGGAGGTCATCGCTAATCCAAGATGGCCGCCGTCTAAAAATAGCATAAATTCTTAAAAAATCTTCTCATGAACCGCTAGCCGGATTTCGACTAAACTTGGTAGAAATGATCGATGTACAATGCTCTTTCAAAGTTGTGAAAATGGTGACCCCGGGGTCAAAAATGGGCTTGGCCCGTGGGGTCAAATTATTTTTGACCGAATATGCTCATGTCATATATCAAATTGAAGGTATCGATAAGGCGATTGCTCTGGTGCAATATTTGTCGGAATCGGATGATTATAACATCCATGATGTCCGCCAAAAGGTCCATTTATTTGAGATTTTGAACGTCTTTTTCTCGGGAACCACATCGCCGATGCTGGCCAAACTTCATAGTAAGGTAAGACCCTTGGGTGAAGCATTTTCAGATTTGGTAAAATGAAAGTCATCGCTTAATCCAAGATGACCGCCATCTAAAAATAGCACAATTAGTTTAAAACACATATGAACTCAATGTCACATTCTCCTCTGGTGTTCATGGAGTCAGGTGAGCGAATTGGGGCCATCATGGCCCTCTTGTTGTTTAAATGGTGGTCACCGCGAAATCAAAGACGGCCGCTGTTGAAAAGTAGGTCAAATTCTTAAAAAATCTTCTTCTCGCGAACTGCCAAGCCGATTTTTACGAAACTTGGTATGAATGATTGATAGTTAACGCTGGTTCAGATTCCTTCAAATGGTGGACCCCAGCTCAAAAATGGGCGGGGCCGGAGAGGTCAAGTAGTTGTCAAATGTCACATTTGACCGAAGGTATCGACGAGACGGTCACTCTGGAGCTTTGTTTTGTCGAAATTAGGTAATTACGTCATCCGAGATGGCCGCCGAAAGGTCAAAAGGTCGTTCTTTCAATATAGATTACAAACGTCTTCTTCTCGTGAACCACTTGGCCAATATTGGCCAAACTTCACAGTAATGGTCAGTGGGTCAAGCCTTTTCATTTTTGTTAAAATGATGGTCATCGCGAAATCCAAGATGGCCGCCGTTGAAAAGTATGTCAAATTCTCAATAAATCTTCTCACAAACAGCCAGGCCGATTTCGACGAAGCTTGATATGAATGATCGATAGTTAACGATGTTTCAGATATGGTGGCCCCCGGGTCAAAATGGGCGGGGCAGGAGGGGTCAAGTAGGGGTCAAGTAGGGGTCAAATTTCACATACATTTGACCGAATATGGTAATGTCATATATCAATTTGAAGGTATGGACGAAACGATCACTTAGGAGCATTTTTTGTCGAAATCAGATGATTACATCATCCAAGATGGCCGCCGAAAGGTCAAAAGGTCGTTCTTTTATTAGAGATTTCAAACGTCTTCTTCATACAAACCACTTGGCCATTGGTAGCAAACTTCGCAGTTATGGTCCATTGGTAAAGCCTTTTCCGTATTGTTAAAATGGCGGTCATCGTTAATCCAAGATGGCGGCCATCTAAAAATAGCACAACATTTTAAATAAACTTCTTCTCACGAACCACGAGACCACTACGAAACTTGGCAAAAATGATCGATGTACAATGCTTTTTCAAATTTGTTAAAATGGTGATGCCTGGGTCAAAAATGGGGTCAAATAGGGGTAAAACTTCATTTTTGACTGAATATGGTCTTATAATATATCAAATCTAAGGTATTGATGAGGCAATCGCTGTGGTGCTGTTTTCATCGAATCGGATGATTACATCATCCAAGATGGCCGCCGAAAGGTCAAAAGGTTGTTCTTTTATTAGAGATTTCAAATGTCTTCTTCATACAAACCGCTTGGCCATTGGTGGCCAAACTTTGCAGTTATGGTTCACCGGTAAAGCCTTTTCAGTTTTTATCTCGCCCGCGAAAGCGGAAAGGGAGACTAAGGTTTTGCTTTTCCGGAGTCGTCGTTGGCGGCGTCATCATCATTCAATGTTAAGTTTTTGTGTTACGGTCATTACTTCAACACCTTATCAGCTACAGTCATCAAACTTTATACATACCTTTACTATGATATGTAGATGAATATAGGACTATTCTCGGGGGTCAAGGTCAAGGCCCCAGGGTCAAGGTCAAGGCGGAACAAGGCGAGACATTTGATTCCGCGGAATTCTTGTGTTAAAATGGTGGTTGTCGTTAATCCAAGATGGCCGCCGTCTAAAAATAGCATAAATTCTTAAAAGAATCTGCTCACGAACCACCAGACCGATTTCGTCGAAACTTGACAGGACAATGCTTTTTCAAAGCTGTTAAAATGGTGACCTCTGGGTCAAAAATGAGCATGGCCCGGGGGGTCAAATAGGGGTCAACTTTTTTACGGAATATGATTATATAATACATAAAATTTAAGGATTGCAATAAAAAGTAGGCTGGAAGCATCCTGTTGTGGTCTCCAAACCTCTCCTAGTTGTGTAAGATATATCTGTACATATCGCAAGATAACTCCTACCCTGGTGACTTCTCAAGTTTGTCGCATTGACATTTTGTGCCTGTCATGGGCTTATTTTGATGTATATGTAGTGACAACTTTACATACCAGTATTTGCTTGATTTTTTGACATTGCACAGGTGAGCGATATAGGGCCATCATGGCCCTCTTGTTCTATGTAAATATTCCGTTCTGATTTTGGGATTTTTCCCCCAATGCAGCAGGTTGAATACGGCATCGAACCCGTTGGCCCGGCCTTACATTACCTTAGCTGTTGATAGGCCGGTAAACACCAACAAGCAAATTGTCGGTCTAGACGGCGGCCGGGTGTATACGTGAGTCCCTACTCACTTTCTCTAGTTAACCAATAAAACCATTATTTGTTAACCGATAGCAATATAACCGGTCCAAAATTGTTTGTTTAGATTAAAGTCTTGGACCTGAACCACCAATGCAAGTCAAACATTTATATATCGTCTGAAAAACGTCAAATATTCTCAGATAGATGGTCCAGCTCTCAAAGCGGAGAAATTTGGTTACACACTGTAACACAATGTGGTAACCACTTTACAGTGCGACATTCATTGGCTGACACACATGTGTCCTAATAATAGCGTGATGGGGGATGTCGTAGTGGATTTTGACACATCGCAGGAAATGGCTATCCAATCAAATCTTCGCTTTGAGGGCTCACCAGAAAATCTTGCAATTGTATGGATTTTAATGTCTTAAATGTAGGACCAGATAATGAAGTTCACGTATTCTATCGGCATCAGCAGATTGATATATGTCTCCTGAATCGATAGAATCCGAATTTGCAGTTTGTTTATGAAAATTGATGATATAATCGGTCTGAAAGCAACGCATGTTGGAAATTTTATTGGCCAAATATTGAAAAAGGTTTCTTTCCTTTGTGGGTATTGTGACAGTATAAAAGGGGTATGAAATTCGGAATGGTGAATGTGTAGATAATTGACGATTTCTGTCGTGTGTAATGATTGAGCATTAGTAGTTGCACAAAACTATGTAAATTACCCAAAAACCAACGAAATCCACCCACCTACCCAAAATCCACCAAAATATGTATATGACACCAACATACTGACCTGTGTGTAGTAAATGCACTAGATGAAAGATGAATGATACATATCTTAAATCAAGAAACCATCCACCCCCCCCCCCCGTGTGTGACAGGTGAGATGGTATACACAGCTAAGAAACAGTTGGTCCTTGTGGCCAAGTACTGGGGATCACACTGTAATGATGAAGGTTAAGACAGGTAGATATGTTAACCATCAAACCCCCATGTGTGACAGGTGAGGTGGTATATGCGGACAAGCAACAGTTGGCCCTTGTGGCCAAGTACTGGGGACCACACTGTAATGTTGAAGGTTAAGACAGGTAGATATGTTAACCATCAAACCCCCATGTGTGACAGGTGAGGTGGTATACGTGGACAAGCAACAGTTGGTCCTTGTGGCCAAGTACTGGGGACCACACTGTAATGTTGAAGGTTAAGACAGGTAGATATGTTAACCATCAAACCCCCATGTGTGACAGGTGAGGTGGTATACGCGGACAAGCAACAGTTGGTCCTTATGGCCAAGTACTGGGGACCACACTGTAATGTTGAAGGTTAAGACAGGTAGATATGTTAACCATCAAACCCCCATGTGTGACAGGTGAGGTGGTATACGCGGACAAGCAACAGTTGGTCCTTGTGGCCAAGTACTGGGGACCACACTGTAATGTTGAAGGTTAAGACAGGTAGATATGTTAACCATCAAACCCCCATGTGTGACAGGTGAGGTGGTATATGCGGACAAGCAACAGTTGGTCCATATGGCCAAGTACTGGGGACCACACTGTAATGTTGAAGGTTAAGACAGTTAGATATGTTAACCATCAATCTCCCATGTGTGACAGGTGAGGTGGTATACGCGGACAAGCAACAGTTGGTCCATGTGGCCAAGTACTGGGGACCACACTGTAATGTTGAATTAAGGTTAGCAGTAGATATGTAACCATCAATCTCCCATGTGTGACAGGTGAGGTGGTATACGCGGACAAGCAACAGTTGGTCCATGTGGCCAAGTACTGGGGACCACACTGTAATGTTGAAGGTTAAGACAGGTAGATATGTTAACCATCAAACCCTCATGTGTGACAGGTGAGGTGGTATACGCGGACAAGCAACAGTTGGTCCATGTGGCCAAGTACTGGGGACCACACTGTAATGTTGAAGGTTAAGACAGGTAGATATGTTAACCATCAATCTCCCGTGTTTAACAGGTGAGGTGGTATATGCGGACAAGCAACAGTTGGTCCATGTGGCCAAGTACTGGGGACCACACTGTAATGTTGAAGGTTAAGACAGGTAGATATGTTAACTATCAATCTCCCGTGTGTGACAGGTGAGGTGGTATACGCGGACAAGCAGCAGTTGGTCCTTGTGGCCAAGTACTGGGCAGGACTGCGACGACAGTACAGTGTGGATCAGGCATTGCCGCAGCACCTACGTGAGGAGGGTGTCATCCTGGATGAGATGGTGGTAAGTATATGGGCTGAGTATCAGAGTCATGTGATGAGTGTCAGGGTCATGTGATGAGTATCGGTGTCATGTGATGAGTATCGGTGTCATAGGCTGAGTATCAGTTTCAGGGCTGAGTATCTGGATCATGGGCTGAGTATTTGGGTCATGTGCTGAGTATCGAGGTCATGGGTTGAGTATCTCAGTCAGTGGCTGAGTATCTGGGTTATGGGCTGAGTATCGAGGTCATGGGCTGAGTATCGGGGTCATGGGCTGAGTATCGGAGTCACAGGCTGAGTATGGGGTCACGGGCTGAGTACCGGGATCATCTGTTGAGTATCTGGGTCATGGGCTGTGTATTGGGGTCATGGGCTGAGTATCGGGGTCATGGGCTGAGTATTAGCTAATGGGCTGTGTATTGGGGTCATGGGCTGAGTATCGGGGTCATGGGCTGAGTATCAGGGTCATGGGCTGAGTATTAGGCAATGGGCTGTGTATCAGGGTCATTGGCTGAGTATCGGAGTCATGGATTGAGTATCAGGGTGATGGGTTGATTATCAAGGTCATGGGCTGAGTATCAGTCATGGGCTGAGTATCGGGGTCATGGGCTGAGTATTAGGTAATGGGCTGTGTATCAGGGTCATTGGCTGAGTATCGGAGTCATGGATTGAGTATCAGGGTGATGGGTTGATTATCGAGGTCATGGGCTGAGTATCAGTCATGGGCTGAGTATCGGAGTCACGGGCTGAGTATTGGGTAATGGGTTGTGTATCGGGGTCATGGGCTGAGAATCGGAGTCATGGGTTGAGTATCAGGGTGATGGGCTGAGTATCGATCTCATGGGCTGAGTATTAATGTCATGGGCTGAGTTTTGGAGTCATGGGCTGAGTATCGGGGTCATGTGCTGAGTATCGAGATCATCTGCTGAGTATCTGGGATCATTGGCTGAGTATCTGGGTCATAGGCTGTGTATTGGGGTCATGGGCTGAGTATCGGAGTCATGTGATGAGTATCAGAGTCATGTGATGAGTATCTGGGTCATAGGCTGAGTATTGAGTATTGGGTTGAGTATTGGGTAATGGGCTGTATATCGGGGTCATGGGCTGAGTATCGGAGTCATGGTTTGAGTATCAGGGTGGATGTCATGTGCTGAGTTTCGGATCATGGGCTGAGCATCGAGGTCATGGGCTGAGTATTGGGCTGATGGGCTGAGCATCGGGCTGATGGGCTGAGTATCAAGGTCATGGGCTGAGCATTGGGCTGATGGGCTGAGTATCGGGGTCATGGACTGAGTATTGGGTATTGGGTTGAGTATTGGGTAATGGGCTGTATATCGGGGTCATGGGCTGAGTATCGGAGTCATGGGTTGACTATCGGGGTGATGTGCTGAGTATTGATGTCATGGGCTGAGTTTCGGATCATGGGCTGAGTATCGAGGTGATGGGCTGAGCATCAGTCATGAACTGAGTATTAAGGTCATGGGCTGTGCATCGGGGGTCATGGACTGAGTATCAAGGTCATGGGCTGAGCATCGGGCTGAGTATCGGGGTTATGGGCTGAGTATTGAGGTCATGGGCTGACTAGTAAGGTCATGAGCAGAGTATTGTGGTCATGGGCTGAGTATCAGGGTCATGGGCTGAGTATCTGGGTCATTGGCTGAGTATCACGGTCATGGGCTGAGTATGTGGGTCATTGGCTGAGTATCACGGTCATGGGCTGTGTATCGATGTCATGGACTGTGTATCACGGTCATATGTTGAGTATTATGGCCACTGGCTAGTATCGGGCTGATGGGCTGAGCATTGGGGTGATGGGCTGAATATCAGGGTCATGGGCTGAGCATCAGGTTGATGGGTAATGATGGGCTGATGGCTGATGGGCTGATTATCGGGGTATTGAGCTGAGTAGCAGGGTCATGAGCTGAGCATTGGGGTCATGGGCTGATTGGCTGAATATCGGGGTCATGGGATGAGTATCAGGCTGATGGGCTGAGTATCGGGGTCATGGACTGAGTATCATGGTCATGGGCTGTGTATTGGGATCATGGGCTGATGGGCTGAATATCGGGGTCATGTGATGAGTATCGGGGTGATGGACTGAGTATCGGGGACATGGACTGAGTATCAGGGTCATGGGCTGAGCATCAGGCTGATGGCATGAGTATCTGAGTTATGGGCTGAGTATTGAGGTCATGGGCTGAGTATCGGGGTCATGGGCTGAGTATTGGAGTCATGTGCTGAGTATCTGGGGCATGGGCTGAGTATCGGGGTCATGGACTGAGCATCAAGATCATGGGCTGGGAGCATTCGGTCATGGGTGAGCATAGGCTGATGAGTATTGCGGTCATGTGCTGAGTATCAGGGTCATGGGATGAGTATTGGGGTCATGGGCTGAGTATCTTCGTCATGGGCTGAGTATCATGGTGATGGGCTGAGTATCGGGGTAATGGACTGAGTATCACGGTCATGGGCTGAGTATCAGGGTCATGGGATGAGTAGCGGGGTGATGGGCTGAGTATCATAGTCATGGGCTGAGTATCATGGTCATGGGCTGAGCATTGGAGTCATGGGCTGAGCATTGGGGTCATGGGCGGATGTGCTGAATATCGCGGTCATTGGATGAGTATCAGGGTGATGGGCTGAGTATCATGGTGATGGGCTGAGTATCGAGGTAATGGACTGAGTATCAGGGTGATGGGCTGAGTATCATGGTGATGGGCTGAGTATTGGGGTAATGGACTGAGTATCGGGGTCATGGGCTGAGTATCGGGGTCATGGACTGAGTATCATGGTCATGGGCTGAGCATTGGTGTGATGGGCTGATGGGCTGAATATCGCGGTCATTGGATGAGTATCGGGGTGATGGGTTGAGTATCGGGATCATGGACTGAGCATCAAGGTCATGGGCTGAGCATCGGGCTGATGGGCTGAGTATCAGGGTTATGGGCTGAGTATTGCGGTCATGTGCTGAGTATCAGGGTCATGGGATGAGTATCGGGGTCATGGACCGAGTATCAAGGTCATGGGCTGAGTATCGGGGTAATAGACTGAGTATCAGGGTCATGGGATGAGTATCGGGGTGATGGGCTGAGTATCGGGGTCATGGACTGAGTATCAGGGTCATGGGCTGAGTATCGAGGTGATGGGCTGAGTATCGGGTCATGGACTGAGTATCAGGGTCATGGGATGAGTATCGGGGTGATGGGCTGAGTATCAGGGTCATGGGTTGAGTATTGAGGTCATGGGCTGAGTAATGGGGTCATGGGCTGAGTAATGGGGTTATGGGCTGAGTATCGGGGTTATGGGCTTAGTATCTGGGTCATGGGTCGTGCATCACTGTCATGGGCTGAATATCGAGGTCATGGACCTTGTATCATGGTCATGTGTTGAGTATCATGGCCACTGGCTGAGTATCGGGCTGATGGGCTGCGTATCAGGGTCATGGGCTGAGCATCAGGCTGATGGGCTGAGTATCGGGGTCATGGACTGAGTATCATGGTCATGGGCTGTGTATTGGGATCATGGGCTGATGGGCTGAATATCGGGGTCATGTGATGAGTATCGGGGTGATGGACTGAGTATCGGGGACATGGACTGAGTATCAGGGTCATGGGCTGAGCATCAGGCTGATGGCATGAGTATCTGGGTTATGGGCTGAGTATTGAGGTCATGGGCTGAGTATCGGGGTCATGGGCTGAGTATTGGAGTCATGTGCTGAGTATCTGGGGCATGGGCTGTGTATCACGGGCATGGGCTGAGTATCGAGGTCATGGGCTGAGTATCAAGGTCATGGACTGTGTATCACGGTCATATGTTGAGTATCGGGCTGATGGGCTGAGCATCAGGCTAATGGGCTGAGTATCAAGGTCATGGGCTGAGTATCGGGGTCATGGGCTGAGCATTGGGGTGATGGTCTGTGTATCACAGTCATGGGCTGTGTATCGAGGTAATGGGCTGAATATCACGGTCATTGGCTGAGTATCAGGGTCATGGGCTGAATATCTGAGTCATCGGCTGAGTATCATGTTCATGGGCTGTGTATCGGGCTGCATATTGGGTTCATGTGACAAGTATCGGTGATGGGCCGAGTATTGGCTTCTTGTGCTGGGTATCAGTGTGATGGGCTGAGTATTGGCTTCTTGTGCTGGGTATCAGGGTGATAGGCTGAGTATTGGCTTCTTGTGCCGGGATCATGGTTAGAAACAAAATTGCTGTGTATCGAGGTAATGGGCTGAATATCACGGTCATAGGCTGAGTATCTGAGTCATGGGCTGAGTATCAGTCATCAGGGTGATGGGCTGCGTCTTAGGGTGATGGGCTGAGTATTGGCTTCTTGTGCGCGTATCAGGGTGATGGGCTGCTTATAAATTGGGGTGCTGGGCTGAGCCTCAGGATCATGGGTAGAAACAAAATTGCTACCCCGCTCCATACCTCTCCGAGGGTAGCAATTTAACCCCATCTCTTTAATGTAACGCATGGAAGAGTGATTATACCCTTCCCCCCGCCCCCCACCCCCCACCCCCACCCCCATGTGGCTAAAAATCGTTTTATGTGGCTAATATTTAACATGTGATAAGCCACATAAGTACCCTAATGTAAGAACGTCCGTCCGTCCGTCCGTCCGTCCGTCGTCCGTCCGTCCATCCGAGCTTACAAATGGATACATATGTGGCTAGGAGAACGATAGGTTATGCAATATTCTATTGTTCCGTGATTTTATGTGGCTAAAAATGGTTTTATGTGGCTACAGAACAATAGGGATGAACAAAGGAAAAGGTTAGGGTTAGCCACATAAGTATCCATTTGTAGGAACGTTCGTCCGTCCGTCCGTGTGTCCGTCCGTCACTAAACTTAACATCAGAGAAATATGTATTAAAATGCTTAATTTGCATTCTTGTAAGGCTCTACTACCATGCTGTGACAAATCCACGACCATCCAACCCCCGCTGATCCCAATGTCAAGGTCAAATACTTAGTCTCTTTACAAAACTTGGCATCAGAGAAATAAATTATAACTTCTATTTCCTTCATTGAAAATTCTTAATATTTCACTTGTGCATTCATCTAAGGTTGTACTATCATGCTGTGACAAATCCACGACCGTCCAGCCTCCGCTGATCCCAAGGTCAAATACTTAATATCTTTACAAAACTTAACATCAGAGAAATTGTTTATAACTTCTATTTCCTTGCTCGAATCTGCTTCACATTTCACACTCTCATTGCTCCAATGGACCTCCACCACCTTGTGACAAATTCACGTTCGTGCCGCCCATGCTAATCCCAGAGTAAAGGTCACAAGCCCACACCCTTGGAAGTTTTTTACATATTTAGGGGTACCTGGGCCCACGCGGGGGTTATTCCCCGTAAGCCTCGCTTACTGACCAATCTAGTTGCAATCGGTTATCCGGCGTGTTTGATATGTTAGCGATATAAAACTGTCAAAGCTGTATCAATAAATTATTAATAAAGAACATACACATGCGAAAATTGTTTATTTTACCGTGTCAAGGTGTTTTATCTGACATTTACATGTACATGTATATCTTGTAAATTGGAAAACTTCATTTCGTTATGTTGAATGTTGAACAACAACTAGAGAAAAGATGGCTTCCATGGGAAAATGATTTCCCTGTACTATTATTTTTGGCAATTTACTAGTTCTACATCAGAGATTATTTGTTTAAAGGTATAAAATATACAGTTTACTAAATTATTACCTACGTGCAACAGGTTTGGGTATGTACTTCGGTTGCTCACATTTTTGAATGGGTCAAATTGTAGCCGTAGATAACATATCGGAGGCGAATTATTGTAGCTAGATCATGGGCTGAGTATCATGGTCATGGGCTGAGTATCATTTTTGTCGCGCCTGCTTTCGCAGAAGGCGCGACTATAGTCGCCGCCTTTTCCGTTGTCGTCTGCGTCGTCGCCGTAAGTTTGTATATTCAATGTTTGGACACTTGATACATGTGAGCATTTGGAACACACTCATGCCGCCATTAACATGACCTTGACTTTTTTTTCCTTCACATGATTGTGGGAACACTTAGTCATTTTTTTTATGTCACAAAGTTTCTTCAACGTCGACCTTTTTCGTGTTTGAAGCATGCACGTCTCTGATGGTTTTTATGATGCTTACATGTTATGTTTGTGATGCTTACATGATCATGTTATAGTCAAATGCCTCGGCAGGTGGAATTCTTGTTTTGTTTATTTTTAGCTCACCTGAGCGAAGCTCATGTGAGCTATTGTTACCGCAATGTGCCGTCGTCCGTCGTCATCCGTCGTCCGTGAACATTTTCAAACGTCTTCTCCTCGGTAACCATTGGGTCTATTGTCACCAAACTTTATGGTCATGGTCCTTAGGTAGGGGGATTACAAAATTGTTAAAATGACGTCATTACGTAATCCAAGATGGCCGCCGTCTAAAAATAGCACAAATTCTTACAAAATCTTCTTCTCAAGAACCGCCAACCACATTTCGACAAAACTTGGTAGGAATGATCGATGTACATTGCTCTTTCAAAGTTGTTAAAATGGTGACCCCGGGGTCAAAAATGGGCGTGGCCCGTGGGGTCAAATTGGAGTCAAATTTTATTTTTGACTGAATATGGTCATGTCATAGATCAAATTGAAGGTATCAATGAGGCGATCACTCTGGTGCATTTTCTGTCGAAATCGGATTGTTATATCATCCAAGATGGCCACCGAAAGGTCAAAAGGTCGTTCTTTTATTAGAAATTTCAAAATTCTTCTTCACATGAACCGCTTGGCCCATGGTAGCCAAACTTAAAAGTTATGGTCCATGGGTGAAGCCTTTTCAGATTTGTTAAAATGGAGGTCATCGCTAATCCAAGATGGCCGCTGTCTAAAAATAGCATAAATTCTTAAAAAATCTTCTTCTCATGAACCGCTAGCCGGATTTCGACGAAACTTGGTAGGAATGATTGATGTACATTGCTCTTTCAAAGTTGTTAAAATGGTGACCCCGGGGTCAAAAATGGGTGTGGCCCGTGGGGTCAAATTGGGGTCAAATTTTATTTTTGACCGAATATGGTCATGTTATATATTAAATCGAAGGTATCAATGAGGCGATCACTCTGGTGCATTTTTTGTCGAAATCGGATTGTTATGTCATCCAAGATGGCCGCCGAAATGTAAAAAGTTTGTTCTTTTATTAGATTTCAAAATTCTTCTTCACATGAACCGCTTGGCCCATGGTAGCAAAACTTAAAATTTATGGTCCATGGGTGAAGCCTATTCAGATTTGTTAAAATGGAGGTCATCGCTAATCCAAGATGGCCGCCGTCTAAAAATAGCATAAATTCTTAAAAAATCTTCTTCTCATGAACCGCTAGCCAGATTTCGACGAAACTTGGTAGGAATGATCGATGTACAATGCTCTTTCATAGTTGTTAAAATGGTGACCCCGGGGTCAAAAATAGGCGTGGCCCGTGGGGTGAAATTTCATTTTTGACCGAATATGGTCATGTTATATATCAAATCGAAGGTATCAATGAGGCGATCACTCTGGTACATTTTTTGTCGAAATCGGATTGTTATGTCATCCAAGATGGCCGCCGAAATGTCAAAAGGTCGTTCTTTTATTAGAGATTTAAAAATTCTTCTTCACATGAACCGCTTGGCCCATGGTGGCCAAACTTAAAAGTTATGGTCCATGGGTGAAGCCTTTTCAGATTTGTTAAAATGGAGGTCATCGCTAATCCAAGATGGCCGCCGTCTAAAAATAGCATAAATTCTTAAAAAATCTTCTTCTCATGACCCGCTAGCCGGATTTCGACGAAACTTTGTAGGAATGATCGATGTACATTGCTCTTTCAAAGTTGTTAAAATGGTGACCCCGAGGTCAAAAATGGGCGTGGCCCGTGGGGTCAAATTGGGGTCAAATTTTATTTTTGACTGAATATGGTCATGTCATATATCAAATTGAAGGTATCAATGAGGCGATCACTCTGGTGCAATATTTGTCGGAATCGGATGATTATGTCATCGATGATGGCCACCAAAAGGTCCATTTATTCAAGATTTTGAACGTCTTTTTCTCAGGAACCACATGGCCGATGCTGGGTGAAGCATTTTCAGATTTTATAAAATGAGAGTCGTCGCTTAATCCAAGATGACCGCCATCTAAAAATAGCACAATTTTTTTAAAACACATGAACTCAATGTCACATCTCCTCTGGTGTTCATGGAGTCAGGTGAGCGAATTAGGGCCATCATGGCCCTCTTGTTTATGAAAGTTACCATCTTGTTGTTGCCTCATTATTTTTCCAAACATTAATATTACTTGACGGATTGCTTCAATATTTGGACACTTGATACATGCGAGCATTTGCAACACACTCATGCCTCCATTAACCTGACGTTGGCCATTTTTACCTTCACTTTTTTGCAGAAACACTTAACCATTTGTTTGCGTCAAAAAGTTTGCACAAGTTTCTGCATCATGATATAACTTTAATGTTACCTGATGGATTGCTTCAATATTATGACACTTGATACATGTGAGCATTCGGAACACCCTCATGCTACCATTCGCATGACCTTGACCATTTTTACCTTTATATTTTTTCCGGAAACACTTCCGGAAACACTTTTTTGCGTCATAAAGGTTGTACCAGTTTCTTCAGCATCGTATAACATTAATATCACTTGATGGATTGCTTCAATATTGGGACACTGGATACATGTAATGATTTGAAACATACTCATGCCACCATTAACATGACCTTGACCTTTTGTACCTTCACATGGTGGTGGAAACACTTTTTTATTTCAAAAGCATGCACTTCTATGATGATATTTAACTCGCCTGCACGAAGAGCTGGCATATCCCGGCATCGGCGGCGGCGTCGTCTGCGTCCACAAACTTAACGTTGGGGTAAATGTCTTATAACTGCAGTTTGTTTTCATGGAACACCTTGATATTTCATACATGCAATCATCAGATGACCCTCTATCATGCTCTAGCAAATCCATGACCCACCACCCACCCATTACCCCAAGTTCAAGGTCACAAACTTAACGTTGTGGTAAATTTCTTATGACTTCTATTTCTTTACAGGGAGCGCCTTGATAGTTCATACATGCATTCATCATGCTGTAACAAATCCACCAGCCACCTCCCATCCCTTACCCCAAGGTCAAGGTCACAAACTTAGCATGTTCATAAACATAATGTTGGGTAAATTTATTATAACTTCTGTTTATTTTCAGGGAACACCTTAATATTTATACATGCATTCATCTGATGATCCTCAATCATGCTGTAGCAAAACTACGACCCACCACCCACCCCTTACCCCAAGGTCACGGTCACAAACTTAGTGTGTCCACAAACTTAATGTTGGGGTAAATGTGTTATAGCTTCTGTTTCTTTCATGGAACACCTTCATAGTTCATACATGCATTCCTGAGATGACCTTCTATCATGCTATAGCAAATGCACGACCGACCACCCACACCTTACCCCAAGTTCAAGGTCACAAACTTAACGTTGTGGTAAATTTCTTATAACTTCTATTTCTTTATAGGGAGCGCCTTGATAGTTCATACATGCATTCATCTGATGATCCCACTGACCATCCCTTACCCCAAGGTCAAGGTCACAAACTTAGTGCGGTCATAAACTTAACGTTGGGGTACATTCGTAACTTGTTTCTTTACAGGGAGCGCCTTTCATACATGTATTTCATACATGCATTCATCTGATGATCCTGTATCATGCTGTAACAAACCCACCCAAGGTCAAGGTCACAAACATAGCACGTTCATAAACTTAACGTTGGGGTAAATTTCTAAATTTCTAATAACTTCTGTTTTTTACAGGTAACGGCTTGATAGTTCATATATGCATTCATCTGATGATCCCCTATCATGCTGTAGCAAAGCCACGACCGACCACCCACCCCTTACCCCAAGGGCAAGGTCACAAACTTAGTGTGTCCACAAACTGAACGTTGGGTAAACTTCTGTTTCTTTTCATGGAACACCTTGATATTTCATACATGTATTCATCTGATGATCCTCTATTGTACTATAGCACCCCTCACCCCAAGTTCAAGGTCACAAATTTAGTGTGTTCATAAATTTAACTTTGTTGTCAATTTCTTACAACTTCTCTTTCTTTACAGGGAACGCTTTGATATTTCATACATGCATCAATCTGAAGAGTATCATGCTGTAGCAAATCCACCACCCTCTGCCCATCCCCTGACCACAAGGTCAAGGTCACAAACTTAGTGTGATCACAAACTTAACGCTGGGTTCAATTTCTTATAACTTATGTTTCGTTGCAGGGAACACCTTAATATTTCATACCTGCATTCATCATATGATGCTATATCATGCTGTAACAAATCCACCACCCACCGCCCATCCCTTAACTCAAGGTCAAGGTCACAAACTTAGTGTGTCCACAAACTGAATGTTGGTTAAGCTTCTGTTTCTTTTCATGGAACACCTTGATATTTCATACATGCATTCATCATATGCTAGATCATGCTGTAACAAATCCATGAAGCGTCGTTGTCTTCTGACAACTCTTGTTGTAATGCATACTTTAGCACATGCCCATGATCATGTTACGGTATAATGCCTGGCAGGTGCGACACCGCTATTCTTGTATAATATGCTTATTTGCTGTATGGATGTATCCATCTGTGTTACAGTTTCTAATTCATTTATTTTCAGGACCGGCTACTGATAAACAAAACCCGATACAGCATCGACTACCAGTGGGTCAAGGTATCTCACCTCGGCAACGGGATGAGCGGCAAGTGTCACCTAGCAACAGATTTTGATACGGATTTCAAATTCTGTGTCAAAGAGGTAATATGCTAATATGTTTGTGAACTGTCGGTGTACTTCATATCATGATCATAATTGTGGCTGTAAGTAAAGAAATGGGGTTTATGGATTTATTGACTAGTAGTCCGGGGGCAAATGTACAAATCCGGCACCTTTGTTGAATTTAAGCGTATCAACATCCGCGGCCTACTATGATATTGACATTTGATAACTGCTTTGCATGCCAAATGTATTAAAGGTACATGCCCACTCAGTAGGTTATACTATCGGGAGACGGATAGTTTTGTATATTCTGTAGATATGACATTTTCTCGTAAAATAAACATTAATTCACCATTACCCCACGTATTGATTGGCATTATTATACAGTTTATATCAGACGTAAATTTCCACACTGATATCAGGGACGATAACCGTGTTTACTTAAAATGTTAATGGACATTACTATTTATTCTCTGTATTTATTGTTTTGATGTGCAATGATTATACTTTGTAATCTGTTGAAAATATTATTTTTTTCAGGTGACGCATTTGATTAGTACAAATAATTAAAAAAACATCATGCCTCATTTGCATCAAAATAGACTGATACCACCACGAGTCATTATCAGTAAAATAAATATTACTAAATGATTATATATGTATAGCGGGCACTTGCAATTTTTAGCTCGACTATTCGAAGAATACGTAGAGCTTATGTTGTCACGTCGGCGTCACCGTCACGTCACGCCTTGGTTAAGGTTTTTAGTCAACCTTGTATATGGAATACTACTGGCCCTACACCCACCATACTTGGACAACTTCATCTCCTAGTGATGTACATCAATAACCCCTGATCTATATTTGAACTTGACCTACATTTCCTCTTGAATTACTTAGTTAATTCCCCTTGGTTAAGGTTTTTAATCAACCTTGGTTAAGGTTTTTAGTCAAGCTTGTATATGCAATACTACTGGCCCTACACCCACCATACTTGGACAACTTCATCTCCTAGTGATGCACATCAATAACCCCTGATCTATATTTGACCTTCACCTACATTTCCTCTTGAATTACTTAGTTAATTCCCCTTGGTTAGTTAGTCAACCTTGGTTAAGGTTTTTAGTCAAGCTTGTTACAGGTTTTTACTAGTGCATACAGACACCATACTTGGCAACCTACTCATTAGGACTACATCAATAACCCCTGATCTATATTTGACCTTGACCTATCCTCTTAATTACTTACTTAATTTTCCCCTTGGTTAAGGTAGTGAACTTGTATAGGAATACTACTGGCCCTACACCCACCATGCTTGGACAATTCAACTCCAGTATGTACTATATGACTATATTTGACCTACACTACATTTCCTCTTGAATTACTTACTTAATTAATTGCTTAAGTTAAGTCAGCTTGGTTAAGTTTTTAGTCGCTGTACATGGAATACTACTCAGCACCACTTGGACACCCTTTTCTCATAGGGATACATCATAACCCCTGATCTATATTTGACCTTGACCTACATTTCTCTCATTACTTTTAAGTTTTCCCCTTGGTTATGGTATAAGCTGTACATGGAACACTAGTCTACAGCACCATACTTGGACAATCTCTAGACTCATCTACCTGACTATGACCTTGACCTACTCTTGAATTACTTACTTAATTCCCTTGGATTATTAGTGAAGCTTGTATTGGAATACTACTGGCTACACCCACCATGTTGGACAATTCATCTAGATGCATCAATACCCCGATCTAGATTGGTTCACCTATTTCCTGAATTACTTACTTAATTCCCCTTGCTTAAGTGTCAGCTTGGTTAGGTTTTTATCAAGCTGGACTTGAATGCATACAGACACCATACTTGGACAACCTTTTCTCATAGGGATGTACATCAATAACCCCTGATCTATATTTGACCTTGACCTACATTTCCTCTTCAATTACTTAGTTAATTTCCCCTTGGTTATGGTTTTTAGTCAAGCTTGTATATGGAATACTACTGGCCCTACACCCACCATACTTGGACAACTTCATCTCCTAGTGATGTGCATCAATAACCCCTGACCTATATTTGACTTTCACCTACATTTCCTCTTGAATTACTTACTTAATACCCCTTGGTTAAGGTTTTTAGTCAACCTTGGTTAAGGTTTTTAATCAAGCTTGTACATGGAATACTATTGTGCATCCAGACACCATACTTGGACAACCTTTTCTCATAGGGATGTACATCAATATCCCCTGACCTTTATTTTACCTTCACCTACATTTAACCTTGAATTACTTGGTTAATGTTTATAGTCAAGCTTGTATATGGAATACTCCTGGGCCTACATCAACCATACTTGGACTACTTCATCTCCTAGTGATGTACATCAATAATCCCTGACCTATATTTGACCTTGACCTACTTTTATCCTAGGATTACTTAGTTATTTCCCGTTGGTTACGGTTTTTAGTCAAGCTTGTATATGGAATACTCCGGAGTGGGCCTACAGAAACCATACTTGGAAAACTTCATCTCCTAGTGATGTACATCAATAACCCCTGACCTATATCTGACATTGACCTACATTTAACCTTGAATTACTTACTTAATTTCCCTTGGTTAAGGTTTTTAGTCAACCTTGGTTAAGGTTTTTATGCAGGCCGCAGCCACCTTCTTTGTCAAGGTATGTGTACATCGACAACCCTCATAGTCGAGCTATGCTGTTCTCCTACAGCTCTTGTTAGAACTGGTGGAATAGTGACACAATTACCCACCTATTTAATTCCTATAAATACCATTTTGTGCCTACTGAGTGGGCATGTATCTTTAATGAATATGTTTTAAAAGTATATATAGAATCAAATGTGTCTTGATGTTCAATGACCTTTAAGGAGACAGTGTTTATAAGCGCTTGCGCTTACTACTGAATCCTTTTCCTTTTGATATATTTGTGTATACATTATTACATGTATCTGTGTCAAAATGTGAATAAAATATTGTTTAAACTAATGACCTTGAAATGACATTGAACTTAATTGAAAAGAAATGGCACCCTACTTTTCTGAAAGCTGAACCCTATAAGACCACGAGAAGCAAAAATAACACGATGTGCTGCATTCATGGCGGTAACCCGAACTATAACGACGTTATGTTCATACCAGGATGCATAAATGTACTAGCGCATCACGCACCTCAATAGTAAGAAATTAAATAAGTCCCTTTTTGTCGTGGCTGATGAAAAGGATGGGCGGGTGGGCGGGCGGCGGGCGGGCACAGCTTGTCCAAGCAATAACTAGATTACTACTTGACGGATTGTAACCAAATTTGGTATACATGTTTAACGGCAAGACGAAGAAGCCTATTGATTTTTAAAAAATTTCCGATGACTTATCTCCCCTTCGTGGCCATTTTTAAGTGCCGCACTCTGTATCCTTGTCCACGCAATAACTCAAGTTCTACTTCACCAATTGTAACCAAATTCTTACACATGTTTATCACGGCAAGACGAAGAAGCCTATTGATTTTGATTATGTTTTACCACGGGGCGGGCGGGCGGCGGACATAAAAAGTGCATAGTTTGTGTACACAACTCCTCCGAAACCGTTCAGTCAATCGATCTGAAACTATACACACGTCTTCTACACATATTGAAGATGTGCACCTTGGTGTTTTTATGCCGAAAAAATATTTTTTAACAAAAATATCACCTTTTAAACTTGGCCATTTTTTCCAACATTTTTTTATCCAATTCTATATAATTTCTACTTTACACACCTCTGCCTAAATTAGTATACATGTTTAGCACAACGAGAGGAAGAAATAATGCTATAGAGTTTCAAATTATCGTTAATGTTTATTGCCTTAATTGGTGACGGCTTCACATTTCTGCATCTTCGACGGGCGTATTTTGTGACTTACGGCACTCTTGTTAATTTTCGCACTCTGTATCCTTGTCCACGCAATAATTCAAGTTCTACTTCACCAATCGTTACCAAATTTGGTACACATGTTTATCACGGCAAGAGGAAGAAGCCTATTGATTTATCCGATGACTTATCTACCCTTGGCGGCCATTTTTAATTTTCGCACTCTGTATCCTTGCCCACGCAATAACTCGAGTTCTACTTTACGGATCGTAACCAAATTCGGTATACATGTTTATCACGGCAAGCCGGAGAAGCCTATTGATTTTCAAAAGTTTCTGATGATTTATCTACCCTTGGCGGCCATTTTTTTCCCCCCACTCTGCCCGTTTGAAAAAACGGGTCGTATATGTATTCACCTTGTTCATTTTTGCCCTCTGTATCCTTATCCACGCAATAACTTGCGTTGTACTTCACCGATTGTAACCAATGATGAAGAACCGTATTGGTTTTCAGTGAGTTATCTCCCCTTGGCGGCAATTTTTTATTTTTGCACTCTGTATCCTTGTCCACGCAATAACTCAAGTTCTACTTGATGCATCGTCACCAAATTCAGTTTACATGTTTATCACAGCAAGACGAAGAACCCTATTAATTATATTAAACTATTTCCGATGACGTATCTCCCATTGGCGGCCATTTTCAATTTTCGCACTCTGTACCCTTGTCCACACAAGAACTCAACTTCTACTTTACGGATCGTAACCAAATTTGGTATACATGTTTATCACGTCAAGATGAAGAACCCTATTGGTTTTCAGTGAGTTATCTCCCCTTGTTCACTGGCCTTATATTGTGACCTTCAGCACTCTTGTTTCAAATTGCTATATCTCTGTGACCGCTTGCGATATCAACTTCAAATTTCATATACACATTGTTCACTGTATGTATTTGGTCAATGCTCAGCCTGATGCCTTGTAGATGCACATCAGCAAGTATGAGTTGGAGGAGGTGGAATTGTGGAGCGAGCTTGACCACCCGAACATCGTGCAGATGTACGGCGCCATCCGGCATGGAGAGAAGATCTACATCCTACAGGAGTTCATCGACGGTACGTTGCAATGGTGGTCTAGGTTATCTCGGCCCTCCACTGAGAAAAGAGACCTTATGACTGATTTTGGATGATGGGAGTATGTGTTCCTTTATGATGAATCCATCCCCAAGGATTCATATCTTAGCTGTGAATCTGTGATTCTCACCTAAAGCTAAGTGGTCCGGTGTAGTAAAGGTGCCTGTCACCAGATCAGGCATATAGTGCATCTAGGAATCACGATTTTCCTGGTTTGGCCCTCAGGTACGTTTTTATCTTTGGCTCTTTTGTTACCTGGGAGTTGAATTGGGTTATTGCCCATTATAAAAGTAGTATGAGTATTACTGATCCTACTACTTTTGGCAGGGGGCCAAGTGATGCTGGTGTGTCGAGGACCTGGCATCAGATCAGGATTATGCTGATTTCAGGGCTGACTATATAGTTTTTTGTTGCGCCTGCTTTAGCAGATGGCGTGCCTATAGTCGCCGCTTTTTTTCCGTCATCTTCGTCGTCGTCCGTAATGTCAAAAACTTTGTACAAGCTTCGTCATCATGCTATAACTTTCATATTACTTTACAGAGTCCTTCAATATTTGGACACTCGATACATGTAAGCATTAGGAACACACTCATACCGCCAATTCACATGACCTTGACCTTTTTTTACCTTCAAATTTTTGCAGAAACACTTCTTCAACCTTGACCTTTTTTCGTATTTTAAACATGCACTTCTCTGACAGTTTTTATGATGCTTACTTTAGCACATGCCCATGATCATGTTACGGTCAAATTCCTCAGCAAGTGTGTGACACCGCTTCTGTGGCGGAATTCTTGTTTATTGTAAATATTCAGTTCTGATTTTGGGATTTTTCCCGCATTTGTACAGGTAACATATTAGAAACAAAATATGGTCATGTTATATATCAAATCGAAGGTATCGAGGAGACGATCATTCTGGAGTACTCTTGTCATAATCGGATTATTATGTCATCCAAGAAGACTTCATCGAACAGTCCCGAAAAATTTCCTACATACCATACTGACCCTATGTATTCGGACACCCTAAATATTCGGACACCCTATATTATCACAAAATTTTTTCGTGTCCCTAAATTTCGGACAGGTGTGAAATGTGGATATTTTTTTAAACGTATGTTTTCGGACAGTAAACAATCATAATTGGAAATATTTTTCATCAATATAATTATGGTTTAATATTACTACGGTGACAATATTTACCGAAATCTGCAAGCTTCAGTAGACGATGAATTAACACATTAAGTCCGTGTACCAGCTTTTTGGAAACACAATAAGCGCACATAATGCGTTACGTCTCAGATGTGATGAACCAATGAAAGGTGTTGTCGAGTCCGCATTAGCGATTATGTAAATGGTGCAAATGTTTTTTAACTTTAAAGTTAAAAATATCACGTCACATAATCATGAAAGGTCCAAATTTCGTTTGATGTCAGCCAGAAACGACATCAGAGAAATTGTAAAGATGCGGCATTCCTTTCATGTCTGAAACTGAAGGCCGACAAGAAGTCGTATAATCATGATAATCGAGAGTGTATATTTAACCAAGTCCTTTCAGAAATTGACATAATACACCTTTACGGGTACGAAATATATTTTTTTTTTATTTCTCAATGAAAGTACATGTTGTGACCACTCATTTGAACCGTCTCGACTAGACGGTTCAAATGGTGGTCGCGACGTATACTTCTGAGCGCATAGAAGGAAAATATTTAGGATTTTCCGCAAACATAATAGCGTCTCCTCAGCATTTTGCCCCTTGATTTTCCCCGACGTTTGCGGCACAGATCAAACGACGTATTGACCAATCAGTTCAATTTCAAAACATAGCCTAAAGGTCACACAGTTTACAGCCTCGCGCTGAATGATGTCATCAGGTGAACACCTGGCATTTGACACGACAGAGCGTTATCGATTTTTTTTTACACAAAGCAACACACGAATTTCGTCTGTAATATGTATGTGTCGGGTGTAATCGAGTTCTCGGATTTGGAATTCGAATTCGTGGCAGATATTAAAATACAATCGACTTCTGTATTACGTTGAAAACTGACATAAATTTTGGAGCAGACATCATCGTATTTTGCCGATATTGATTTTCAAAATCTGTCATAGTATCTTCCGTAAATGACGTTGAAAGTTGACATACATTTCAGAGCGTAAAATTATTATCGAAAAAAACCCGATGCAATACGGGTGGTAATACTGGTATAATACCCGCGTTTACGCGTATATAATAATGTAAATCGGTGAATGGAGTATTGCCTATTGGTTTGACAGTTCGATTCTTGCGTGTGGCAAAAAAAGGTGATCTTGTATAAGTGTAAGCATTTATTTAAAAGCGTACGGATGGACAGGCCAGTCAGTCGTTAGTCATCGTGATAACAATGACCCGCGTGCGTCTGTCTACCCGCTCGTCCGAAATCTGTGTCGCAGTTAAAAAAAACACGATGTCTCACCAAGCGGACACGGCTACTGGCAATACCGTGTTAGCATGGAGTGATCGATTTTTCCACACGCTACTTGGATTATCTGGTGAATTGGATTTAAGTATTGCAATTAATACAGGGATTGTTTTTCCAATAATAAGGTAACACATTTGTATTATATTGATTATTTGATTGCCTCCGTTCACAGAAATCATCAGAGCATTTAATTGCCCCGTGGCGTTTACAGAAAGCATCGGAGAACATTGCATTCCGGTGGTTGGAGGTTGGCGACCCTAAATATTCGGACAGCAATTTCGATAATTGTATCCCCCGGACTCCGTCGGGGGATACTATGGATTTGACAGCGCGCCACGTCCGCATCCGCATCCGCGTCCGCCGCAGACACTTCTTGTCCGGAGCATAACTCGAACACCCTTTGGAATATTTTCATGAAACTTCACACATGCATAGACCACGACCCGAAGGTGTGTCGCGCACAAGAATGACAACTCTTGCATAGCTATTTTTTGAGTTATCTCCCTTTTTTGTTTCTCGCACTGATTTCGTGTCCGGAGCATAACTCCACCACCCTTTCGAATATTTTCATGAAACTTCACACATGCATAGACCACGACCCGAAGGTGTGTCGCGCACAAGAATGACAACTCTTGCATAGCTAATTTTTTAGTTATCTCCCTTTTTTGTTTCGCGCACTGATTGACCATAACTCGACCACCCTTTGGAATATTTTTATGAAACTTAACACATTCAATTAGACCACGAACCGAAGGTGTGTCGTGCACAAGAATGACAACTCTTGCATAGCTAATTTTTTAGTTAGTTATCTCCCTTTTTTGTTTTCGCTCACTGATTTCCTGTCCGGAGCATAACTCGACCACCCTTTGGAATATTTTCATGAAACTTCACACATGCATAGACCACGACCCGGAGGTGTGTCGCGCACAAGAATGACAACTCTTGCGTAGCTAATTTTTCAGTTATCTCCCTTTTTTGTTTTGCGCACTCTACAAACTGGACAATAATGCATGAAGACCTGTTTTCTCGTCTGCTCTGTATACCTTTTCTCCTGCGCTCTGTACACCTTACCTGTAGAGAGAACAATAGAAACTGGGAGAACCATGTGCTAGCATGGGCTAGCATGTGCAGATGTCCAGTGCTTGACCACTGCTGACCAGGTAATTTATACAGGTAAATCACTACATTGGGTACTGTGTTGAAAATATTGTGGCATTATGTGGACCTCTGCAGATATATGTAGATAAATATAGGACTATTAAAAAAAAATCTGGTCTCCAATAGCAAGCATTATTATTTTTAAACTTTTTTTTGTAATTTTTTTTTTTTTTTTTTTTTCATTTTTTTTTTTTTTTTTTTTTTTCATTATTTATTTTCATTTTTTTTTTCAAATTATTTATATGACTGGAAAAAAAATCTGGGCTCCAGTAGCAAGCATTATTATTTTTAAACTTTTTTTTTCCATTTTTTTTTTTTTTCATTTTTTTTTTCATTTTTTTTTTTCATTTTTTTTTTTCAAATTATTTTTCCATTTTTGTCTAGTAGCATAAGGTCGTAAGTGCTATATACAGACTATTCACCTGTGCATGTGCTAGCATGTGCAACTGACCACTGACCACTGACCACTTACAGGTAATTTATACAGGTAAATGATTATATTACATTTCCGTAAACTGTGTTGAAAATATTGTGGCAATATGTGGACCTGTATATATATGATATGTAGATAAATATAGGACTATTAAAAAAACATTCTGGGCTCCAGTAGGGAGCATTATTCTTTTATTTTTTTTAAATTTAATTTTTTTTTTTCTATTTTTTTTTTTACATTCTATTCTTTTTCAATTTTTTACCTGACCACTAACTTATTACAGGTAATTTATACAGGTACATTATTACATTTCCGTAACTATTAACAAAAATTCTGGGCTCCAGTAGCGAGCATTATTATTATTATTTTTTTGGTATATTACATTTCCGTAAACTGTGTTGAAAATATTGTGGCATTATGTGGACCTGTGCAGATATATGTAGATAAATATAGGACTATTAAAAAAAATTCTGGGCTCCAGTAGCAAGCATTATTATTTTTAATTTTTAAAAAAAGAAAATTCATTTTTTTTTTTCAAATTCTTTTTCAATTTTTGTCTAGTAGCATAAGGTCGTAAGTGCTATATACAGACTATTATCATATAATAAAACAATTATTGACTAGTGAGCCATAGAATATAATCTGATATTCTATGGCTCACTAGTCAATAATTGTATAATATGTTCGGGCCAGTGAAAATTGCTTTCGGGCCCAGGCTCGAGGTCAAGGCGGGACAAGGCGAGGCATTTGATTCCGCGGAATTCTTGTTTACTTATCTCCCTTTGTTGTTTCGTGCTCTGATTTTGTATCCAGAGCATAACTCGAACACCCTTTGGAATATTTTTAGGCCCCACCACGATAGTGGAGGGGGCATTTAGTGTTACCCTCGTCCGTCCGTCCGTCCGTCCGTCCGTCCGTCCGGGCCAACATCGGGGGTTTAGGAGCTTAGGGTAAGGGTTAGTACCTTTGATCTCTTTGATCTCCCAAATGTTTGAACGTCCGTCCGTCCGTCCGTCCGTCCGTCCGTCCGGGCCAACATCGGGGGTTTAGGAGTTAGGGTAAGGGTTAGTAACCTTTGATCTCTTTGATATTGTCGGTGCCTCATAAATTTAGGAGCTAACTCTTTGATATTTAGGAGCTAACTCTTTGATCTTTTATATAGCGGTGCCTCATAACTCTCAAATGTTTGAACGTCCGTCCGTCCGTCCGTCCGTCCGTCCGTCCGTCCGTCCGGCCCAACATCGGGGGTTTAGGAGTTAGGGTAAGGGTTAGTAACCTTTGATCTCTTTGATATTGTCGGTGCCTCATAAATTTAGGAGCTAACTCTTTGATATTTAGGAGCTAACCCTTTGATCTTTTATATAGCGGTGCCTCATAACTCCCAAATGTTTGAACGTCCGTCCGTCCGTCCGTCCGGGCCAACATCGGGGGTTTAGGAGTTAGGGTAAGGGTTAGTAACCTTTGATCTCTTTGATATTGTCGGTGCCTCATAAATTTAGGAGCTAACTCTTTGATATTTAGGAGCTAACCCTTTGATCTTTTATATAGCGGTGCCTCATAACTCCCAAATGTTTGAACGTCCGTCCGTCCGTCCGTCCGTCCGTCCGGGCAGACATTCAGGTACTTATGTGGCTAGCCCCACAGGGTTATGGACTTGTTAAAGGATAGGGTTGGTTACAATTAGCCACCTAAGATATCGTTTTATGTGGCTAAAAGTGGTTTTATGTGGCTAATATTTAACATGCGATAAGCCACATAGTTACCTGAAAGTAAGAACGTCCGTCCGTCCGTCCGTCCGCGTCCGTCCGTCCGCACACACGAATGGGTACTTGTAAGCGTACGGGGATCTTATTGGGTAGGGTTATTGGGTCGGTCCGTCCGTCCGTCACAAAACTTTAACACTCGGGTAAATGTCTCATAATTTCTTCATCCTTCGACCGATCTGCTTCATATTTCATATACACATTGCTCTGATGGTTCACTACCGCCCTGTGCCAAATCCACGTTCGTCCTGCCCCCGGCAAGCCCAGGGTCAAGGTCACATACTTAGTGCTTCAAAAACTTTAACGCTCGGGTTAATATCTTATAATTTCTGTTTTCTTTCACGGATCAGCTTCATATTTCATATACACATTGCTCTAATGGTCCTCTACCGCCCTGTGCCAAATCCACATTTGTCCTGCCCCCGCCAAGCCCAGGGTCAAGGTTACATACTTGGTGCTTCAAAAACTTTAACGCTCGGGTAAATATCTTATTATTTCTGTTTTCTTTCACGGATCAGCTTCATATTTCATATACGCATTGCTCTAATGGTCCTCTACCGCCCTGTGCCAAATCCATGTTTGTCCTGCCCCCGCCAAGCCCTGTCAAGGTCACATACTTGGTGCTTCAAAAACTTTAACTCTCAGGTAAAAGAAAATTTTGACTTGGAATTTGGCCTCATTTATTATCAAAGCGATATGTGGGACATCCGTGTAAACTTCACACTTGCATAGAAGACGACCCAAAGGTGTGTTGCACGTAAGAATGACAACTCTTGCGTCGTTAATTTCTTAGTTATCTCCCTTTGTTGTTTCTTGCACTGATTTCGTGTCTGGAGCATAACTCGAACACCCTTTGGAATATTTTCATGAAACTTCACACATGCATAGACCACAACCCTAAAGGTGTGTCACGCAAGAATGACAACTCTTGCATCACTAAATTTTTAGTTATCTCCCTTTGTTTTTTCCGTCACTGATTTTGTCTCCGGAGCATAACTCGAACACATTTTTTTCAAACTACTTGTGTATCTGGGGAGGGGGATGCACATGCGCTTGTCGACAAGCGTCCATTTCTAGTTTCTATAGGTTACCGACACAAATGTTGTAAAAAGGAACAGCCCATTGCCAATTACAAAATTGACAATTGAAAACACGAATAGCTGCTATAATTGGTGTGTATTGCACAGGACCGAGTGTAACCGGCTCAAATATAATTTAAGCAAATGGCCTCATATGCCGAATATGAGCCGAATGTCGCACTTAATGACTGCTTTTGCTGACATCGCCTATGCATTATTTACATACACAATTGAAAATGAAACCAAATTCGACTTGACCAATACCCGACAAAAAAAAAAAAAAAATCGCACATCTTATCCCACACCATTTCCGATTATACCACATTATGCCCTATTATCTAGTACAATAAGTTGTCTACAATATGAATCTTGCAGATTAGCAGTTTCAGTAGGCTGTAAAATAACAACAAAAACGTGAACATTGGTGTTTTTATTTGTTGACAGATTTTTTATTTCATTAAATGGATATAAATCCACTCATTACATGTTCAGGTTCAATTTTGAAAATATTAAATAAATATAAAGATACACATTTATATTGCATTAAAACATACATATTTAATCAATATGGTACTCTAAATTAATCATTAATATTATTTATTACATTTGTATTATCAAGTCAACATACATGTCTATGTTATCTTTATCTTCTTTTCAATTTTCAAAATTTACCTGAAATGTACCTGAAAACACAACCCTCTATTAAGAGGTCACCTCTGTTAAGCAGCCAGTTTTGTCACTTCCCTTGGGTGGCTGCTTAAGACAGGTTTGACTGTATATTACAAAATAAAAAAGGAATCTCATTGGGAGGCAGTTTGAATGTGATCATTTAAAGCAAGGATAACAGCATATGCATACATTTTGATGTAAACACATTTTATTATCACGCCCGCTTGCCGTTGGCATGATATAGTCCACGCTCTTGGCGTGCTACCATGTGTCTGTGCCCCACCCCCCCCCCCCCCCCCCCCCCCCCACTCCCCTGTATATGACGATGGTGTTGAACGAACCGATGTACATGTAAAAGCGGAATCAATCAATGAAGCTGTTGTTGCCAGGGGGTTGTCTGACAGAGGCCATTAACTGCCAGCGCACCCTGCAGCGTCGACTCAGCCACAAGACAGCCCTGCATTACTTTCGCCAGCTGCTACAAGTACTGGTGTACCTGAAGTCCAAACACATGCTTAATGAGGATATAAAAGGTGTGTAGGCCAAGTATGATGAAAACTAAATATTGTTACTGCTTCCACAGCTGCTACAGATGATGCTGTAGCTAACTGGTGTAGCTAATGTCCTCAATTCTCAATTGAAGCGACCAGTGGAAGAAGGGGACTAACTGTGTGAGGGATGTGATATCTCAGTTTTAAGCAGAATTCCGATTTCAAGTCACATTTTTGAGATCAATGTAAATTATTGAGAAAATATTGGTGAGGTAGGCACAGCTTAGCTGGCAGGCCAAGAAAATATTGGACCATGTAGGTGAGGTAGGCACAGCTTAGCTGGCAGGTCAAGAAAAGATTGGCGAACAATTGCAACAAAAATCGTCTTGTTAAGAAAGTGTCTTCAAGAACATGTCGTGTTGTAAGCACACCTGTTTCAAACATTTTCACTGGTTCTGAGATTCCAGTGACACAGTGTGTTGCGGAATTCTCTCAATAGAAATTGAGTTTGCAAGATGGCTGAATTTTTCAGACAGTGATCAGTGCATATCATAGTAAAAATATTTCCGCAAGTGACACTATTAATTGTAATCCAGACATGACATTCGGCAAAAATTTGTAAATTTTAATTACAGCCTATAAAATATGAAAAATCACAGCATATAAAATCTCCGTTTTACCAGTCTGTGTTTTACAACTTGACAGATTTATGTAACCCTACGCGCTTTTGTAAACAATGGCCAGCGGCGTGGAATCCAAATATCTATTTCCCAAATCATTTTCGGTACATTTTCGGTTATCAATTCTGCCATATTAACATGTACAACCCAAAGCGGAAAAAAGAATTGACCAATGACTGACAAACATGACTTCAGGGACAATGTGTCCCTTCAACAAATTCCCAAAAATATTACCCCACCCGCCCAAAATCTTGAAGAATTTACTAACAAATGCTCAAATGCAAACGCAATATGCCAGGACTAGCCTAATACTTTACGAATTCTAATGTGCACATACATGACTATACATAATAAACTGTATTGCAGATGGGTAATCACCTGAATTAGGCGTAAATCCTGGGAAATCCTGTTCAAGGCTGTTGACACTTGTTGACATTGCCTTTGTCAAAATCACGCAAACTCATTTGGTGCGAGGCGGTTATCGATGACGATAACAACCTGCTGACGTATTGAAAAATATTACTATTCGTTATATGCTACGACGTTACAGAAAGCAGGGAGCACACTAGGTGCATTAGAATGCTTTGTTTTTCGATTTAGAGCGATATGTGTGAGGTTTTATGGTCTGAGAATCAGTTTTACGGCTCCGATAACGCGTCGCCGTAAAACTGATTCACAGACCATAAAACCTCCCACATACCGCTCCAAATCGAAAAACAAAGTATGGTTATCCCCTAAGTATATCATTGTTTATCAAATCAATCTGAGTTCAATCAATCAGACACTTGACAACTTGAAATATAGCTGCAATCAGTCTGCAGACCTAACATGGGTTTGGGCACTTGTCGTCTACAAAATGCATCCTCACATTCTTATTGTCTCACAATATTGCATTTAAAAGGAACACTGATCAGTTTATTAACCAAGGACAGTCAGCATCACATCAATAAAAAATAGCATGTACAACCCCATCAACCTCTTTCTGTCTGGGTTAAAGTGGCCGCCTGTTTATCGTGCCTTCTATTTCAGCTGACAATCTGCTGCTGTGCCGGGAAGGCACCAACTCATCAAACATGAAGGTGGCCGACTTTGGTCTTGCCCGTCGCTGCGACCTCCAGGTGAGTAATTGTAGAAATGTTGGCATGTGCCAATCCTACTTCTGTCAATAGCTGTGTTGTCAGCTGTGCTTCACTGGTTTCATGTGGCAATTATTTTCCTCACTGTTTATAGACACCACTATTTAGTGTAAGAATTCTATTCTGTATTGTATAAAATATGCTGGTAGTGTATTAAAATTCATGATGCACTAGTCTTACAAACAGAACACGTTTTCTAATAAAAGCGGCTTCAATGTGTGATTCTGTTGTGATGCAATATACAGAAACAGTTATTATACCCACTTTTTGAAAAATAACTGGCTATATTGTTTTCGTCACGGGGGTCCGTCCGTCCGTCTGTCCATACGTACGTCTTGCAGTACATCCGTACGTCCGCCCGTCACATTTCTTGTAAGAAGTATAACTGTTTAACCATAATAGGTAGAGACTTGAAACATGGTGTGTGCCTTCCTTATGGTGTGTAGATGCGCAAAGTGAACTTCAATTTTTAATTTGACCCCCCGCTCATGGATTATCTGCCCCTTTTTGACTTAGCATTTGGGAAAAGTTGGTATATTGCGATGGCGCTCCAACGACTATGCTCTTTGTTTTTTAACTGATTTCATAGAAACTTTGCAGAGGCCCGTTTCTTATGAAATCAGTTAATGTGTTTCATAATTATAATTATCACAGTCATGCAAGATCTTCTATTTGTAGGCATGTGCCCCCTTTCACGGGCTTGTGTTCACACAATACGTAGAATCATTTGTGTTTATTAACTTCATTTTCCGCTTTCGTAGTAACTCCACTAACCCGTCCTAAAATTACCATAGCTGTTGACAGGCTATTCAAACACCTTTCTTACAAAATCAGGAAATTCATTTTAATAAGAAATGCATTAACTCTTTGCATGCTGGGAAACTTGTGGGCTATAAATAGTTCAAAACTTGCGGACAAAAATTCATCATATTTTCTTGTATTTCTCCCCGTAAATATCATGAAGATGTCTTGGAATTTCATTAGAATTGAGTCCTGAGGACTCAATTCTAATGAAATTTCAAGACATATTTACAGAGAGAAATAAAACATATACTGTTAATTCGTTGGCGGATATTTTCACCACTAGCATGCAAAGAGTTAATCACCAACTCGTTCAAGATTCTCTATTTGTAGGTCCTGTTGACTGGATTTATGAAATTCATTTAGTAATGTCACACAAACGATACTGAGCCTCGTTTCTTATGAAATCCAGTTCTTGTGAAATCGAGTTTAATTTATGATGACTTGGTAGATCGGCTATATGTAGGCGTGTAAGGGTTCACAAACAGAGCCTCGTTTATATATTTGTTTGGTATGCAATCAGTAAACTAATGTAATAAGTATGAATGCCTGTCCTCTATGTGCAGGTGCGTAAGGGCACACCGCCCGTGGGCACCCAGACCCAGTGGAGCCCGGAGAAGGCAGAGAGTGAGGAGTACGGGTTCTCGGCTGAGCTCTGGGCGGCGGTATGCGTGCTTGTACACATGCTCAGTGGCTACCCTCCCTGGATACGGCGCTTCGCCAACTTCAGATCCCTCATTGTTGTGGTAACCATTGTTCTAGTTCCTCGTTTTGTTTTAACCTTTCCCCGCTAATTCAAATGTTGTCATATGTTGTTTATTATGTCACTGGTCTCAGTAGAGCCCGAGCCATATATTGTTTGGACTGTGTGTCCGTCCGTCCATGTGTGCGTCCGTCCATCCATCCAAGTTTGCGGAGTTTCTCAATTCTGCCATAACTCCTATATCGCTTGAAGTATTACTTTAATACATAATACTTGTGCACAAATGCCACACATCCATGCTGCCGTTATATGACCTTGACCTTTTGACCTTGACAACTTTTTCAAACATTAAGAAGTTTGCTGGAGTTTCTCAATTGTGTTATAACTTATATACAGTCGAACCTGCAAAGGGAAGTGGCCAAAGTGGCCGTTGTTGACAGGTGGTTGTTGTTCCAAGGGTCAAACATTTTCCCGGTTTGACAACAAAGTCGGCCATGTATTTAGCATTCTATTGTAATCTATATGCATGCATAGAAAACGTCTTGGCTGTATACACTTCCACCTGACGATTCGCTATTGCACGATCGTGGAGTGTATCTGCTTTTTATAAATTAAAAATTGCATGAAAATGGCAAAAATAGTCAATTAAAGTTATTTTGCTATGTCATCTTGTTGTTATTGTTCTTGAACCCAGCCTCGCTTTGGAAATTATATACAAAGGGGAGTAATTATCTTCATGATAAGTACATCCCGCGGCTGGATTTGGTGCACCATTTAATAGCTTGTCGTAATTACATGTAAGCAGTTTAATTAGCATGACCATTAGTATTTTGTTTTCTTATTCTCTATTTCACGCCATCAATTGACATTAATAACTGTCATATAGTCTTTATTAAAACGATAGCCTATGTGGCGCGGCCTGTGACAAAAATATTTTGTAACAAAAATATTTCATTGAATGTGTGTAGTCAAGTAACCCACGCGAGATAGGTGTCCAAATCGGCAGAGAACACCATGCTTGTTTGCTTTCTGTCTAATGTATAATATCCTGATCAAGCCCGAATATTTAAGCATCGTATGACGAATTGGCAATGTCCGCCGATGTAATTACTGATGTGTTTAATTAAAGATTGGCGAGCATTGTAAACCATGGGCAGACTAAGCGAATCCACTGCCTGGTCTGGCCGCTAATGCAATTAGCCGGGATTTGTCGGAAATCGAGACCCAATTCACATAAACACGTTTGTCACTTTAGACTGGTTCCCGGTAGTATTGTTTCGCTAGGCTGCGCATCCGACAGGGTATCAGTCAAGTGTCGACTACGTGACGGAATTCAGCAACCGCGTGTATTGATCTTTGATATGGCCTTGTGCCCCGCGGTGTGAAATTTACACGTAGTAATACTTCACAAGCGCGGTGTGTTTGAAGTCTTAGTCTTGTCACTGTAGACGAATCAGCATCGTGTAAACACAGTTTACTAACTAATGATCGAGTTTTATGACTTACGCGGAATTGCATTATGCCTATACACATCACGGAATTAAATTTTCCCGCATTGATTCTACCGTTATGTTGTCACTGCAGCAGACACATGGTATCTGCGCTCACATCAAAGGTACTCGCGACACTCGTCCAGTGTGCTTGAAATGTGCAGAATATTTTTTTGGCTAAATTTATGTTATTGCAAATGTTTCCATAGTCTAAGGGTGTGACGATGAACCGCCATACTCTATTATTCGCGATTTGTAGCTCCATGGTTCGGTGCACGAATACAATCTTGTGGTTTTTCAAAAATCTATTTTTAACTTGTTATTGTTGTTGATGTTGCTGCTGTGAAATTGTGGGTGGTTGGTCGGGCAAACGCGATGGCGTAAATTAACGGTAGGGGTTCCTCCTTATAGGAATCACGATTTGCCTGGTTTGGCCCTCAATACTTCAACATTTCATTCATTGGTATGTGTGCCACACCTGCCTTTTCATAATTTATATGACCTTCGCCTTTTCACCTTCACCAGGTTACTTAAATGACTTAACAATTTTGGTTAACCAGTTCGTCACAGTTTCTCAAACTGGCCATATCATCTACATAAGTTGCTTAATCGCTTCAATACTTCAACACTTCATTCATTGGTATGTGTGCCACACCTGCCTTTTCATAATTGTATCCCCCGGACAACTCTTGCATAGCTATTTTTTTAGTTATCTCCCTTTTTTGTTTATCGCACTGATTTCGTGTCCGGAGCATAACTCCACCACCCTTTGGAATATTTTCATGAAACTTCACACATGCATAGACCACGACCCGAAGGTGTGTCGCGCACAAGAATGACAACTCTTGCATAGCTAATTTTTTAGTTATCTCCCTTTTTTGTTTCGCGCACTGATTGACCATAACTCGACCACCCTTTGGAATATTGTTATGAAACTTCACACATTCAATTAGACCACGAACCGAAGGTGTGTCGTGCACAAGAATGACAACTCTTGCATAGCTAATTTTTTAGTTATCTCCCTTTTTTGTTTTCGCGCACTGATTTCCTGTCCGAAGCATAACTCGACCACCCTTTGGAATATTTTCATGAAACTTCACACATGCATAGACCACGACCCGGAGGTGTGTCGCGCACAAGAATGACAACTCTTGCGTAGCTAATTTTTTAGTTATCTCCCTTTTTTGTTTTGCGCACTCTACAAACTGGACAATAATCCATGAAGACCCGTTTTCTCGTCTGCTCTGTACACTTTTTCTCGTGTGCTCTGTACACCTTACCTGTAGAGAGAACAATAGAGACTGGGAGAACCATTCACCTGTGCATGTGCTAGCATGTGCAAATGTCCAGTCTTGACCAGTCTTGACCACTCTTGACCACAGGTAATTTATACAGGTAAATTACTACATTGGATATTACATTTCCGTAAACTGTGTTGAAAATATTGTGGCATTATGTGGACCTGTGCAGATATATGTAGATAAATATAGGACTATTAATTAAAAAAAAATTCTGGGCTTCAGTAGCAAGCATTATTGTATCCCCCGGACTCCGTTGGGGGATACTATGGATTTGACAGCGGGTCGTGTCCGCGTCCGCCGCAGACACTTCTTGTCCGGAGCATAACTCGAACACCTTTTGGAATATTTTCATGAAACTTCACACATGCATAGACCACGACCCGAAGGTGTGTCGCGCACAAGAATGACAACTCTTGCATAGCTAATTTTTTAGTTATCTCCCTTTTTTGTTTCTCGTACTGATTTCGTGTCCGGAGCATAACTCCACCACCCTTTAGAATATTTTCATGAAACTTCACACATGCATAGACCACGGCCCGAAGGTGTGTCGCGCACAAGAATGACAACTCTTGCATAGCTAATTTTTTAGTTATCTCCTTTTTTTTGTTTTTTTCGCGCACTGATTGACCATAACTCGACCACCCTTTGGAATATTTTTATGAAACTTCACACATTCAATTAGACCACGAACCGAAGGTGTGTCGTGCACAAGAATGACAACTCTTGCATAGCTAATTTTTTAGTTATCTCCCTTTTTTGTTTTCGCGCACTGATTTCCTGTCCGGAGCATAATTCTACCACCCTTTGGAATATTTTCATGAAGCTTCACACATGCATAGACCACGACCTGGAGGTGTGTCGCGCACAAGAATGACAACTCTTGCGTAGCTAATTTTTGAGTTATCTCCCTTTTTAGCTCGGCTATTCGAAGAATAAGTAGAGCTTATGTTGTCACCCCGGCGTCGGCGTCACCGTCACGCCTTGGTTAAGGTTTTTTGTCAAGCTTGTATATGGAATACTACTGGCCCTACACCCACCATACTTGGACAACTTCATCTCCTAGTGATGTACATCAATAACCCCTGATCTATATTTGACCTTCACCTACATTTCCTCTTGAATTACTTGGTTAATTCCCCTTGGTTACGGTTTTTAGTCAACCTTGGTTAAGGTTTTTAGTCAAGCTTGTATATGCAATACTACTGGCCCTACACCCACCATACTTGGACAACTTCATCTCCTAATGATGCACATCAATAACCCCTCATCTATATTTGACCTTCACCTACATTTCCTCTTGAATTACTTACTTAATTCCCCTTTGTTAAGGTTTTTAGTTAACCTTGGTTCAGGTTTTTTTTCAAGCTTGTACATTGAATACTATTGTGCATCCAGACACCATACTTCGACAACCTTTTCTCATAGGTTTGTACATCAATAACCCCTGATCTATATTTGACCTTGACCTACATTTCCTCTTCAATTACTTACTTAATTCATTTTGGTTAAGGTTTTTAGTCAACCTTCTATATGAAATTAACTACTGGCCCTACACCCACCATACTTGGACAACTTCATCTCCTAGTGATGTACATCAACAACCCCTGATCTATATTTGACCTTGACCTACATTTCCTCTTGAATTACTTACTTAATTCCCCTTGGTTAACGTTTTTAGTCAAGCTTGTAGATGCAATACTCCTGGCCCTACACCAACCATACTTGGACAACTTCATCTCCTAGTGATGTACATCAACAACCCCTGACCTATATTTGACCCTGACCTACATTTAACCTTAAATTACTTAGTTAATTCCCCTTGGTTAAGGTTTTTACTCGACCTTGGTTAAGCTTTTTACTCAAGCTTGTACATGGAATACTATTTTGCATACAGACACCATACTTGGACAACCTTTTGTCATAGTGATGTACATCAATAACCCCTAATCTATATTTGACCTTGACCTTCATTTCCTCTTGAATTACTTACTTAATCTCTTTGGTTAAGGTTTTTAGTAAAGCTTGTAGATGGAATACTCATGGCCCTACACCAACCATACTTGGACAACTTAATCTCCTAGTGATGTACATCAATAATCCCTGACCTATATTTCACCTTGACCTACTTTTAACCTTGAATTACTTAGTTATTTCCCCTTGGGTAAGGTTTTTAGTCAAGCTTGTATATGGAATACTCCTGGCCCTACACCAAACCATACTTGGACAACTTCATCTCCTAGTGATGTACATCAACAACCCCTGACCTATATTTGACCTTGACCTACATTTAACCTTGAATTATTACCTTAGTTATTTCCCCTTGGTTAAGGTTTTTACTCGACCTTGGTTAAGCTTTTTACTCAAGCTTGTACATGGAATACTATTGTGCATTCAGACACCATACTTGGACAACCTTTTGTCATAGTGATGTACATCAATAACCCCTGATCTATATTTGACCTTGACCTACATTTACTCTTGAATTACTTACTTAATTCTCTTTGGTTAAGGTTTTTAGTCAAGCTTGTAGATGGAATACTCATGGCCCTACACCAACCATACTTGGACAACTTCATCTCCTAGTGATGTACATCAACAACCCCTGACCTATATTTGACCTTGACCTACATTTAACCTTAAATCACTTACTTAATTCCCCTTGGTTAAGGTTTTTGTCGCGCCCGCTTGCGGAAAGCGCGATATAGTCGGCACTTTGGCGTACGTACGTACGTACGTGCGTACGTACGTATGTTCGTACGGTTGTACGTACGTGTGCGTACGTATGTACGTACGTGTGTCCGGTTAAAGTTTTTGGTTAAGTTGTTTGGTTAAGTTAAGTTTGGTTAAGTTTTTGGTTAAAGTTCTTTGGTTAAGTTTTTGGTTAAGTATTTTGGTTAAAGTTTTTGGTTAAAGTTTTTCGTTTATACAATATCTGCAACTTGCTTTGCCCATTACCTTGTTTTTCTTCACATGGTGTTTATCTCGTCTATTTTTCATTCTACCCCCCTCCCGTGCGGCCCTTGTGCCCTATGCAAGGTGGAAATTAAACTTTGAAGTTTTTGGTTAAGTTTTTTTGGTTAAAGTTTTTGGTTAAGTTTTTTGGTTAAGTTTTTTGGTTAAAGTTTTTCTGTTTATACTATATCTCTGCAACTGCATTGCCCATTCATTACTTGAAACTTCATATGAAGTGTTTATCATCATCTATATTTTCATTCTTACTCACGTGCGGCCCCTGTGCCAATGTCAAGGTCAAATTACTTTGAAGTTTTTGGTTAAGTTTTTTGGTTAAAAGTTTTTGGTTAAGTTTTTTGGTTAAATTTTTTTTTTTTGGGTTAAATGTTTTTGGTTAAGTTTTTTGGTTGTTTTTTTTTTTTAAATTTTTTCGTTATATTATATCTCTGCAACTGCTTTGCCCATTACCTTGAAACTTCACATGGGTGTTTATCATCATCTATATTTTCATTCTACCCCCCTCCCGTGCGGCCCCTGTGCCCAATGTCAAGGTCAAATTACTTTGAAGTTTTTGGTTAAAGTTTTTTTCGCATTTAACCTTCAATTACTTGGTTAATGTTTAGAGTCAAGCTTGTATATGGAATACTTCTGGGCCTACATCAACCATACTTGGACAACTTCATCTCCTAATGATGTACATCAATAATCCCTGACCTATATTTGACCTTGACCTACTTTTATCCTTGAATTACTTAGTTATCTCCCCTTGGTTACGGTTTTTAGTCAAGCTTGTATATGGAATACTCCTGGGCCTACAGCAACCATACTTGGAAAACTTTATCTCCTAGTGACGTACATCAATAATCCCTTTGTTAATGTTTTTAGTCAACCTTGGTTAAGGTTTTTATGCAGGCCGCAGCCACCTTCTTTGTCAAGCTATGTGTACATCGACAACCCTCGTAGTCGAGCTATGCTGTTCTCCTACAGCTCTTGTTTGTTTTGCGCACTCTACAAACTGGACAATAATGCATGAAGACCCGTTTTCTCGTCTGCTCTGTACACCTTTTCTCGTGTGCTCTGTACACCTTACCTGTAGAGAGAACAATAGAGACTGGGAGAAACATTCACCTGTGTATGTGCTAGCATGTGCAAATGTCCAGTCTTGACCACTATATCTGACCACAGGTAATTTATACAGGTAAATAACTACATTGTATATTAAGTGCTATATACAGACTATTCACCTGTGCATGTGCTAGCATGTGCAACTGACCACTGACCACTTACAGGTAATTTATACAGGTAAATGATTATATTACATTTCCGTAAACTGTGTTGAAAATATTGTGGCAATATGTGGACCTGTATATATATGATATGTAGATAAATATAGGACTATTAAAAAACATTCTGGGCTCCAGTAGGGAGCATTATTCTTTTATTTTTTTAAATTTTAATTTTTTTTTTCCATTTTTTTTTTACATTCTTTTTCAATTTTTTATTTTTTTAACCTGACCACTAACTTATTACAGGTAATTTATACAGGTACATATTTACATTTCCGTAAACTATTAACAAAAATTCTGGGCTCCAGTAGCGAGATTATTATTTTATTTTTTTTTGTATATTACATTTCCGTAAACTGTGTTGAAAATATTGTAGGCATTATGTGGACCTGTGCAGATATATGTAGATAAATATAGGACTATTAAAAAAATTCTGGGCTCCAGTAGCAAGCATTATTATTTTTAATTTTTAAACTTTTTTTCCATTTTTTTTTTTTTATTTTGTTTTCAAATTCTTTTTCAATTTTTGTCTAGTAGCATAAGGTCGTAAGTGCTATATACAGACTATTATCATATAATAAAACAATTATTGACTAGTGAGCCATAGAATATAATCTGATATTCTATGGCTCACTAGTCAATAATTGTATAATATGTTCGGGCCAGTGAAAATTGCTTTCGGGCCCAGGCTCGAGGTCAAGGCGGGACAAGGCGAGGCATCTGATTCCGCGGAATTCTTGTTTACTTATCTCCCTTTGTTGTTTCATGCTCTGATTTTGTATCCAGAGCATAACTCGAACACCCTTTGGAATATTTTTATGCCCCACCACGATAGTGGAGGGGGCATTTAGTGTTACCCTTGTCCGTCCGTCCGTCCGTCCGTCCGTCCGTCCGTCCGTCCGTCCGTCCGTCCGCACACACGAATGGGTACTTGTTGTAAGCGTACGGGGATCTTATTGGGTAGGGTTAGGATAGTGTTGGGTACTCTTGTTGGGTAAAAAACAGTAAAAACCCAACAAGTATTCATTCGTAGGAACGTGCGTCCCGTCCTCCCGTCCGTCCGTCCGTCCATCCGTCACAAAACTTTAACACTCGGGTAAATGTCTCATAATTTCTTCATCCTTCGACCGATCTGCTTCATATTTCATATACGCATTGCTCTAATGGTCCTCTACCGCCCTGTGCCAAATCCACGTTCGTTCTGCCCCCGTCAAGCCCAGGGTCAAGGTCACATACTTAGTGCTTCAAAAACATTAACGCTTGGGTAAATATCTTATATTTTCTGTTTTCTTTCATGGATCATCTTCATATTTCATATACGCATTGCTCTAATGGTCCTCTACCGCCCTGTGCCAAATCCACGTTCGTCCTGCCCCACCAATCCCAGGGTCAAGGTCACATACTTGGTGCTTCAAAAACTTTAACGCTCGGTAAATATCTTATAATTTTTATTTCCATTCACGGATCAACTTCATATTTCATATACGCGTTGCTCTAATGGTCGTCTACCGCCCTGTGCCAAATCCACGTTCGTCCTGCCCCCGCCAAGCCCAGGGTCAAGGTCACATACTTAGTGCTTCAAAAACTTTAACGCTCGGGTAAATATCTTATAATTTCTGTTTTCTTTCATGGATCATCTTTCATATTTCATATACGCATGCTCTAATGGTCCTCTACCGCCCTGTGCCAAATCCACGTTCGTCCTGCCCCCGCAATCCCAGGGTCAAGGTCACATACTTGGTGCTTCAAAAACTTTAATGCTCAGGTAAATATCTTATAATTTTTCTTTCTTTCCATTCACGGATCAACTTCATATTTCATATATGCGTTGCTCTAATGGTCCTCTACCGCCCTGTGCCAAATCCACGTTCGTCCTGCCCCCGCCAAGCCAGGGTTAACATCATATACTTAGTGCTTCAAAAACTTTAACGCTCAGGTAAATATCTTATAATTTCTGTTTTCTTTCACGGATCAGCTTCATATTTCATATATGCATTGCTCTAATGGTCCTCTACCGCCCTGTGCCAAATCCACGTTTGTCCTGCCCCCGCCAAGCCCAGGGTCAAGGTCACATACTGGTGCTTCAAAAACTTTAACGCTCAGGTAAAAGAAGAAAATTTTGACTTGCAATTTGGCCTCATTTATTATCAAAGCGATATGTGGGACATCTGTGTTCTATGAACACTTTTATTTTTAGTTTATTAAACTTCACACATGCATAGAAGACGACCCAAAGGTGTGTCGCACGTAAGATGACAACTCTTGCGTCGTTTAATTTCTTAGTTATCTCCCTTTGTTGTTTCGTGCACTGATTTCGTGTCTGGAGCATAACTCGAACACCCTTTGGAATATTTTCATGAAACTTCACACAAATGCATAGACCACGACCCTAAAGGTATGTCCCGCAAGAATGACAACTCTTGCATCACTAATTCTTTAGTTATCTCCCTTTGTTTTTCCGTCACTGATTTTGTCTCCGGAGCATAACTCGAACACCCTTTTTTCAAACTACTTGTGTATCTGGGGAGGGGGATACACATGCGCTTGTCGACAAGCGTCCATTTCTAGTTATTTTTAAATTTTTTAAACTTTTTTTTTCTTTTTTTTTTTATTTTTTGTTTTCATTTTTTTTCTTCAATTTTTGTCTAGTAGCATAAGGTCGTAAGTGCTATATACAGACTATTATCATATAATAAAACAATTATTGACTAGTGAGCCATAGAATATAATCTGATATTCCATGGCTCACTAGTCAATAATTGTATAATATGTTCGGGCCAGTGAAAATTGCTTTCGGGCCCAGGCTCGAGGTCAAGGCGGGACAAGGCGAGGCATTTGATTCCGCGGAATTCTTGTTTACTTATCTCCCTTTGTTGGTTCATGCTCTGATTTCGTATCCAGAGCATAACTCGAACACCCTTTGGAATATTTTTATGCCTCACCATGATAATGGAGGGGCATTTAGTGTTACCCTTGTCCGTCTGTCCGTCCGTCCGTCCATCCGTCCGCACACACGAATGGGTACTTGTTGTAAGCGTACGGGGATCTTATTGGGTAGGGTTAGGATAGTATTGGGTACTCTTGTTGGGTATTTTTATACAGTAAAAACCAAACAAGTATTCATTCGTAGGAACAGATTATTTCATTACACCATTCTTATGCACAACTGCACATTACGAAGTTCGCCAGAGTTTCTCACTTATGTCATAACTTCTATATCCCTTGAATGATTACTTAAATATTTCAACACGGTATACCTGTGGACACATGCCACACATCCATGCTGCCTTTAATATGACATTGACCTTTTGACCTTCACAACTTCGAACATTTTCCCACATTAAGAACTTCGCCAGAGTTTCTGAATTCTATCATAACTTGTATATTCCTTGAAGGATTACTTAAATGTTTCAACACAGTGAACTTTTTAACACATTAAGAAGTGGGTGGTGGTCGGGTGAACGTGATGGCGTAAATTTACGGTAGGGGTTCCTCCTGATAGGAATCACGATTTTCCTGGTTTGGCCCTCAGGTACGCTTTTCTTTGGCTCTTTTGTTACCTGGGAGTTGAATTGGGTTATTCCCCATTCTAAAAATGGTAAGATTATTACTGATCCTATTGCTTTTGGGAGGGGGCCAAGTGATTCTGGTGTGGCGAGGACCTGGCATCAGATCAGGAGTATTCTGATTTCAGGGCTGAATATATAGATTTTTCATTGTAAATATTCAGTTCTGATTTTGAGATTTTCCCCCCATTTGTACATTTGTTAATAGGCGGTTAAACCCTAACAAACAAACAAACAAACAAACAAACAAACAAACAAACAAACAAACAAACAAACAACACATTAAGAAGTTTGCTGGAGTTGCGAAATTCTGTCATAATTTCTATATCCCTTGAAGTACTTTAATAATAGTTCAATATCGCGGTACATCATACTTGTGGACAAATGCCACATATCCATGCTGCCCTTAATATTTTCTTGTGTTGTCAATATTTGACATCAATATTATTAGCGATGCGATAATGGAGTTAATTCAACAGCCAGGTATATACATATATGTTTGCAGATTGTAGACCATTCACCTCCACTGGAAGACATCCCTAGTAACATCAGCAAGCCGGTGCGGGACCTGATAGAGCGTGGCTTCACCGTGTGTCCCGGCCAGCGACCAATCGCAGAGCAACTCCTGCTGCATACAGCCTTCCTAATACTCGGTAACATGTGATTCCACATACATGGTCAAACTAGTCTCCCAACCACAGAGCAACTCCTGCTGCATACAGCCTTCCAAATACTCGGTAACGTGTGACTCCACGTACATGGTCGAACTAGTCTCCCACCCACAGAGCAAACTCCTGCTGCATACAGCCTTCCTAATACTCGGTAACATGTGACTCCACGTACGCAGTCAAATTATATCTCTCAACCACAGAGCAACTCCTGCTGCATATAGTCTTCCTAATACTCGGTAACATGTGACTCCTCGTACATGGTCGAACTAATCTCCCAGCCACAGGGCAACTCCTGCTGTATACAGCCTTCCTAATACTCGGTAACATGTGACTCCACGTACATGGTCGAACTAGCCTCCCAACCACAGAGCAAACTCCTGCTGCATACAGCCTTCCTAATACTCGGTAACATGTGACTCTTCGTACATGGTCGAACTAGCCTCCCAACCACAGAGCAACTCCTGTTGCATACAGCCTTCCTAATACTCGGTAACATGTGACCCCACGTACGCAGTCGAACTAGCCTCTCAACCACAGAGCAACTCTGCTGAATACAGCCTTCCTAATACTCGGTAACCTGTGGCTCCACGTACATGGTCAAACTAGTCTTCCAACCACAGAGCAACTCCTGTTGAATATAGCCTTCCTAATACTCGGTAACATGTGACTCCTCGTACACGGTCAAACTAATCTCCCAACCACAAAGCAAACTCCTGCTGTATACAGCCTTCCTAATACTCGGTAACGTGTGACTCCACGTACATGGTCAAACTAGTCTCCCAACCACAGAGTAAATCCTACTGCAATTAGTCTTCCGAATACTTGGTAACATGTGGCTCCACGTACACGGTCGAACTAGTCTCCCAACCACACAATGCAACTCCTGCTGCATACAGCCTTCCAAATAATTGGTAACATGTGACTCCACGTACATGGTCGAACTAGTCTCCCAACCACAGAGCAACTCCTGCTGCATACAGCCTTCCTAATACTCGGTAACGTGACTCAACGTACATGGTCGAACTAGTCTCCCACCCACAGAGCAAACTCCTGCTGCATACAGCCTTCCTAATACTCGGTAACGTGACTCAACGTACATGGTCGAACTAGTCTCCCACCCACAGAGCAAACTCCTGCTGCATACAGCCTTCCTAATACTCGGTAACATGTGACTCCACATACGCAGTCGAACTATATCTCTCAACCACAGAGCAACTCCTGCTGCATATAGTCTTCCTATTCCTAATACTTGGTAACATGTGACTCCTCGTACATGGTCAAACCAATCTCCCAGCCACAGAGCAAACTCCTGCTGTATACAGCCTTCCTAATACTCAGTAACATGTGACTCCTCGTACATGGTCGAACTAATCTCCCATCCACAGGGTGCAACCTCCTGCTGTAATACAGCCTTTCTTCAATACTCGTAACATGTAACTCCACGTACATGGTCGAACTAGCCTCCCAACCACAGAGCAAACTCCTGCTGCATACAGCCTTCCTAATACTCGGTAACATGTGACCTCACGTACGCAGTCGAACTAATCTCTCAACCACAGAGCAACTCCTGCTGCATATAGTCTTCCTAATACTCGGTAACATGTGTCTCCTCGTACATGATCGAACTAATCTCCCAGCCACAGGGCAACTCCTGCTGCATACAGCCTTCCTAATACTCGGTAACATGTGACTCCACGTACATGGTCGAACTAGCCTCCCAACCACAGAGCAAACTCCTGCTGCATACAGCCTTCCTAATACTCGGTAACGTGTGACTCCACGTACATGGTCGAACTAGTCCCATTAGCCGCTACTATTATACCACGACATAGTATTGAAGTACACACCAGCATAGGCCCTGATCAGACTGCGTAGTGACCCAGAATGCCATGTACTTGTTCACTGCAATATACTGCTATGTAGACCCAGACCATAATGTGCCAATGTTCATTCTTGGACAATCACGATCTACACTGTTCACCAAGACAATAATCCCTCTACCGGGCAATTCATGGTTGATCAATTATTCTTCTCCACGATGTGTTATACAGCAGTCATACACTCAATAGATAGAGTCCTAGAAGCTGTATTATACCACAACATAGTATTGAAATACACAACAGTATAGACCCTGATCTGACAGCGCAGAGACCCAAAATAATGCTGCTCTCACGGTTTAGAGAGGTTACACTGTGCACTTATATTAACCTATGATGCAATGCATATCCGACCAGACTGAGCTAAGGCTCATGTTGGACTGGTCTACTTCGTTCGGAAGGTAACAAGCCCGTTTTGTGTATGTTCATGATCGAAAATGACAACATTGTTAATTGTGTGCTTATAGGCCGTCAGCCAGAAATGGAAACCACCCCCCCCCCCCCCACCCCCCCCCCCCCCCCCCTGTGGGATTTTTGCAGACATATTTTTTCTGAAACTACATTCAATTATGAGTTCTATGCCGTATGCCTGCACTCTGTAACCCACTGGATTTAATGTTTGGCACCATTTTGAAGTATACCACCCTCAGACTTTTCGCAATTGTGAAAAATCACAATTTTCATTGAAAATCACCTGTTTTTAGCTCACCTGAGCGAAGCTCATGTCAGCTATTGTTTCCGCAATGTGTCCGTCGTCCGTCGTCCGTTGTCGTCCGTTGTCGTCCGTCGTCGTCCGTCGTCGTCCGTGAACATTTTCAAACGTCTTCTCCTCAGTAACCATTGGGCCTATAGTCACCAAACTTCATGATCATGGTCCTTAGGTAGGGGGATTACAAAATTGTTAAAATGACGTCATTGCGTAATCCAAGATTGCCGCCGTCTAAAAATAGCACAAATTCTTCAAAAATCTTCTTCTCAAGAACCGCCAACCGGATTTCGACAACACTTGATAGGAATGATCGATGTACAATGCTCTTTCAAAGTTGTTAAAATGGTGACCCTGGGGTCAAAAATGGGCGTGGCCCGTGGGGTCAAATTGGGGTCAAATTTTATTTTTGACCGAATATGGTCAAGTCATATATCGAATTGAAGGTATCAAAGAGGCGATCACTCTGGTGCATTTTTTGTCGAAATTTTATGGTTATGTCATCAAAGATGGCCGCCGAGAGGTCAAAAGGTCGTTCTTTTATTAGAGATTTCAAAATTCTTCTTTACATGAACCGCTTGGCCCATGGTAGCCAAACTTAAAAGTTATGGTCCATGGGTGTGAAGCCTTTTCAGATTTGTTAAAATGGAGGTCATCGCTAAATCCAAGATGGCCGCCGTCTAAAAAATAGCATAAATTCTTAAAAAATCTTCTCACATGAACCGCTTGCCGGATTTATTTCGACGAAACTTGGTAGGAATGATCGAGTACATTGCTCTTCAAAGTTGTTAAAATGGTGACCCCCGGGGCCCCGGGGTCAAAAATGGGCGTGGCCCGTGAGGTCAAATTGGGGTCAAATTTTATTTTTGTTTTACCGAATATGGTCATGTCATATATCAAATTGAAGGTATCAATGAGGCGATCACTCTGGTGCATTTTCTGTCAAAATCGGATTGTTATGTCATCCAAGATGGCCGCCGAAAGGTCAAAAGGTCGTTCTTTTATTAGAGATTTCAAAATTCTTCTTCACATGAACCGCTTGGCCCATGGTAGCCAAACTTAAAGTTATGGTCCATGGGTGAAGCCTTTTCAGATTTGTTAAAATGGAGGTCATCGCTAATCCAAGATGGCCGCCGTCTAAAAATAGCATAAATTCTTAAAACATCTTCTTCTCATGAGCCGCCAGCCGGATTTCGACGAAACTTGGTAGGAATGATCAATGTACAATGCTCTTTCAAAGTTGTTAAAATGGTGACCCCTGGGTCAAAAATGTGCGTGGCTCGTGGGGTCAAATTGGGGTCAAATTTTATTTGTGACCGAATATGGTCATGTTATATATCAAATCGAAGGTATCAATGAGGCGATCATTCTGGTGATTTTGTTGTCGAAATCTGATGGTTATGTCATCCAAGATGGCCGCCGAAGGTCAAAAGGTCGGTTTTTTTATTAGAGATTTCAAAATTCTTCTTCACATGAACCGCTTGGCCCATAGTAGCCAAACTTCACAGTTATGTTCCATGGGTGAAGCCTTTTCAGATTTGTTAAAATGGAGGTCATCGCTAATCCAAGATGGCCGTCGTCTAAAAATAGCACAAATTCTTAAAAAATCTTTTTCTCATGAACGACTGGCCGGATTTCGACGAAACTTGGTAGGAATGATCGATGTACATTGCTCTTTTAAAGTTGTGAAAATGGTGACCCCGGGGTCAAAAATGGGCGTGGCCCGTGGGGTCAAATTTTATTTTTGACCGAATATGCTCATGTCATATATCAAATTGAAGGTATCGATGAGGCGATTGCTCTGGCGCAATATTTGTCGTAATCGGATGATTATGTCATCCATGATGGCCGCCAAAAGGTCCATTTATTTGAGATTTTGAACGTCTTTTTCTCAGGAACCACATGGCCGATGCTGGTCAAACTTCATAGGAAGTTCCGATCCTTGGGTGAAGCATTTTCAGATTTGGTAAAATGAGAGTCATCGCTTAATCCAAGATGACCGCCGTCTAAAAATAGCACAATTTTTTTAAAACACATGAACTCAATGTCACATTCTCCTCTGGTGTTCATGGAGTCAGGTGAGCGAATTAGGGCCATCATGGCCCTCTTGTTTATCATTAGAAACAACGGATATGGCAGTTTTGTATGTTTTCTGATGTGTTCATAACTATACAATGGAATAATGTTCAAATAAATAATATCTGCTAATTCAGATGAAGAATTTTGCACGTTTTGTTACCCCACCCACTGAATTTCAATGGAAAAACACCTACCTTAATAACTCCATAAAGGTATGGTAATTTTGTATTTTCTTCGTGTCAATGTACCTAGTAGTGTTCATGAGACATGTTAATTGGATAGATGCCGATTATCTGATGTCTGCAGTCTATGATACAATGTTAAAAACAAAGTATTTTTTACCATTCATCATCCATATATTTTACAATGGGAATTTTACATGCAATGAATTTCATTTATGTTATGCACTGTCACTTACTTATACATTGTTAAATGCATATGCAACTACTTAGGCACTACTGATAGCTATCCGTGCACACTTCAGATACAGTGTGTCCGAGTGTTCGTCCGTCTGTCCGTCCACTTCGCATTTTCTTAGTGATGGTATCATTATGCAAATCTCTCTCGGTGTCTTTTAATTGTATCGATGGTAATTGTACTTACTAGTGTTTGCAATATATAGTGAATATCAATATTCTGATTACATAATGTCTACAGCATATGATGCAATGTTAAAACAAAGTAGTTTTAACTATATATATATTCCCCACTCATTGAATTTATATTGACCATTTTACATGTAATAATTATACCCCCACAAACAAAGTTTGAGGGGGTATATAGGAGTCAGCTTGTCGGTCGGTCGGTCGGTCGGTCGTCTCGGTCGGTCTGTCGGTCTGTTGGAAATTCCCTTCCGCTCTATATCTTCTACACCCATGCATAGATTATCAAATGGCTTGGCACAAATGTTTGTCATGCTGAGAAGGTGTGTCGCGATCAATAACCACGCACCTATGTCCAAGGTCAAGGTCACAGTTGAAGGTCAAAGGTCAAACCTATCGAAATTCCCTTCCGCTCTATATCTTCTACACCGATGCATGGATTATCAAATGGCTTGGCACAAATGTTTCTCATGATGAGAAGATGTGTCGCGATCAATAACCATGCACCTACGTCCACGGTCAAGGTCACAGTTGAAGGTCAAAGGTCAAACCTATCGAAATTCCCTTCCGCTCTATATCTTCTACACCGATGCATGGATTATCAAATGGCTTGGCACAAATGTTTCTCATGATGAGAAGGTGTGTCGCGATCAATAACCACGCACCTACGTCCAAGGTCAAGGTCACAGTTGAAGGTCAAAGGTCAAACCTATCGAAATTCCCTCGTTTTCTTTGGCTGCCAGTGGGGGTATTCGTGTGCCGATAGGCCACATTTCTAGTTATGCCACCGGGTTTCGAAGAAACGGGTGGCATATAGTGTTTGGACCGTCCGTCTGTCTGTCCGTCTGTCCGTCCGTCTGTCTGTCTGTCTGTCCGTCCGTCACACTTTTCGGTTAACCAATTTGTCACAGTTTCTCAAATATGCTGCAGGTGGCATCCGCGTTCGACAGACGCATTTCTTGTTTTTCTTACTTTATACGCTGCCAGATAGTTATGAAAGGTTCATATGAACGTGTAGCTACTAATACCTGTATACATGTATGTGGCAGTGTAGATCCCGATCAGCCTGTGTATGTTCAGGATCTGCACTGTTCGCCATTCCATCAGTGAAACACCCATCATGCTTCTAACAAGCATAATATATCGTTATCAGGGTACAGGAGTGTGCTATTTGATCAGGAGCCACACTTGTCGCAAATCCCATGAGCCCCATTTCTCCCGTCACAACCACATATTAGTTATGTTTATCTCTCTATATGTCCATTTCCTATTTATGTAACCAAGACAATTACCATGTTTACTATGTTGTGTATTCCAACATGAACGTCTCTGATACATATAAGTATTACTCTCAGCTGTTGACAGGCCTTTAAACACCATTAAGTAAAATAAAGAAGTAAATATAATTATTACTGTCAATAGTATATATAGGTCGTAGGTACTAATTTGTAAATTGGATATAGAAAATATACCTTTTCTACCATGCTGAATGGATAATTTGTAGCACATATTACTCCATGTATGACACAGTAAATACTAAAATACAGAACATTAAGATAGCTGTAAATAATACGAGCAAGCTAAGCTGGAGTAAAACAGGACAAATATATTGTTATACACTTTCAAGATGACAGCCAGCAAGTAAATGAGTTTGTGTGACATAAAAATAAAATTAGGTAGTAGAACCAATGAAACTGAGATACACTGCAGCTCCATTATAACACGATCGCGTATAGCGCGATCTCCATTATAACGCGGGTCTCTCGTGGATCCAAAAAAAAATATAAAAAAAATAGAGAAAAAAGATACCGGGTTTAGAAGGTTCTTGAACCACCAGTTCCCACATTTAAATATAAGATAACTACCACTTTTTGTCACCAAGTAATGTCAATGTTATGTGACATATATCCGTGTTAACACATAATTGTCGCTAATAAATGGTTGCGTGTTCGGTCGCCTTTCTCTATTTTACTTAACAGGTGTAATATTTTGCGTTCTATAAATAGACTGACCATGTTTGTGTGCAATCTGAAACAATACATTTAGCATTATCTGGGTATGGGATCACGTGGTCTATTGTTTACACTGCAGCCCACGGCAATCATGATGTCTCGCGTAAATCGTAAATTTCATTCATCAATATGACTGTTGCAGTGTAAACAATAGATCATGTGACCCCACATCCTGAGATTATGCACGTATCAACAGCTAATCGTCCGCATGAATAGGCAGGACACGTGACCATTATTTATTATCAATTAATCCTTTTAAGCGCCTGTTGATCGCGAGCAGTATACATTGTAATAAGCATCTGTCTATCGCGAGCACTATACAACGTAATAAGCATGATTTTATAAATAACTCATATGTTTAATACATTAATACAAGTTTGTATGTCATAGTCATTATTAATAATTACTTTAACTTCTGTTCAAATGACATGATTTTATATGGGTCCGTTGCTAATGGAATTCCCGCAATAGCTGGTAACCGAAATGCGGATGATACCAGTACCCGTGCATGTCCCAAAATTTTATAATCTTGATTTGAAATCTTGGACCCCGACCATCGTGTTATAATTGGAGCTGCAGTGTATATCCCGGTTCCACATAATGTACACACTATTTATCGTGCATTCTAATAATATTCCCACAGCCCATTCCGAGTCATCAGCAGGAACAGGATTCAAATGTGTAGTTGGCACCTGTGCTTATAAAATCATGTACATAGTTAAAATGTATTACTTGTAGTATAACTACTGAAATTCAGTATGTGTCGTATGAGAACGTTTCAACATTCGGTGTTCTTAATTATAGCATGCATGTTATTCTACACCTGTTGTGTCAAATTACCAATATTTACTATACATGTATATATACAAACCAATATTAGTATGTATGTAGTCTGAAAAAGCCATTCTGCGGTATTCAAACATCAATCTAGTCCAGTTTAAGAAGTATGCACATCTACCACATGTAGCCACACACACTCATAGGACCATCAATATACATTTAAATCCCCATGAATGATAACGTATCTCCGTAACATATTATGCAATGTATCAAAATGTTCATCTAAGCAATATCACATAGCCTCTATCGAGACACATTAAATTTTGGATTTTACTATGCAATTGAACTATTGTCTACATGGCATTCTAACTATTTACGCAAGTGGCAAGGATCAGGTTTGTGGAAGGCGTTTTCTGCTGCATTGTACCACAGTTGTGTGTTTTGCTGGCTCTTTGGGGTCGTCTGAATATATATTTCTCTATTTGACAACAGGTCATGTCATTCTAATAATCACATTGTACCTGTTTAGCACATACATACCACACATAGTTTGTAGTTAATAGACACGTCTTTGCCTCCATATACCCCTATGTGGCATTGAATCCGCATAACAATCACTATGGTTGTCTTTCAAATTTATTACACCGCTGATGGACAATCATATTCCATTACTATAGCAACCAGAGACATGGGACATGGTCATGGCCTAGTCTCGGTAGAGCCGGAGGCATATATTATTTGGACTGTGTCCGTGTGTCCATTTAGTTTGCCACAGTTCTCAATTATGTCATAACTTCTGTATCCATTGAATGATTACTTAAATAGTTTAACACAGTACCTGTAGACAAATGCCACACATCCATGCTGCCCTTAAAATGACCTTGAAAACGTTGAACTTTTTCACACATTAAGAAGTTCTGTGTAGTTTCTCAATTCTGTCATAACTTCTATATCCCTTGAAGGATTACTTCAATAGTTCAATACATAATTCTTGTGGACAAATGCCACACATCCATGTTGCCCTTAATATGACCTTGACATTTTGACCTTGACAACTTTGAACTTTTTCACACATTAAGAAGTTTGCCAGAGTTTCTCAATTCTGTCATAACTTCTACATTCCTTGAAGGATTGCTTAAATATTTCAACACAGCATACTTGTGGACAAATGCCACACATCCATGCTGCCTTTAATATAACGTTGACCTTTTGACCTTCACAACCTTTTTATACATTACATGCAATAAGTTTGCCAAAGTTTCTAAATTCTGTCATATCTTCTATATCCATTGAAGGATTACTTTAATTTATCCCGTCAACTATGTCGCTACTAGACGTGAAAAGCAGGTACGTGTATTTTTTCTCGTTCACGTCTAGTAGATACGTCATTATGTATGACGTTACGTCATTATGTGAATGACGTAACACGATAATCTTGTCGCTTCAGAAGACAAACTTATGAGACATTTGAACAACTTTGATGTGGTTAACGGGATAAATAGAATATTATTATAGTGTCATGAACGTGAATAAATATCTGACTCGGCTCGAAATCAGGATGTGCTCGGCAAGCCTCGCCCATCCTGATTTCTCAGCCTCGACAGATATTTATTCACGTTCATGACACTATACTAATATTCTCTATATTCAATACAGTATAGTGTACAAGAACTTGTGCACAAATGTCACACAATCATGCTGCCCTTAATATGACCTTCACCATTTGACCTTCACAACTGTGCTTATGAATACTTATCACTTTTGGTTAATTAACAATCTTGTCATTTTTGTCTCACGATAGTGGAAAGTGAGATATAGCGGTCACAATTCGCGCGTCGCCATCGAAGGCGTCGTCTGTGTCGTCAATAATTAGGGACGTAATTAAATTTCCGATATCTTGATCCATTAGTCGAATCTGGAACTGATCTGACCTGGACCATTACCTTTGTGACCTTGGCTTTTATTTCATTATTTTTTTATGTACGTCCAAATGTTGAATATCTCTGTTAGTCCGTTAGTCGGATCATTACCAAACTTCACCAACAGCTTCCTTCCTCACTTTGATTGCTATCTACCGAGTGTCTTTCGTGTGACCTTAAGTTGGTGACCGTGACCTTCATATCAATAATTTTGGACTTTCTCATATTGTGACCTTCACACCTTGATGACCTTCACCTACGTGGCGATTGCCTCATTTAGTGGGTGTGACACTTCCAGTAAATATTCATTTTTGATTTTGGGATTTCCTCCACAACCCTCCCCCCCCCCCCCCCCCTCCATCACAACAGATACAATATTGGATTCGACCCCATTAACCTGGCACATGTTGATAGGCCGTCGTTAAACACCTTTAATCAATTAACCAATTTATCAGGAAATGTTATGAAAAAATGTGACTTGGTATTTGTTGAAAAGAATGCAGATTTCTTTATCGCTGACGTCATTCGGTAATGTCATGTGACGTCGTTTGACAAATGAAATAATAGCATAAGTAGTTTTGAGTCCATTGTCACCCAGACATTTAGGATACAACAATTTGTTTGTTATCAGTCAGTTTGTAGTATTTAGTTGGGCAATGATAAGCCTTTTACCCGATATATTGTAGATGATGATGGCCCGCGCGACTTCACAGCCGTCTCGATGTTACCGCCATCGATTGGTACCGATCCTGGCAATCAGCTGCCGGAGAAGGACGAAGAGAATGCTGATCTAATTAAAATTCTCCAAGCCCTCAAGAACAACCCAGAAAAACCTGAATTCATACAACCACAGTCAATATCCTCACAGATTGTGCCTCCAGTTACTGTTAATCCACAAGAAAATGTCGGTCCTCATATAGAGCAGTTTATAGACGATGAGTTAACAAAGGTTTGTCCACCACCCGATGAATTAGAGGAATATCATCCTGACCAACCTGGCCACGACACTCCCATCAACTCCATTGAAGAGAACATAGATGTCAATGAGAGGTTACTGCCTAAATTTGATATCATATTGCCAGACCTTCTGTCGTTTGAAGATGAAAAGGAACCCGTTGTTATACCAATTATGGTGAATAGTAGTGGCTCTTCACCTGATTCAAAAACAGAAACTGAATTAGAGGTTGACAAACGTCCACAGAGGTATTTACTCGATGATGACAAGTACACAAGCATTAATGAAGATGACCTGTTTGTGTCTGGGTCTCCTGAACTCAAGGATCACTCCTCCCCTGGTTTGCCACAATCAAGTGCTAATACATATCAACCGAATACCGAGAACATGCAGATTGTCACGACACAACCTTACCCTGGTATAGGGAATAATCCTTTAATTTATCAAAGATTTGCAAACACAGGAAATGTTAATCAGTATCGACAAGAACCGATCACAGACAGTACAAACCCGACCAATCAAGGAAACCTTCAGTTTTATCCAAACAGGAATCCAAACTTGAGGCCGAATAGCACTGGTTCCCAGCATTTTAGCCCAGCTGATGTCCCATCCATCCATCCACAGAGGTAGGTGCTACATTTACATGTGCTTGAAATCAAACAGTTTCATTGGTCAACATCGTCTCGGTCAATCAGATTATTTGCAAACTTTTAGTCAAACTGTTTGGTGCAAGCAATATTTAAGATGATTCTATGTACAGTGGAACCTGCTCTAAACCGGATTTCTTGCTAAACCGAACATACAGTCAAACTTGCACAAGCGACCACGTGCATTAAGCGACTTTTGTCTTAAGCGACCACTTTCAATTCCCCCCGACCATTTGGCCTATATAATGACAGTGTATTAAACGACTTTCCCTTAACGCGACCACCGGTCACTTATTTTGTAAACAAAAGCAATGTTAGTTTGTATTAAACAACCATTAATTGACAGAATGTCACTTTCTCCAGGTGAAATTAGCCTCAAGCGTGTGACAAAGGAAACAAATCCCCTGTCACTGTCAAAGTGTGAATGTTGCATTGTTTATGATTATTGACCTGAAACATTGTTCCTATATTAGATGCATTGCGCATGTCTAGTAGAGAATTTCCATGTAAATTTCCCGCTCTCTAGAACTTTTTACCTATTCGCCGCCATCTTGAAACTGGAGGAACAGGCGTCTTTTGGCTAGTCGAACTATAGTAGATGTATAACGTCACTGGCCGAACCAGTCTGCGTTCGCGGTTGTTTAGTTGAACTTTAGTTCAACTATAGTAACCATAGTTTAAGCTCAAACTCGCTCTTAGTGATTACTAACGGGAATTAACTCATGCCTATTTGCGATTTCAGCTGGGCGATTTTAGTTTGTAATAACATTCATCTATTTTGATGAAATAAAGCCAGAGTAATTCAGAAAAGTGCACAGTAAACATTACCGGTAGTATTCTAATGTATTTATTTCTATGTTAATGTTTAATATGCGATTTATTTCCTGATTCTTAATATTAAACCATATAACCGGATATACCAGTACCCGGAGTTCCATGTGTGTGTTTAGAGACCATTGTTCTAAGCGACCATTTTTGGTGTCTCCCTTGGGTGGTCGCTTAATGCAAGTTTGACTGGAACATACGATCAAGTCCCGAATGCTCCGCTATATAAACACACTGATTTCTACCTCTCTAATCCGGAACCCCTCTATTCCGTAATACGGACGCCATTTCAAATCCCAAAACGTTATTTCAGCTTTAAAAAAACCCTGAAAACCGAACAACTCTGTCACCTGTCATATCGCTATTCAAAGAAATATGGTGCTGCCAATGTCAATTGGGTGTCAAAATCGCAATCTCATATCGGTCAAATGTTTGGTGTTAAATTTTCAAAGTAGACGTCACACGTCGGCCGTTTGTGAATAATTAATGAGGACCGACGGTCTCAATCCCAGAAGCTCTTAATCTAAGACTTTCAATGCTAATAGTCATTGTCTTGCTGCCGACAGACTGTTACAATTTTTGTAAAGTATTGACAAGTATTCATGCATAGAAACCGTATGACATGTGCGACCAGTGTGCCCCGGATATTGACGCGCAGTCAGATCAGTATTCTATGGTTTACGACTATAGAACGTGTATTCAGGTAATACCGTATGACATGTAATACTGCAGCGACCGTTACAAACTGTTACAAACTGTTTCATGTTGAGTTTGAATCTCAAGTTTGTTGTTCAAGCAGTGTGCAAGTCTTAAGTTCCAAGCTGTGCTCAATTTCAGCCAACCATTATCTGCTTGACTTGGAGTTCAAGTTTCAAGAACATGCTCAGAAATTCTTTTTTATATGATTCTTATCGAGTAACAATTTTGAAAACGTGCTTCGACAGTTTTATAATCACAAGCACAGAGTATGTATTCCAAATTCAGTTACAAAATTAGGCAGCTTGTTGGTTTGTTGGTACACATGTTAGCAATGGCTAATCAACCCTCGTGATCTCCAATACAAATTTTGTGCATGTTTTCTAATCACAGGTCTATGAGTCAATCAAACTACATGATCTCAAGTGCAAAGTTTGAGAATTTTCTCGGCAAGTTTTCTTTGACTTTACTGTTGAAAGTAAAGTAAAACCCTATCAATCAATCAATCAATCAACCAATCAACCAATCAATCAACCAATCAACCAATCAATATGTCTATCTAATCATAGATCTGCGAGTACTCCAGGAATGTCCAACTCCAGAGACTCGCCACAGTCCGACGTTGACAAGCGGGTGCCTCACTCGACGCCCAACTTCAGTACAATGTCTCCATCAGCCAGACTACCCCCAGCAACCACAGCTTATACACTAGCTTCCTATCTCCCAACTACCAGCCAAGAAAATAGAAACATGATGCCGTCTGTATTCCCCAACAATAATAACCAGGATCACTTCCTCTTTCCACCGACTGGTAATCAGTTTGACACAGCACGTTTCAATAGGAACACAAACACTCAAACTACAAAATCAAGTAGCATGTCTGTTTCAACGGGGCACAAAACCACCCCACTGCCTAGCCAACACTCATCACCAGTTTTACATAGCACAAATATAACAACTTCGGACAACAGCAGTCCGGTAGATGAGCAGGGATTTAAGCGGGATAAAGACCGGGTCAATGAACAATTGAGGAGCTACATGGAAAGCAAGCCACTTGAAGATCTTCCAGTCATCGTATCGATGAACACGATTAATCGGAGGTATGTCTAAACTGTTGATTAGTTGAACCCAACCATTTTTTCACTCAAAATTATCTGGAATTAACTTCTCATATTAAATCGAAGAAGGGGTGTGGTATGGTCAAATTATTCTGAAGTCAAATCGTCCACATCTTCTTCCATTTGTTGGACATAGTGGATAAATCTTCTGTGTTCTCTCATAATGAAACTCTTTGATGGCTTCCTCTGATGGACCTCTATCATTATCATGCTGTGACAAATATAGTTAGTTCCAGGTCAGAGATTGTGCGTTCTCAAAATGTAACAATGAGGTAAGTATCTTCTGTCTGTTCAATTCACAGAAGTGCTTGATAGTTATTATGCCCCACCAAGTTATGGTGGGTGGGGGGGGGCATTATGTTTTACCCCTGTCCGTCTATCCATTGTCCGTCCGCCCGTCCATAAGGCAAATGCGTTTATGTTTTCAACAACTTCTTAACTCCTTCACCAATTTCAATATAGGGATGGTGCTTTGTTTCGCATATAACCATGCCCAAACACCCAAGGTCAAGGTCACTGGGGACTTATGTTCACCTTGGGCCTGTTTCACTAAACTTTGTACGACTAAAATGTTTGTAAGTGCAAATTTAGAATTGTCTGTAAATTTCAATTGATGTATTTACATTTATTGAGCATAGGCTGCATACGCAGCCTATGCTTAATAAATGTAAATCCAATGATTGTTTATGTGGGTGGTGGTCGGGCAAACGAGACGGCGTAAATTAATGGTAGGGGTTCCTCCTTATCACGATTTGCCTGGTTTGGCCCTCAGGTACGTTTTTAGCTCGACTATTCGAAGAATAAGTAGAGCTTATGTTGTCACCCTGGCGTCGGCGTCGGCGTCACCGTCGCGCCTTGGTTAAGGTTTTTAGTCAAGCTTGTATATGGAATACTACTGGCCCTACACCCACCATACTTGGACAACTTCATCTCCTAGTGATGTACATCAATAACCCCTGATCTATATTTGACCTTCACCTACATTTCCTCTTGAATTACTTGGTTAATTCCCCTTGGTTAAGGTTTTTAGTCAACCTTGCTTAAGGTTTTTAGTCAAGCTTGTATATGCAATACTACTGGCCCTACACCCACCATACTTGGACAACTTCATCTCCTAGTGATGCACATCAATAACCCCTCATCTATATTTGACCTTGACCTACATTTCCTCTTGAATTACTTACTTAATTCCCCTTGGTCAAGGTTATTAGTCAACCTTGGTTCAGGTTTTTTTTCAAGCTTGTACATTGAATACTATTGTGCATCCAGACACCATACTTCGACAACCTTTTCTCATAGGTATGTACATCAATAACCCCTGATCTATATTTGACCTTGACCTACATTTCCTCTTCAATTACTTACTTAATTCATTTTGGTTAAGGTTTTTAGTCAACCTTCTATATGGAATACTACTGGCCCTACACCCACCATACTTGGACAACTTCATCTCCTAGTGATGTACATCAACAACCCCTGACCTATATTTGACCTTGACCTACATTTAACCTTAAATTACTTACTTAATTCCCCTTGGTTAAGGTTTTTGTCACGCCCGCTTTCGGAAAGCGCGATAGAGTCGGCACTTTGACGTACGTTCGTACGTACATACGTACGTACGTGTGTCCGGTTAAAGTTTTTGGTTAAGTTGTTGTTTTTGGTTAAGTTGATTAAGTTAAAGTTGGTTAAAGTTTTTCGGTTAAAGTTTTTGGTTAAGTTCTTTGGTTAAAGTTTTTGGTTAAGTTTTTTGGTTAAAGTTTTTGGTTAAAGTTTTTTGTTATACTATATCTCTGCAACTGCTTTGCCCATTACCTTGAAACTTCACATGGGTGTTTATCATCGTCTATATTTTCATTCTACCCCCTCCCGTGCAGCCCCTGTGCCCAATGTCAAGGTCAAATTACTTTGAAGTTTTTGGTTAAGTTTTTTTTATTAAAGTTTTTGGTTAAGTTTTTTGGTTAAGTTTTTTGGTTAAGTTTTTTGGTTAAAGTTTTTCGTTATACTATATCTCTGCAACTGCTTTGCCCATTACCTTGAAACTTCATATGGGTGTTTATCATCATCTATATTTTCATTCTACCCCCCTCCCGTGCGGCCCCTGTGCCCAATGTCAAGGTCAAATTACTTTGAAGTTTTTGGTTAAGTTCTTTGGTTAAAGTTTTTGGTTAAGTTTTTAGCTCACATGAGCGAGCTATTGTTACCGCAATGTGTCCGTCGTCCGTCGTCGTCCGTCGTCGTCGTCCGTGAACATTTTCTAACGTCTTCTCCTCGGTAACCATTGGGCCTATGGTCACCAAACTTCATGGTCATAGTCCTTAGGTAGGGGGGTTACAAAATTGTTAAAATGACGTCATTACGTAATCCAAGATGGCCGCCGTCTAAAAATAGCACAAATTCTTCAAAAATCTTCTTCTCAAGAACCGCCAACCGGATTTCGACAAAACTTGGTAGGAATGATCGATGTACATTGCTCTTTCAAAGTTGTTAAAATGGTGACCCTGGGGTCAAAAATGGGCGTGGCCCATGGGGTCAAATTGGGGTCAAATTTTATTTTTGACTGAATATGGTCATTTCATATATCAAATTGAAGGTATCAATGAGGCGCCTCGATCACTCTGGTGCATTTTTTGTCGAAATCGGATTGTTATGTCATCCAAGATTGTCGCCGAAAGGTCAAAAGGTCGTTCTTTTATTAGAGGTTTCAAAATTCTTCTTCACGTGAACCGCTTGGCCCATGGTAGCCAAACTTAAAAGTTATGGTCCATGGGTGAAGCCTTTTCAGATTTGTTAAAATAGAGGTCATCGCTAATCCAAGATGGCCACCGTCTAAAAATAGCATAAATTCTTAAAAAATCTTCTTCTCATGAACCGCTTGCCGGATTTCAACGAAACTTGGTAGGAATGATCGATGTACATTGCTCTTTCAAAGTTGTTAAAATGGTGACCCCGGGGTCAAAAATGGGCGTGGCCCGTGGGGTCAAATTGGGGTCAAATTTTATTTTTGACCGAATATGGTCATGTCATATATCAAATTGAAGGTATCAATGAGGCGATCACTCTTGGTGCATTTTCTGTCGAAATCGGATTGTTATGTCATCCAAGATGGCCGCCGAAAGGTCAAAAGGTCGTTCTTTTATTAGAGATTTCAAAATTCTTCTTCACATGAACCGCTTGGGCCATGGTAGCCAAACTTAAAAGTTATGGTCCAAGTGTGAAGCTTTTCAGATTTGTTAAAATGGAGGTCATCGCTAATCCAAGATGGCCGCCGTCTAAAAATAGCATCTTCTCATGAACCGCTAGCCGGATTTCGACGAAACTTGGTAGGAATGATCGATGTACAATGCTCTTTCAAAGTTGTTAAAATGGTGACCCCGGGTCAAAAATGGGCGTGGCCCGTAGGGTCAAATTTTATTTTTATTTTGACCGAATATGGTCATGTTATATATCAAATCGAAGGTATCAATGAGGCGATCACTGGTACATTTGTTGTCCAAATCGGATTGTTATTTCATCCAAGATGGCCGCAGAAATGTCAAAAGGTCGTTCTTTTATTAGAGATTTCAAAATTCTTCTTCACATGAACCGCTTGGCCCATGGTAGCCAAACTTAAAAATTATGGTCCATGGGTGAAGCCTTTTCAGATTTGTTAAAATGGAGGTCATCGCTAATCCAAGATGGCCGCCGTCTAAAAATAGCATAAATTCTTAAAAAATCTTCTTCTCATGAACCACTAGCCGGATTTCGACGAAACTTGGTAGGAATGATCGATGTACATTGCTCTTTGAAAGTTGTTAAAATGGTGACCCCGGGGTCAAAAATGGGCGTGGCCCGTGGGGTCAAATTGGGGTCAAATTTTATTTTTGACTGAATATGGTCATGTCATATATCAAATTGAAGGTATCAATGAGGCGATCTCTCCGGTGCAATATTTGTCGGAATCGGATGATTATGTCATCCATGATGGCCACCAAAAGGTCCATTTATTCAAGATTTTTAACGTCTTTTTCTCAGGAACCACATGGCCGATGCTGGGTGAAGCATTTTCAGATTTTGTACAATGAGTCATCTCTTAATCCAAGATGACCGCCATCTAAAAATAGTACAATTTTTTTAAAACACATGAACTCAATGTCACATTCTCCTCTGGTGTTCATGGAGTCAGGTGAGTGAATTAGGGCCATCATGGCCCTCTTGTTTGGTTAAAGTTTTTGGTTAAGTTTTTTGGTTAAAGTTTTTCGTTATACTATATCTCTGCAACTGCTTTGCCCATTACCTTGAAACTTCACATGGGTGTTTATCATCATCTATATTTTCATTCTACCTCCCTCCCATGTGGCCCCTGTGCCCAATGTCAAGGTCAAATTACTTTTGAAGTTTTTGGTTAAGTTTTTTGGTTAAACTTTTTGGTTAAGTTTTTTGGTTAAAGTTTTTCGTTATACTATATCTCTGCAACTGCTTTGCCCATTACCTTGAAAACTTCACATGGGTGTTTATCATCATCTATATTTTCATTCTACCCCCTCCCGTGCGGCCCTGTGCCCAATGTTAAGGTCAAATTACTTTGAAGTTTTTGGTTAAGTTTTTTGGTTAAATGTTTTTGGTTAAGTTTTTTGGTTAAGTTTTTTGGTTAATGTTTTTGGTTAAGTTTTTTGGTTAATGTTTTTCGTTATACTATATCTCTGCAACTGCTTTGCCCATTACCTTGAAAACTTCACATGGGTGTTTATCATCATCTATATTTTCATTCTACCCCCCTCCCGTGCGGCCCCTGTGCCCAATGTCAAGGTCAAATTACTTTGAAGTTTTTGGTTAAAGTTTTTTTCGCGCCCGCTTGCGGAAAGCGCGATATAGTCGGCACTTTGTCGTACGTACGTATTTACGTATGTACGTGTGTCCGGTTAAAGTTTTTGCTTAAGTTTTTTGGTTAAACTTTTTCGTTATACTATATCTTTTTTGTTAGTGTCCATGCCTCGCCACAAGGCGCGACATGCAGGCCGCGGCCATCTAGTTACTCAACCTTGGTTAAAGTTTTTAGTCAAGCTTGTAGATGGAATACTATTGTGCATACAGACACCATACTTGGATAACTTTTTCTCATAGGGATGTACATCAATAACCCCTGACCTTTATTTTACCTTCACCTACATTTAACCTTCAATTACTTGGTTAATGTTTATAGTCAAGCTTGTATATGGAATACTTCTGGGCCTACATCAACCATACTTGGACAACTTCATCTCCTAATGATGTACATCAATAATCCCTGACCTATATTTGACCTTGACATACTTTTATCCTTGGATTACTTAGTTATCTTCCCTTGGTTACGGTTTGTAGTCAAGCTTGTATATGGAATACTCCTGGGCCTACAGCAACCATACTTGGAAAACTTTATCTCCTAGTGACGTACATCAATAATCCCTTGGTTAATGTTTTTAGTCAACCTTGGTTAAGGTTTTTATGCAGGCCGCAGCCACCTTCTTTGTCAAGCTATGTGTACATCGACAACCCTCGTAGTCGAGCTATGCTGTTCTCCTACAGCTCTTGTTATCTTTGGCTCTTTTGTTACCTGGGAATTGAATTGGGTTATTGCCCATTATAAAAGTAGTAAGATTATTACTGATCCTACTGCTTTTGGGAGGGGGCCAAGTGATTCTGGTGTGACGAGGACCTGGCATCAGATCAGGATTATTCTGATTTCGGGACTGAATATATATTTTTTTTATTGTAAATATTCAGTTCTGATGTTGGGGTTTTCCCCCCATTTGTATATGTAATTGAACATGTACATGTACTTGTACAGGTAATATATGGGATTTAGTACTAAACCCATTGACCCGGCCTTAAATGACCTTAGCTGTTGATAGGCCATTAAACCCCAACCAACAAACAAACAAACAATGATTGTTTACAAGAAAACAGTGTTAATGTGAAATTTACAGACTATCATAATTTTGCACTTACGAAGATTTTAGTCGTACGAAGTTTAGTGAAATGGCCCCATTGTCTGTAAGGCAAATGCATTTAAGTTTTTAATGTTTTCTCAATAACTCATTAACTCCTTCACCAATTTCAATAATATTTGCCTTCAATATCTGTCTAGGGATGGTGCTTTTTTTTCACATACGACCCACGCCCGAACACCCAAGGTCAAGGTCACTTGGGACTTATGTTCACCTTGTCTGTAAGGCAAATGTGTTTTAAGTTTTAATGTTTTTCAATTGCGCATTAACTCCTTTACCAGTTTCAATAATATTTGCCCACAATGTCTGTCTAGATGGTGCTTGTTTCGCACATGACTGGACACCCAAGGTCAAGGTCTCTGTGGACTTATGTTCACCTTGTTTGTAAAGCAAAGGTATTTAAGTTTTTAATCTTTTCTCAATAAGTCCTGAACTCTTTCACCAATTTAAATAATATTTACCCAAAATGTCAGTCTAGGGATTAGCGTCGTAATTATGATGCCTTTTTTGTCGCGCCTGCTTTAGCAGAAGGCGCGACTACTCACCACTTTTTCCGTCGTTGTCCAAAATGTCAAAAAGTTTGTACAAGCTTCTTCAGCATTAACTCCTTTACCAGTTTCAATAATATTTGCCCACAATGTCTGTCTAGATGGTGCTTGTTTCGCACATGACTGGACACCCAAGGTCAAGGTCTCTGTGGACTTATGTTCACCTTGTTTGTAAAGCAAAGGTATTTAAGTTTTTAATCTTTTCTCAATAACTCCTGAACTCTTTCACCAATTTAAATAATATTTACCCAAAATGTCAGTCTAGGGATTAGCGTCGTAATTATGATGCCTTTTTTGTCGCGCCTGCTTTAGCGACTACTCACCACTTTTTCCGTCGTTGTCCAAAATGTCAAAAAGTTTGTACAAGCTTCTTCATCATGGTATAACTTTAATATTACTTAACGGATTGCTTGAATATTTGGACACTAGATATATGTGAGCATTGGAACACACTGATGCTGCCATTAACATGACCTTGACCTTTTGTACCTTCACTTTTTAGCAGAAACACTTAATTTTGCATCAAAAAGTTGGTTCAAATTTCTTCATCATGAACTTTAATATTACTTGACAGATTGTGTAAATATTTGGACACTTGACACCTGTGAGCATTTGGAACACACTCGTACCCCCATTAAAGGTACATGCCCATGTGCCAGGTTATAATAAAGGGAGGCATCTTTTTTTTCGTCCATTCGTTAGATATGACATTGTTAGGGCAAATTAACAGTCATTAACCATCTCCCGACGATATAATTGACATTATTATACTTTGTATATCAAACATAAATCCACACTGATATCAGGGGCGATAACCGTCTTTCCTTAAAATGTTAACGGACATTTGTATTTAATCTCTGTATTTATTTTTTGATGTGCAATGATCATACTTTATAATCTGTGACGCATTTAATTAGTATAAATAATTAAAAAATACCATGCCTCATTTGCATATGAAAATAGCCTGATACCACCGCGCGTCACTATCAGTAAAATAAATGTTACTAAATGATTATATCCGTATAGCGGGCATTCATAATTTTTAGAACTAGTGGAATAGTGACACAAATATACACTTATTTAATTCGTATAAAGAACTGAGTGGGCATGTACCTTTAGCATGACCTTTTGTACCTTCACATTTTTGCGGAAACACGTAGCCATTTTTTGCGTCAAAATGTTTGTAAAATTGTGTTCATCATCATATAAGCATTTGGAACACACTCATGCGGCAATTAACATGATATTGACCTTTTTGACCTTCATATGGTTGTGGACACACATTTTTTATGTCAAAAAGTTTTACCTTTTTCCTGTTTTAAGCATACACTTCTCTGACATTTTTTTGTGATGCTTACTTTAGCACATGCCCATAATCATGTTACGGTCAAATGCCTCGGCAGGCGCGACACCGCTTCTGTGGCAGAATTATTGTACTATAATTCCAGCACAAAAATATTTACACACTTCCTTAACGTTTGATTGGTCCGTAGCAAGTCTCTGTCCAAAATTTATATCCCAGTAAACTCCAATGCCGAACTACTTTCCGTATTAAACCGTCAGGCGCAGTTAAAATAATTCTTAAGAAAACGGAAAATAAACACATTTTCTTGATGAATTTATTTCAAAATGCTGGAATTATAAGGAATGAATGGCCTTTTTGTGGAATTTATCGGGGATATAAACTTGGAAAAGTCGCGGGCATACTGGACGAGGCCTTCCGGCCTTCGTCCAGTATTCCCGCGACTTTTCCAAGTTTATACCCCGATAAATTCCACAAAAAGGCCATTCATTCCTATAATCAAGGCTGCAGGTGGGGGCATCCGTGTTGTATGAACACATTTTCTAGTGCTCCCAGTCTCGGTAGAGCTGGAGGCATATATAGTGTTTGGACTGTGTGTCCATGTGTCACTGTGGCTGTGTGTCCGTGTGTCCGTGTGTCCTTTCGGCACATTAAGAAGTTCGCAGGAGTTTCTCAATTATGCCTTAACATCTATATCCTTTGAAAGATTACTTAATAATTTTAAATACCGCATACTTGTGGACAAATACCACACATACATGCTGCTTTTAATATGACCTTCACCTTTTGACCTTGATAACGTTAAACTTTTTCACACATTAAGAAGTTTGCCAGAGTTTCTCATTTCTGTCAGAACTTCTATATCCCTTGAAGGATTACTTTAATATTTGAATACATCATACAAACGCTACCATTAATATGACATTGGCCTTCTCACTTGCACAACTTTGAAGTTTTTCACACATTAAAAAGTTTGCCAGAGTTTCTCATTTCTGTTATAACTTCTATATCCCTTCAAGAATTAATTAAAATAGTTAAACACAGTATACCTGTGGACAAATGCCACACATCCACGTTGCCCTTAACCTTTGACCTTCACAGCTGTGCTTATGAACACTTGTCACTTTTGGTTTATTAACTTTGCCACAGTTTCTCCAATCTGTCACCGCGGACATTCATGTGCCGACAGACCCATTCATGTGCCGACTGGCCACATTTTCTTGTTCACAAATGTATTCCTCTGCCATACTGTAACTTATCTATGTCCTTGTCAGTCCTAACGGCTTGGTCACTTGTTGCATTCACAAACATCTTAACATTTCATACATAATTTCACCTGATGTCTTCCATCATATGGCAAATGTACAAACCTCACATGTGCCTGTTCCATGGTGATAGCCTAGACAATTTGACACAGGGTCCATGCTATTACATAACCCCAGCTGACAATTTTACTGGCTGTTCCACGTTGTTCTGCCGACGACCTTAAATCTAAAAACTATTTCATCAATAACAAAAAGTTACCCTCCCCAAAAAATGTTATATTTGATAAAATTCCATCAAATATTGATTTTATAGCAAAAAAATAAATATCCTATGGGAATTGGAAAACAAAATAAAAAATGACAATAGCTTCGAAATGATGTAACTAAGAAACCAAAATTTAGATTCCAAAATTATTTAAATATATTTTAACCCTCCCCCAGGAAAATTGCTGTTCAGAAATAAAATCATATTCTAATGCACCGAAAATAGAAAGCACGCATCTGATTGGTCAATTGAGCCTATAAAATATGAAAAATCACAGCATATAAAATGCTCAAATGCAAACTCAATATGCCAGTACCAGCCTATAACTTTACGAATTCAAATGTGCACATTCATGACTATACATAATAAACTGTATTGCAGATGGGTAATCACCTGAATTACCGTAATAACCCTATGTTTTCGGACGGGTAAAACTAATTATAAGAACCTAAGTATCGAAATTGCTGTCCGAATATTTAGGGTCGCCAACCTCCAACCACCGGAATGCAATGTTCTCCGATGCTTTCTGTAAACGCCACGGGGCAATTAAATGCTCTGATGATTTCTGTGAACGGAGGCAATTAAATGATCAATATAATACAAATAATCCAATTCACCAGATAATCCAAGTAGCGTGTGGAAAAATCGATCAAGTTATGGTCCATGGGTGAAGCCTTTTCAGATTTTTTAAAATGGAGGTCATCGCTAATCCAAAATGGCCGCCGTCTAAAAATAGCATAAATTCTTAAAAAAATCTTCTTCTCATGAACCGCTTGCCGGATTTCGACGAAACTTAGTAGGAATGATCGATGTACATTGCTCTTTCAAAGTTGTTAAAATGGTGACCCCGGGGTTAAAAATGGGCGTGGCCCGTGAGGTCAAATTGGGGTCAAATTTTATCTTTGACCGAATATGGTCATGTCATATATCAAATTGAAGGTATCAATGAGGCGATCACTCTGGTGCATTTTCTGTCAAAATCGGATTGTTATGTCATCCAAGATGGCGCCGAAAGGTCAAGGTCGTTCTTTTATTAGAGATTTCAAAATCTTCTTCACATGAACCGCTTGGCCCATGGTAGCCAAACTTAAAAGTGGTCCATGGGTGAAGCTTTTCAGATTTGTTAAAATGGAGGTCATTGCTAATCCAAGATGGCCGCCGTCTAAAAATAGCATAAATTCTTAAAAAATCTTCTTCTCATGAACCGCTTGCCGGATTTTTTTCGACGAAACTTGGTAGGAATGATCGATGTACATTGCTCTTTCAAAGTTGTTAAAATGGTGACCCCGGGGTCTAAAAATGGGCGTGGCCCGTGGGGTCAAATTTTATTTTTGACCGAATATGATCATGTCATATATCAAATTGAAGGTATCAATGAGGCGATCACTCTGGTGCATTTTCTGTCGAAATCGGATTGTTATGTCATCCAAGATGGCCGCCGAAAGGTCAGAAGGTTGTTCTTTTATTAGAGATTTCAAAATTCTTCTTCACATGAACCGCTTGGCCCATGGTAGCCAAACTTAAAAGTTATGGTCCATGTGTGAAGCCTTTTCAGATTTGTTAAAATGGAGGTCATCGCTAATCCAAGATGGCCGCCGTCTAAAAATAGCATAAATTTTTAAAAAATCTTCTTCTCATGAACCGCTAGCCGGATTTCGACGAAACTTAGTAGGAATGATCGATGTACAATGCTCTTTCAAAGTTGTTGAAATGGTGACCCCGGGGTCAAAAATGGGCGTGGCCCGTGGGGTCAAATTTTATTTTTGACCGAATATGGTCATGTTATATATCAAATCGAAGGTATCAATGAGGCGATCACTCTGGTACATTTTTTGTCCAAATCGGATTGTTATGTCATCCAAGATTGCCGCCGAAATGTCAAAAGGTCGTTCTTTTATTAGAGATTTCAAAATTCTTCTTCACATGAACCGCTTGGCCCATGGTAGCCAAACTTAAAAGTTATGGTGCATGGGTGAAGCCTTTTCAGATTTGTTAAAATGGAGGTCATCGCTAATCCAAGATGGCCGCCGTCTAAAAAATAGCATAAATTCTTAAAAAATAAAAAACTTCTCATGAACCGCTAGCCGGATTTCAACGAAACTTGGTAGGAATGATCGATGTACATTGCTCTTTGAAAGTTGTTAAAATGGTGACCCCGGGGTCAAAAATGGGCGTGGCCCGTGGGGTCAAATTGGGGTCAAATTTTATTTTTGACTGAATATGGTCATGTCATATATCAAATTGAAGGTATCAGTGAGGCGATCACTCTGGTGCATTTTCTGTCAAAATCGGATTGTTATGTCATCCAAGATGGCCGCCGAAAGGTCAAAAGGTCGTTCTTTTATTAGAGATTTCAAAATTCTTCTTCACATGAACCGCTTGGCCCATGGTAGCCAAACTTAAAAGTTATGGTCCATGGGTGAAGCCTTTTCAGATTTGTTAAAATGGAGGTCATCGCTAATCCAAGATGGCCGCCGTCTAAAAATAGCATAAATTCTTAAAAAATCTTCTTCTCATGAACCGCTTGCCGGATTTCGACGAAACTTGGTAGGAATGATCGATGTACATTGCTCTTTCAAAGTTGTTAAAATGGTGACCCCACCCCGGGGTCAAAAAATGGGCGTGGCCCGTGGGGTCAAATTTTATTTTTGACCGAATATGGTCATGTCATATATCAAATTGAAGGTATCAATGAGGCGATCACTCTGGTGCATTTTTTGTCGAAATCGGATTGTTTATGTCATCCAAGATGGCCGCCGAAAGGTCAGAAGGTTGTTCTTTTTATTAGAGATTTCAAAATTCTTCTTCACATGAACCGCTTGGGCCCATGGTAGCCAAACAAACTTAAAAGTTATGGTCCATGTGTGAACCTTTCAGATTTGTTAAAATGGAGGTCATCGCTAATCCAAGATGGCCGCCATCTAAAAATAGCATAAAAAATTTTTAAAAAATCTTCTTCTCATGAACCGCTAGCCGGATTTCGACGAAACTTAGTAGGAATGATCGATGTACAATGCTCTTTCAAAGTTGTTGAAATGGTGACCCCGGGGTGGGGTCAAAAATGGGCGTGGCCCGTGGGGTCAAATTTTATTTTTGACCGAATATGGTCATGTTATATATCAAATCGAAGGTATCAATGAGGCGCGATCACTCTGGTACATTTTTTGTCCAAATCGGATTGTTATGTCATCAAGATTGCCGCCGAAAATGTCAAAAGGTCGTTCTTTTATTAGAGATTTCAAAATTTTTCTTCTTCACATGAACCGCTTGGCCCATGGTTAGCCAAAACTTAAAAGGTTATGGTGCATTGGGTTGAAAGCTTTTCAGATTTTGTTAAAATGGAGGTCATCGCTAATCCAATGATGGCCGACCGTTCTAAAAATATAGCATAAATTCTTCTTCTTCTTTCATGAACCGGCTAGCCGGATTTCAAACGGAAACTTTGGTAGGAATGACTCGATGTACATTGCTCTTTGAAAGTTGTTAAAATGGTGACCCCGGGGTCAAAAATGGGCGTGGCCCGTGGGGTCAAATTGGGGTCAAATTTTATTTTTGACTGAATATGGTCATGTCATATATCAAATTGAAGGTATCAGTGAGGCGATCACTCTGGTGCATTTTCTGTCAAATCGGATTGTTATGTCATCCAAGATGGCCGCCCCGGAAAGGGTCAAAAGGTCGTTCTTTTATTAGAGATTTCAAAATTCTTCTTCACATGAACCGCTTGGCCCATGGTAGCCAAACTTAAAAGTTATGGTCCATGGGTGAAGCCTTTTCAGATTTGTTAAAATGGAGGTCATCGCTAATCCAAGATGGCCGCCGTCTAAAAATAGCATAAATTCTTAAAAAATCTTCTTCTCATGAACCGCTTGCCGGATTTCGACGAAACTTGGTAGGAATGATCGATGTACATTGCTCTTTCAAAGTTGTTAAAATGGTGACCCCGGGGTCAAAAATGGGCGTTGGCCCGTGGGTCAAATTTTATTTTTATTTTTGACCGAATATGGTCATGTCATATATCAAATTGAAGGTATCAGTGAGGCGATCACTCTGGTGCAATATTTGTCGGAATCGGATGATTATGTCATCCATGATGGCCACCAAAAGGTCCATTTATTCAAGATTTTTAACGTCTTTTTCTCAGGAACCACATGGCCGATGCTGGGTGAAGCATTTTCAGATTTTGTAAAATGAGAGTCATCGCTTAATCCAAGATGACCGCCATCTAAAAATAGCACAATTTTTTTAAAACACATGAACTCAATGTCACATTCTCCTCTGGTGTTCATGGAGTCAGGTGAGCGAATTAGGGCCATCATGGCCCTCTTGTTTTTAACTGCGACACAGATTTCGGACGAGCGGGTAGACAGACGCACGCGGGTCATTGTTATCACGATGACTAGCGACTGACTGTCCTGTCTATCCGTACGTTTTTAAATATGTGCTTACAACTTATACAAGATCACCTTTTTTTGCCACACGCAAGAATCAAACTGTCAAACCAATAGGCAATACTCCATTCACCGATTTACATTATTATATACGCGTAGACGCGGGTCTGCCTCTACCAGTATTACCACCCGTATTGCATCGGGTTTTTTTTTGATAATCATTTTATGCTCTGAAATGTATGTCAACTTTCAACGTCATTTACGGAAGATACTGATATGACAGATTTTGAAAATCAGAATCGGCAAAATACGATGATGTCTGCTCCGAAATTTATGTCGGTTTTCAACGTAATACAGAAGTCAATTGTATTTTAATATCTGCCACGAATTCGAATTCCAAATCCGAGAACTCGATTACACCTGACACATACATATTACACACGAAATTCATGTGTTGCTTTGTGTACAGACGAATTGCAATTCCTGGAGCGCAGGATTGCAATTCGCGTTCCCATTAATTGCAATTGGACTGCAATCGGACTGCAATCATGTGACTGTGGTCCAAAGAGTTGGTTGCGGAATTGCAATACTTACGGTATAGCGCAGTTAGCGCTGCGCTCCGCTTTTAATTGCAGTTTACGCTCCTTTTTATGCCACCGGGTTTCGAAGAAACGGGTGGCATATAGTGTTTGGACCATCCGTCCGTCTGTCTGTCCGTCCGTCCGTCCGGGCACACATTAGGGTACTTATGTGGCTAGCCCCACAGGGTTATGGACTTAGTAAAGGATAGGGTTGGTTACAATTAGCCACCTAAAAAATCCTTTTATGTGGCTAAAAATCGTTTTATGTGGCTAATATTTAACATGTGATAAGCCACATAAGTATAGTACTGTAAGAACGTCCGTCCGTCCGTCCGTCCGTCCGTCCTCCGTCCGTCCGGGCACACATTAGGGTACTTATGTGGCTAGCCCCACAGGGTTATGGACTTAGTAAAGGATAGGGTTGGTTACAATTAGCCACCTAAAAAATCCTTTTATGTGGCTAATATTTAACATGTGATAAGCCACATAAGTACCCTAATGTAAGAACGTCCGTCCGGGCGTCCGGGCGTCTGTCCGTCCGTCACACTTTTTGGTTAACCACTTTGTCACAGTTTCTCAAATATGCTGCAGGTGGCATCCGCATCGACAGACGCATTTCTTGATTTCTTTAAACTGCGAAAGAATGACCGCTTTACGCTGCGCTCTGCGGTCAAACCAGCGGACCGCTCTGCTTGACCAATGCGAAAAGATATATTTTCCTGTCTGTATTTAGCCATTTAAAATCCAATAAAATATACATAAATAGTAGAATTAGGTGTATAATATACGCGTAACGCTAAGTTTTTACCGCAAATAGCGAAAGAATGACCGCACAAACGGTATCACGAAAGAATGACCGCACTAACTGGACCGTGAAAGAATGACCGCACAAACGATATCGCGAAAGAGTGACCGCAAAAACGGGACCGCGATTGGACTGCAATTAGACTGCGATTTTCAGAGGGGACGAATTGCAATTCAAGGACCGCTGGATTGCAATTCTTGGTAAGAGAATCGCAGGCGGGAGTGTAGTAGCCATCATACAGTTTCACCACTTCATGCATTTGACACATACAGCAAATAATATGACAGTAAACCAAATGAAATTTGGTGCAATACATAATAGACATATATGACAACGGCACGCTATAAATATGCCAGCAAACTATACAAAAGAGCATTTCTCCCATCAATCTCAAAATAAATTTTGATGTCTAAGCTTTTCAATCTGATGCACAGCATATGTTAGTGTACACGTTGTCCATAGGTAAAGCCATATTTAGGCGGGAGTGTAAACAAAAATCGATAACGCTCAGTCGTGTCAAATACCAGGTGTTCACCTGATGACATCATTCAGCGCGAGGCTGTAAACTGTGTGACCTTTAGGCTATGTTTTGAAATTGAACTATTTGGTCAATACGTCGTTTGATCTGTGCCGCAAACGTCGGGGGAAAATCAAGGGGCAAAATAACCAGTTACATGCTGAGGAGACGCTTTTATGTTTGCGGAAAATCCTAAATATTTTCCTTCTATGCGCTCAGAAGTATACGTCGCGACCACCATTTGAACCGTCTAGTCGAGACGGTTCAAATGAGTGGTCACAACATGTACTTTCATTGAGAAATAAAAAATATATATACAGTGGAACCCCTCCAAACCGGACCCCCTCTATACCGGAATTCGCGCTATACCGAACATACGACCACGTCCCGAATATTCTGCTATATAAACACATTAGTTTCTACCCCTCTATTCCGGAACCCCTCTACTCCGTAATCCGGACGCCATTTCAAGTCCCAAAACCATATTTCAGCGTCAAAATAACCCCGGAAAACCGGAAACACGGTCACCTGTCAGGATGTCATCCAAGAAATACACCGCGCCCAATTTCAATGTTGTTGTTTCAAGCGGGTGTCAAAATCACACCGTGTTTACAATAGACTGGTTCCCGGTAGTATTGTTCAGCTCTGGTTCCCAAAATGCGGAGCCACGAGAATGAGACGATTCTAACGGATTCCCAACTTGACATTTGTGTGGAAGAAATAACAAAATTGATCAAATTACGCACATTAACTATCCATGTATGTAATGCGCTAAGCGGCGAGTTTTTTGAACGTCATAAGCGGCATTACAAAGTTAAGAATCTATTCAATACATGCGACCTAAATACGACATGTTTGCTGTTTTACAAGCTCATTACAATAGCATGGTTCACAATTTAAGTGTACGCGTACGTAAAAATTACGGAAATAAAATAATCGGCACATTATTTGTGAACCCACCGACCCATTAATTGAGATAATCTGATAATTACTTAACGAGGCTGTAAACTCGTGACTGTAGCCTGTGGGCTATTGTAGCAGCTCGCGGTAACTACACAGCACACGCAAAATGTGTCATATGCTCTTTGCGACCAGTGTAGACCGTAGACTTAGATTACATTGCGAATCTGCACTATTTGCTATACCCCTTGCGAATCTGCACTATTTGCAATGTCAATAAAAAAAACACATTCTGGTCTTAAAAGAGCGTTCCAGCTGATCGAGAAAGTTCCACAGTGGCACAAAATACTTAGGGGCCTTTATCCCATGTCATATGCACTCTGTTTATTGGGAATTACACATGTCCACATGATAAAACACAACTGGGTAGCCGAACCCCCGTTTAGGTGCGCAATTTTGGGGGTACATTTCTTATTTCTCCATACAAATGGCAAGTTGGGAGTGCTTTAGAATCGTCTCATTCGGACTTAACTTTTTAATCAATATGGTAATAATGGTATATACTATACAAATCCAAGAGTTAATGATGGAAAACATACATTTCCTTAACTGGAAATAGAAAACCCCTCTAAACCGAAAACCCCTATAAACCGAACTTTTCAGTCTGTCCCCAGGGTGTTCGGTTTAGAGGGGTTCCACTGTATAAAGATGTATTACGTCAATTTCCGAAAGGACTGGGTTAAATATACACTCTCAATTATCATGATTATACGACTTCTTGTCGGCCTTCAGTTTCAGACATGAAATGCCACATCTTTACAATTTCTCTGATGTCGTTTCTGGCTGACATCAAACGAAATTTGGACCTTTCATGATTATGTGATGTGATATTTTTAAATTTAAAGTTTTAAAAACATTTGCACCATTTATATAATCGCTAATGCGGACTCGACAACACCTTTCATTGGTTCATTACATCTGAGACATAACGCATTATGTTTCCAAAAATCTGGTACACGGACTTAATGTGTTAATTCTAATCTGGTACACGGACTTAATGTGTTAATTGATCGTCTACTGAAGCTTGCAGATTTCGATAAATATTGTCACCGTAGTAATAACCATAATTATATTGATGAAAAATGTTTCCAATTATGATTGTTTACTGTCCGAAAACATACGTTTAAAAAAAATATCCACATTTCACACCTGTCCGAAATTTAGGGACACAAAAAATAATTATTTTTGTGATAATGAAGGGTGTCCGAATATTTAGGGTGTCCGAAATCATAGGGTCAGTACGGTAAGCGTAAATCCAGGGAAATCCTAGGCCTGTTGACACAAGTTGTTGACATTTCCTTTGTAAAAATAACACTAACCCAATGCAGAAATGTTGGCATTTCTTTAAATGAATAAAAGCAAATAACTGTTGCTATACACATATAAAAACAATACAATTGTTAAAATAAAAATTACAGTTGAATAAATGTATAGATGTCTTAGAAAAAGTCCCGTTAATCTCTATTTGAAATGGGAATATTCTTCGGCGGAGTTATATTTCATTAAATTAATTTGGTGTGAGGCGGTTATCGATGACGACAACAACCTGCTGACGTAATGAAAAATATCACTGTTCGTGATATGCTACGACGTTGCAGAAAGTGGGGAGCACACTAGGTGCATTAGAATGGGGATAACCATGCTTTGTTTTTCGATTTGGAGCGGTATGTGTGAGGTTTTATGGTCTGTGAATCAGTTTTGCGGCTCTGCTAACGCGTCGCCGTAAAACTGATTCACTGACCATAAAACCTCCCACATACCGCTCCACTAACGCGTCGCCGTAAAACTGATTCACAGACCATAAAACCTCCCACATACCGCTCCAAATAAAAAAACAAAGCATGGTTATCCTCTAATTTGATGGAATTTTCTCAAATATAAACAATTTGGGAGGGTGACTTTTGTTATTGATGAAACAGTATTTGCATTTAAATATTTTTTAGATTTAATGGATTTAATAGCCAATAGTGTGTCGGCAGCAAAACATGGAACAGACAGTAGTTTTGTGAGAGCAAATAAAATAACACCCTGCTCGGCCTGCTGTGTTGTCTGAGTCTATATATATCATAGGGTGGTAAACAAATAGTTATATGTCTGTATGCACTATATGGCGTTGCTGCTGAATAGGAGTAAACTAGTTGAGCCAACCTGCCATAATATGGTGATTTATCCCCGTTGAATGTTCTCTAGTGTTACTACAGTACCAGAGCCGACGGGTAAGCCACGATTGAACATCAAAATTACCCAGGTGCAGCCCCTGACGACGCAGGCCCTGACCGCCCCGGTCACCTCACCACCTCAGCCTGGGCCTGGCCTGGGCCTGGAGCGGTCAGTATCAATGGCTGTCACTCACACCCCGGGGCTCGTTCACAACAGACCAGGTAGTCAGCCATCCACATCCACTCCAAAAAGCCAGTATGATGTGCAAGAAGATTTGCTGAGTAAGTTACATGAATATACAGTCAAGCCTGTCCTTATGACCACCTTAAGTTAGTGACCTCATGCGCTAAGTGGTGGGTAGCAGGTGGGAGCATCAGGGTTCATCCTTACGGGAATCCCGACCGAAGACCTTGTTTGAACCTCGCATACGTTGTTGGCATTCTCGTATGTCACAACTGAATCTGGTTATACTGTTTTGTGAGCATTACGATTATTCGTAATTCTATTTTAGGGGAAGGAGCCAAGTCACTTTGGTGTGGTATGGACCTGGCACCAGGTCAGGTTATTCTAATTTCAGGTCTTTTTATGTAAATATTCCGTTCTGATTTTGGGATTTTCTCCCCAATGCAGCAGGTTAAATACAGGATCGAACCTGTTGGCCCGGCCTTAAATAACCTTAGCTGTTGATAGGCCAATAAACAAACAGGCGCTAAGCGACCAGCCGTTTATCTTCTCATGCATTTCTAAATGTATTGATAACCTAACTAAATAAACTCCTCCTTACTGCAACCAACGACCATAAAAAATTGGTACCTATATTGGTAACTGCCCAACTTGTCCGCTGACCAACTCACACACATGCTCGTCTCCGATTTATGTAGTTTCGGCAATCGCTCAACTCGCCCGTGAACCAACTTGTCTAACATATGTCACAGCTTACGGGATCACATTGAATTTGTATATGTGAACACCTCGACTTCAAGGTGTTCACCTGCCATTTGTACTTCTGTACAGCAGGAATATTCTGCGGTGGTCCACTACATCTGCTGTCATTGAATATGCGCAAATTCACTGCATTGCAAATAATATCCAATATCGAGTCAAGTTTGATGGAGAAAAATATCTGTCCAAGCGTTGGTTGTGTCCATATATTGCTCATATTACAGAGGACATGTTTGAATAGCTTGAAATAACACACAAGTGTACGTCTGCTTCTGCACAAACATTTCTGAACAACCTCATCTCCATAGATTAGAGATTGTTCTCTATTTTTGTCTCACCCACGATAGTGGAAAGCGAGACATATCTCATGATACGTTTGTTGGATGTGTGCCAAACTTCATCAATAAGTTTCTTACATTGATAGCTAACCATCCGAGGTCATTCGGCTGACCATGACCTACTTTTTGTTGCACCCATTATAGTGGAAAGTGAGACATAGTGGTCACAATTCCGTCTTCGTCATCATCATCGTCGTCAACAATTTTGGACCTAGGTGCAAATTTCACATATCTCTTGATCCATTAGTAAGATTATTACCAAACTTAATTAATCAATAGCTTCCTCACATTGATAGCTATTTATCCAGTGCCATTTGCGTGACATTGACCTCCACTTTGGTGACCTTGACCTTTGTGTCAATAAGTTTGGACCTACATGTACATCCAACTGTTGAATACCCCCTGAAACGTTAGTCGGATCATTACCAAACTTCATCAATAGTTTCATCACATTGATGGCTATCCACCCAATGTCATTCGGGTGACTTTGACCTTGTTGACTTTGACCTTGGTGTCCTCAATTTAGGACGTACATCCAACTGTTGAATATCTCTTTGATCCATTAGTCGGATCATTGTCAAAATTCATCAATAACTTCTAGGGATGCACGATATTATCGGTTTACCGGTATATCAAGATATAATTTTTGTTGTGCCATCTTGTGGACAGTGCGATATAGTCGGCACATTAGCACGTATGTATGTTATGTACGTATGTGTGTCAGAGTTTACCTTAAAGTTTTTAGCTCAAGTGAGCTATTGTTACCGCTTTTAAAAAATTAGCCAGTCCATCGTCCCATCAACACTTTCAAACATTTTCTTCTTACAAACCACTGGGCCAATGTTTTTCAAACTTCACAGGGATTATCTATGGGTGGGGTCATGTCAGATTTGTAAATTTGGAGGTTGTCGCTTAATCAAAGATGGCCACCGTGAAAAAGTATGGTAGCTGAAATTCTTAAAAACTCTTCTTCTCACGAACCTCCAGGTCAATTTCAACGAAACATGGCAAGAATGATTGATAGTCTATGCTGTTTGAGATTTCTTAAAATGGTGACCCTGGGGTCAAACATGGGCTGGTCCAGGGGGGTCAAGTAAAGGTCAAATTTCAGATTTGACCGAATATGTCATATATCAAATCGAAGGTCTCAACAAGACGATCACTCTGGAGTATTTTTTTGTCAAAATCAGATGATTACGTCATTCAAGATGACCTATTGTCATCCGTTAATTAGAGAGTTCAAAACTTGGTCATACATCTAAATTTTGTATATCTCCTGAGCAGGGCTTCTAAAATTTCAGAATGCCAATCAGTCCAGACGTAATTGTCGGCCCGAAGGAACCGGTACGATTAGTGCTACCAGATACCACCCCCCTGCCCCTGTTTTGTCGACTCCCCATCTTCAGAAACTGAAAATCTGTCGCTATTGGGTGCAGACGAAATTAGGTTACATCTCGCCTCCATAGCTTGGCTAAGTTTTGTGCTTTCTGCAGTTTATCTGAAGCGAAGACACTTCGTGTAAACATAGAAAATATATCTTTTATGGTTCATTTACTATAATTATCGATTTTTGTAATGTAAAAGTCGTGTTTGAAACATTTAATACACACAGGCTCTTCGATGCGATGTCATAAATCGGCTGTTACATCAATTGGACACACAAGATAAAATAGTTAATCAAGTTTTAAAATGGTAATGTTTTACCATAATTCTGGTGTATCAGCATACACAAACAATTATTAACTGTTAGGGAAACAAGTAAATAACGATAATATCAACTAGCCACAACTATAAAGAGGTAAATAGAACAGCCTTTACCTGGCAATTGCCAGCTGATCAGGTTAATGACCGGACAATGTTTAATTTTGGGAGTCTGAATTGACTGGTAATGTATACAGTATTTTTAGCTCACCTGAGCGAAGCTCATGTGAGCTATTGTTACCACAATGTGTCCGTCCGTCGTCCGTCCGTCGTCCGTGAACATTTTTAAACGTCTTCTCCTCGGTATCCATTGGGCCATCACCAAACTTCATGGTCATAGGTAGGGGGATTACAAAATTGTTAAAATGACGTCATTATGTAATCCAAGATAATCCGTCTAAAAATAGCACAAATTCTTCAATAATCTTCTTCTCAAGAACCGCTAACCAGATTTCGACGAAAGTTGGTAGGAATGATCGATGTACAATGCTTTCAAAGTTGTTAAAATGGTGACCCCGGGGTCAAAAATGGGCGTGGCCCGTGGTGTCAAATTGGTGTCAAATTTTATTTTTGACCGAATATGGTCATGTCTATATCAAATCGAAGGTATCAAAGAGGCGATTGCTCTGGTACATTTTTTGTCGAAATTGAATGGTCATGTCATCCAAGATGGCCACCGAAAGGTCAAAAGGTTCTTTTATTAGAGATTTCAAAATTCTTCTTCACACGAACCGCTTGGCCCATGGTGGCCAAACTTAACAGTTATGGTCCATGGGTGAAGCCTTTTCAGATTTGTTAAAACGGAGGTCGTCGCTAATCCAAGATGGCCGCCGTCTAAAAATAGCACAAATTCTTAAAAAATCTTCTCATGAACCGCCAGCCAGATTTCGACGAAACTTGGTAGGAATTATCGATGTAGAATGCTCTATCAAAGGTGTTAAAATGGTGACCCCGGGGTCAAAAATGGGCGTAGCCCGCGGGGTCAAATTGGGGTCAAATTTTATTTTTGACCGTATATGCTCATGTCGTATATCAAATTGAAGGTATTGATAAGGCGATTGCTATGGTGCAATATTTGTCGGAATCGGATGATTATGTCATCCATGATGGCCGCCAAAAGGTCCATTTATTCGAGATTTTGAATGTCTTTTTCTCAGGAACCACATGCCGGCTGGCCAAACTTCATAGTAAGTTAAGATCCATGGGTGAAGCATTTTCAGATTTGGTAAAATGAGAGTCATCGCTTAATCCAAGATGACCGCCATCTAAAAATATCACAATTTTTTTAACACATATGAACTCAATGTCACATTCTCCTCTGGTGTTCATGGAGTCAGGTGAGCGAATTAGGGCCATCATGGCCCTCTTGTTCTTATTTGTGGCTGTGACTGGAGAAATAGGCTTATAGGAATTGTGACCAGTATCGCTCTTGGTTGTATACATGTATAACCAAACTAAACAGTGTTATTTTTATATAACACAGCATGTTATTTTGTTTCGCTTTGTTTGTGCCTTTTTAAATACGATTGATCGATGGCCATTGTCATAAATATTTGGCGACGCAAGACCCTAATTGACCCACACAATACGTCACATTGGCGTGTGTGGCTAATCGGGATATCCGTTATCATGGTTATCGAGGTGTGTATCTTGACACGTCACACCAATAAACCAGTGGCATGTTGTGTATTATTTTGGGTATTCGGAGCATGGATAATTGAGAAATAGCAGCCGGATTTCATTATTTTCGGACCGAATTTTAAGGATAGTTTGCAAATCTCAATCGGTCTGAGATTTCAAAATTCGGTCCAGAACCGACCAACTGAAAATTTTAGAAGCCCTGCTCCTGAGCCATTAGTCGAATGTCTGCCAAATTTCATCAGCAGCTTCCTTACATTGGTGCCTAACCATTATTGGGGCCATTCGGGAGACCTACATTTTCTCACCCATGATAGTGTAAAGTGAGACAATTTTAGATTCAAATTTTGGACGTTTTCTAAATTTTGTATATCTCTTGATCCGTTAGTCAGATCACCAAACTTTATCAATAGCTTCCTCACATGCATAGCTATCCATCCAGTGTCATTCGGGTGATGTTAACTGTTGTGTCAATCATTTTGGACATACATCCAAATATTAAATACCTCCTGATCCTTTCCAAACTTCATCAATAGCTTCCTCACATCGATGGCTATACATACAGTGTCATTCGGGTGACCGTGACATTCACCTTTGTGTCAATAATTTGGAATGTACGTTCAAATGTTGAATACCTCCTGATTCATTAGTCGGATCCTTACCAAACTTTATCAATAGTTTCCTCACATCGATGGCTATCGCGCCATTGTCCATTCCGGTGATCTTGAATTTCACCTTAGTGACCTTAACCTTAGTTGAATACCTCCTGATCTGTTAGTCGGATCCTTACCAAATTTTAACAAGAGCTTTCTCACATTGATGGCTATCCACCCACTGTCATTCGGGTGACCTTGACCTTCACCTTGGTAACCTTAACCTTTGTGTCAATAATTTTGAATGTACGTCCAAATCTTGAATATCTCCTGATCCGTTAATCAGATACTTTTTTTTTTTTTCTTTTATGGCAATTTTTATTTTTCCTACTTTCTACTGGTGTCTAAACATAATTATGCCCCCGCCACCGAATGGTGAGGGGGGCATATAGTATTACCGGCGTCCGTACGTCCCAAAACCTTAACGCTCTGGTAAATGGCTTATAATTTCTGTTTCCTTGCTCGGATCTGCTTCACATTTCACACACGCATTGCTCCAATGGTCCTCTACCACCCTGTGACAAATCCACATTCATCCCATTCCCGCTAAGCCCAGCGTCAAGGTCACATACTTGGTGCGTTCGAAACGCTCGGGTAAATGGCTTATAATCAAATATGCCTCGTTTTCTTTGGCTGCCAGCGGGGGCATTCGTGTGCCGACAGGCCACATTTCTAGTTAGTAAATGCCTCACCAGTTTACGATCCCTGCCACACTCTATCCACCTGTGGAACATAGGCATTCGGCCTGTTTCGGCCTAGACAAACTTGTATTAAGCGACCACCCAAGGGAGACACCAAAAATTGTCGCTTAGAACAATGGTCTCTTAACACAAAAGTGAGAAAAAAATGGAAATCCGGGTTCTGGTATGTCTGGTTATATGGTTTAATATTTGGAATCAGGAAATCGCGAATATTAAACATTAACATAGAAATAAATACATTAGAATACTACCGGTAATGTTTACTGTACACTTTTCTGAATTATTCAGGCATTATTTCATCAAAATAGATGAAAGAATTTGAATGTTATTGCGAAATAAAATCGCCCAGCTGAAATTGTAAATATGCTTGAGTTAATTCCTAAGTTATCACTAAGAGCGAGTTCGAGCTTAAACTATGGTTGCTATAGTTCAACTAAACAACCGCGAACGCAGACTGGTTTTGACCGCTGGTCGCATTAAGGAAAAGTCATTTAATACACTGTCATTATATAGGCCAAATGGTTGGTGGGAATTGAAAATGGTCGCATAAGACAAAAGTCGATTAATGCACGTGGTCGCTTGTGCAAGTTTGACTGTACATATGAATCACAATCAGATCCTTAACCACACTTCATCAATAGCTTGCTCACATTGATGGCTATCCACCCAGTGTCATTTGGGTGACCTTGATGTGACATATGGAATCGATAACTACCTCGCCAATAGGAGGGTTATTCCATGTCGTATAATACTTCGTAGTTGCATGATCAAATACTTTTCCCGCTTGTTGCATGATTAATAGAGATTAAATCATCCGGGTCGCTGCTGACAATTTTAATAATCTCAAAGCAGGTGTGTGCAGGTTGAAATGTTGACCTGTCGGTTCGTCGAGGTTTTCTTTGATGTACTGTAGGTGCTCGTACATTCTGTACCTAAACAGCCTTTTGCTTTGTCATACATATTGTTTCTGGCACTTTTTGTAACATATCAAGTAAATAGTGTTGCCTGTTTCACAATTTCTACTTGGTGACCATGACCTTTGTATCAGTAATTTTAGACTTCCTTATATTGTGACCTTGACCTTGTTGACCTTGACCTTCATGGCTTGTTTAGTGAATGAGACACTCCCCGGCAATCACCTCGTCTCAAAATATAGGTCATGTCATTATTGTGACTTTCGTTAGTTGGATCTTCGCCAAACTTTCTTTCGTTGATAGGTGACCGTGAGCTACTTTCCATGAAATATAGGTCATGCCCATCAAAACTTGGACGTGCGTCCCAATTTTGCATATCACCTGATATGTTAGTCGGATTCTCGCTAATGTTCATTCGTAGATTCCGCACATTGTTAGCGCTTGGTAATTGACGTGTCAGACACTCCTCGGTGATCGCCTTGTCACTAAATACAAGGACGATTATAGCTTCCTCACATTGATAACTATCCATCTAATGTAATTTTGGTTACCTTTACCTTCACCTTGTTGATCTTAACCTTTGTGTCGGTAATTGTCGATATACGTCCAAATGTTTAATACCTCCTGATCCGTTAGTCTGATCATTACCAAATGTGTGCTAGCTGTAAACAGAAAATAGAAACTGAGATTAAGTGTCCCAGGTGTAGTATCTGCAGTTATTCTTCTGCAGAGTGCTAGGAAGTGGATTTGACAGTCTGGCAAAAGTTTGACTGCACATCATTGTAGGCTGTTATTGTCTGTGAATCTCCGGTGCGAAATCGCCTAGGGGGTAGTCGAAAGTAGTTTGGTATAAAAAGTGCGGGCGTTTTGAGGTGACAGACACAGTTTTGCAAATGTTAAATATTGATCCATTACCACACAGTTTCACTTGAGGAACATTTTTGGGTTTTCAGCTTATTTCTAGCATTTAAAAGAAAACACTGAACCTGTTGGTCATGTGATGTAGGTCCCACAGCATCCATATAAATAGTGAAAGAGAGACTGGCCTTATTGGATGTTATTCTGTTATTATTTACTAAAACTATTTGGTGTGTTCTAACCTCTAATAAGTGTGTATATATAAATTTATCACTCACTGAAGTCATTATTCACACATTTAGAACTACGCACGTTTTTAGCCTCAGGCTGAACTATACTCGCCAACAATTAATAGTATCGGTGACAAAGACAGTTATCTTCGGTGCGCTTAGAGAGAGGTGCGTTAAGACAGAGAAAAGACACTTTTCCACTCTTCGCACTACAGACGAAAAAGCCAACATATGCAGACGCTGTTAGTTCACGTTAGGATTTGCAGTGTTTGTGAGATTTTAATGAAATCATCCCATACTCCTAGAATTATCATGGCACATTCCATGTTGTAGTAAGTTTGTTCAGAGTGTGCAACACACACAAAACTAGTCTGTATCGTGCCAACATTGTGAGACTTCATATTGAGATTGTACTGATATCTTACTAATCTTGTGTTATCGTATTTTGCCGTGTATTAGACGCACTTTTTTTACCCAGATTTTCATCCCACAAAACCCATGCGTCTTATAAACACGTTTGGATACAAGATAATTTTTTTCCACCCCAAAATATCGACAAAAATGACCAAAAATTAATAAAATAAAGATTTGTTTTGATATTTGTTGTTGTTGTTAGTCTTTGCGGTAACACCCGCTTGAAATTGGAAAAGTAGCCTCAGATTCGTATTATAAACGCCTTACTCGTTTCGACCACAGGCATTCGGCGTGTTTCGGCTTTCATTGGTATAACTGCATATATATATAGTTATACCAACGAAAGCCGAAACACGCCGAATGCCTGTGGTTTCGACGCTGTGTCACATTTGTTTGACATTTTCTCTGCTGAATCACAATCTATCTATCATTCGAATTCTCTGGCCCATATCGGTCGGTGTCATTTTGCCATGAAAAATATTGCATGACGGCATTACATCCCAATATGCATAAGGCAATTCCACGTAAGTTATAAAACTCCATCATCAGTTTCGAAACTGAGTTTACACGAGCCTAATTTAGCTGGCCGACATCAAACACACCGCGTGCCAAGATTTACCAAGTGTAAATTTCACCCCGTGGCGCACATATAAAATATCAATACACGCGGTTGCCGACGTCAGTTTCGTATTCGTCACTAGACTGGTAACCTGTCTGATGCATGCCTAGTGAAACAATACTACCAGGACCAGTATATTTATGACACGGCAAATGTGTTTCTGTGAATTGGGTCTCTATCTCTGACAAATCCCGGCTTATTGCTTTAGCGGCCAGACCAGGTGATGGATTCGCGTAGTCTGCATATGGTTTACAATGTTCGCCAATCTCTAATTAAAAACATCATAATTACGTCAGCGGACGATGACAATTTTCATAGCTATTGGCTGCTTTCAGCGTCATTTCGGCTGCACTGCTCTGAAATTTCTGTCAACATTCAGCTTCATTTACGGAAGATATGACTGATTTTGAAAATCAATATCGGCAAAAAATATGATGTCTGCTCTGAAATTTATGTCAGTTTTCAACATAATTTGATAGAAGTTGATTATATTTTAATGTCTGTCACAAATTAATTCGCTAAATTCCCAATAATTTCTGAATCCGCGATTACACCCAGGCAACACAATACAGAGAGACGAAATTCGTGTGTTGCTGTAAAAAAATCGATAACGCTCAGCCATTATTCAGCACAAGGCTGTAAACTTTGACCTTTAGGCTATGTTTTGAAATTGTACCGATTGACAGTAGGGGCAATCCGGGAAAATACAAACAACTTTCTAGAAACTTGCTATGGTGATCTGCGAGGGTGTCCGAAATAATTAGTCCGTATTTCAAATACAGTGTTTTAGGTCTTTCAAACCCTGTGTTTTACATATAATTGAAGATACTAGAAAACGGTGAAATACGGACCGGGGAATCACGGACATAGAGTCGGCAAATTACGGGACATAGCAAACTATGATAGGGAAAATACAGACAAAAACGTCCAAGGAACGAATCAAAAAGCAGTGCGGGGGAATAAATAACAACAGCAACTCGGCGAGTTTTTTCTTTTTTTTGTTTCATTTTGTTTAAAAGGAAAATTGGGTGCGTCTTATATTCTCATGTAGACATATTTTCCCCAAGATTTTGGACTGAAAGTAGGGGGTGCGTCTTATACATTCTTGCGACCTATTCACAGCAAAATACGGTATATTGTGAGTCGTAGTAAGCTCGTGGTGTGATCGTACAACATCGTACCAGTGTTGCATGAATAAGACGATTATCTATCCTCTATGACATTTCATAACCTCTGACATATCGTAGCAATATCGTGAAAGTGGGTGCCTAACATTACGCTCGGGTAAATTTCTTGCAATTTCTGTTTCCTTCTCAAGCCGACATTTCTAGTTGTTTTTTTTTCATTTATATATGCAATATATGTTATGACTACTCATTTGAACCATATCATTGAGACTGTTCAAATGAGTGGTAACAACAGATACATTGGTGAAGAAATAAAAAAAAAATGCAAAAAAGTATTTATATTTTTTTAGCTTGGTATTCAGCATGTTATGGGTTATGGGTGAAATGGATAATAAAACATGTTTCTATGACAGATGAGTTTAAGAACACTGCAGAGGATGCCCTGTCCCAGCACAGTGAATCGTCTCACCTGCTGCTACTCCAAGACGAAGATGAAGACGACTTCGACCCTGCTAATGTAAGGCTCTCTCACTGTATAGTGCGGTGGCAATTGTACCTATATGTATACGAAGCCGGCACCTCATGTTAATTTTTGGCACCCGATGATTTTAAAAACTTGAATGTATAAGGTTTCCAAAAAATGTGGGTGCCATTTTTTCTGAACTTCATGCATGCTTGGTGTACGAATAATGATGTAGATAGGGTAATGTTCAGTTCTCATTAAACTGATAACCGTTCAAGTTGCTCAAAAGATCGGAATAATAGATATTCTGCATCTTAATATCAGAAACACACATGTCTTTTCAATGAATGGCGGTTATATTTTCAAATGGCCGCCAAAAAGCTACATTTTCAAATAGGCTGGTATGCAAGACACGTATGAGCATTTCATGTATATATACCTATAGTTATAGTTCAAAGTATCGTATAACAAATGTAGTGATGCCGTTTCTTATACTTTACCATATTTACATTTCAAAATGGCCACCAAACGGCCTTTCCACATGTATGCTAAAATTACTTAATAGTGATGCTAGTTGATAATAATGTCTTTGCTAGCAACGACATAATAATCACGGCAATCCTGTTTACTTTCAAAATGGCCACCAAAATAAAACGATTTACCTAGTATAGACCAGTGAAAAAGTGAAATAGTGAACTTCATGTAGATGCTTTAATCCATGCATTCGCTATCAAAGATTCTAACAATACACCAGAAATATATGTGTCAAATATTCCATGATTCTTGTCATGGTTTATATCACATTTGCTAGTCAAGTATATACATACTAATGATACTTCACACATACATGTATATTGCTTACAAGTTTATACACATTTGTTCGAACATAGCGTGTATACCCACATACATGTATTCAGTATCAATGAATACAGCATTATGCGAACATATGCAAATTATGTCACATACTCCATGAGGTTTTACAATATTTATACATGCATGCCCCTTAATTTGTGAACATGCTGCACAAGGATATGACTTTAAATTGGAATATTTACACATTGTCATTGTGGTTATAATGAGTTGCTCACATACAACATGCACATTAAATAGGTTTATAGAGTGCTCAGGGATACCCCATATCGGGGACTACTATTTCGGTTACACGGCTCTGCTTATGTGCTGTATGAATGGCATGTAGAGTTCTATAGCACTTTTGAAGGTGATGTTATTCATGAAACCTGCATGGACTAAATTAGTTTTCATCAATACAGTGTACTGTATACAAAACTATAGTATAATTTATTACACTTGCAAATTATTTGCACAGGTTTCACTGTGAGAGAAAACCCGTAATCAACTCCTTACAAATAATACACTGTGAAGAAAACACCCGTAATTGCGCGCCTGTTTTCTTGGAAACCACGAGCTACCATGCAAAATGTTTAATTTTTATTACAGTCAAAATAAAGTTATTTGAACATTTGGAAAGGGTCTCAACTAATCTAGAATGTTAATGTGATTGAACACATTCCAAACATGCACTAAAATATATCTGGTTCATAGAAGCAGCTGCGTAATTTGGATTTCAAAAAGTTTACATGACGTCACATTTGACGTCACACAACTTAGCGTCAAAACGCGGGAAAACCTATTTGTATAACTATTCATGCGCACATCACAATTCATTGATTATAATCTCAAAAATAGACTAAATGTGCATATATACGCTGTGGAAGTGTAATAAATAGGATATTCCATCGTACATGTTTGAATAGCGGAAATAATACACTCGTGTCCGTCGGCATCCATGCAAGCAACTCGTTCGCTATGTTCACTCATTGCTTACGTGGAAGCCGACGCACACTCGTGAATTATTTCCCGCTATTCAAAATGTACGATGGAATATCCTCTATATAATCTTTTTCATAATGTGAAATTAATATTTGTGTTGAATCTGATACATACACTCCATTCAGAAAAGTAGAACAATTCCGATAATGAGATTTGCATATCCTATGCTCTTTTTAGAAGTCAGTTAGTGAGTTGGATACTGGTTATTTAAAGTAATTTAATATTCCAGTAATGATATGTTTCCTCATTATGAAGGTCACCAGACTGGGTTGTTTGTCTATTTGCAAAATCATCGCATGTTTAGTATTAAATGTATACTAGAAAGTGGTAAACCAAATGGACCGTAACTAATGTCAACATGTTAATACTATAAAATGCGCATATACGTCCGAGGTCCCGGCCGAATTCCCTATATCAGTGATTCTATATTTTATGTACATCTGGTGTCCCTGTGTAATTTACTGACAAATCACACAATTTATAAGGAAAATTATTTTGTTTTCAGTAAAGAAACTATGTATAATACCAATCCATTAAGAAAACAGTATTTACCATTCTCGTTATGTGTGTTTAGTTATTATTTTCTGTTGTTGGCATACGTGTGGTGCACCAAATGGGCATGTCCCGATCATCAATCAGCACAGTTCACAAGCCCGTAATTCTCAAATCTTGTCCATTTGTACTTTACTATACATTCCATCTGAATTAAAATAGTTTAACATCGACATTAAACTTATTCTGCAATTCGGAATTTGAAGGTTACACATTACATGCATCATTACCGTTCAGGGTTTATACACGTCCATATGTATATAGGTCGGCTGAAACCAAAATGGGTGGATAGACACACTTACAA